>BDMB01000034.1:0-546833 GCA_016859785.1 Macrotyloma uniflorum
GAAACATAAAGACAACAATGACCAATTTCAAGGCAATAGAGGGAGAGATTATAATAAATCAAAGGTAAAATGCTTTAAATATATAAACCTCTGACCATTTGGGAAATTGAAAAAATAGTATACGAATCATATTTTTAATTATTATCAATGAAGGTAATATAATATATTTCCTAATAAAGCATTGGGTTAGTAATAAAATACATCTTATTACTTGAGCAAATATAATGCTATCCCAGACTTATGTTATTTCTATACGTTTTATTTCTTCATTTTCCTTTTTTTATTCCTCTTCTTTTTTCGAACTTTTTTTTTTCCTTTATATAACCTAAAATTTTAAATTTTGTCTTTTTTCGAGTCTAAATTTTTAACATAAAAAATATTTTCATTGATTTGAAACTATGAAAAGAAAAGAATAATGATTTTTCAATTTTATAAAAAAAAAGGAGGAGAATGCACCCTTTTTTGAAAAAATTCCCAAGTAACCGTTTTGCGTCTTTGAGCATGGATAGATCCTTTGATTATATCTCTCCGAAAATCCAATTGATGAGTTAAAGATATTATGGAACATTGGCGTTAATGTTTTTGATGTATGGAAAAAACAAAATTTCATTATGACAACAACATTAATGTGGAAAATAAGTGATTTTCCAGCTTATGAAATGTTGTCTGGATGAAGTACTCATGAGAGATTTGCTTGTCCCAATTGTATGGGTAATATTAAATCATTTGGATTGAAGAATAGTGGTAAACCTTGTTGGTTTGATTGTCATCGCCAATTTTTACTTATCAATCATTTGTTTCATCGTGATCAGTAATCTTTTAAGAAGTCGGTAACAAATGTGTTAAATAAAGTGAATCAATTTTAAAAAGTTACTTTTGGCTTAAAATTAGGAAATTAAAAGCAACTTAACTTTGGTAAAACCCATAATTGGGTTAAGAAGAACATATTTTGGGAATTGAATTATTGATCTACTAATATAGTTTGACATAATTTGGATGTTATGCATGTTGAAAACAATGTTTTTGATAATATCTTCAATACTGTGATGGGCATAAAGGGTGAGACAAAAGATATTGTAAATGCAAAATAAGATTTGAGATTGATATGTAAACGTCCTAGGTTAGAGTTAGTAGTGGAGAATGAGAAGTATAAAAAACCAACGACAATATATGTCCTGAATTTTGATCAGAGAAAGATGATGTGTGAATGGATAAAACAACTAAAGTTTCCAGAATATTTACTTCCATAATCTTTATTATGTTCTATTTCTCTTAAAAAAAAAATTCGGGATTTAATCCCATAGAGATGATAAATCTTTGAACAATGGTATCAATTGGATTTCGATGATATTAAATCGGATCAATATCACGAATAACAAAATCTGAGCTATCATATCATCTCATGAAATAGTATAACATAGGAAGATCTTTTATCCATACTAAAGAAAAAAAACATTGATTCTTGATGAAATACATCTAACCTATCACATTGCATTAATGTAGATGAAGGAAAAATATATCAGATTAGCTAAGGAATGTTCTGCAGCTAATGTATAAATTTCTTGTAGTGAAATGATCTTCAGGAATAGATAATGAACGGTGTGTTAATTATTCTTTCAAAGTGGAATATTTCAAAAAAAATGTAATCTCTTGATATAACACTTGTAACGTCTCCATGAATCATTTATTCGGCTAAATACTGTTCTCTCTCCTTTAGTAGGAATAATGAATTTATCCTTAAAAAAAAGGACAATATGATTATTGACATCTCATAATATTTAATAATTCAATGAAAGATAAAAGTTTTTTGAAATATCATAACATATTTCCATATACATTCCTTGTGATCCTTTACCAAAGCCTTGAAATTTATGTAAATAAGAAGACAAAAATCTGAATTCCTTGCTATGGTCTCAAGGAAATAACTAAGGTAAGACACAATTTTGTCATTGGGTCTAAGGAAATAACTAAAGACAAAAGTGTTATTGATTTCTAGCTTGTTTGGGTAAATAATGACAAAAGAAACTCAATACATTCTACCTCATCAAATACTTAATGCCATAAAAACAGTCCAAGGGTTACAAACTCATGATAAGAAAACCATTTTATATCTAAATAATATATGTGAACTTTGCAAAGATTAAAGTCAAACAATGTAAAAGAAAGTCAACAAATTAAGCTAAAAACTTGAACATGACGAGGATGTGAAATGAGGTACTAATTAGAATGAATATTTTTTTTTTTTTTACTTTTTCAGTGTGTGGTGTTAGCGAAAGATATGAAGGGTTAATAGTCATAACTTGTGTATAAAATTCATTAATTTTTTTTATTGTAATAATGCCTTTTTTTGTTCACAAAAATAGGTAAATAATAATGGGCGTCTTATTATAAAGGTTAACAATATTGTGATAATATTAAAAGAAGATTAATTTAGCACTTCTACTTGTGCGGCCTAAATCATGTCACCATTTATTAATAACTTATTTATTTAAAAATGAAATTTTGTAGTGTTAAAACATTAAAAAAATCCCTAAATTATTTGTTTTTTATTCTCAAACAAAATCCTTAAATTCGAATACTTGCAATGCATTAAATTGAACAAGATAAAGATTCGAATTGGAGATGAAAAAATTACCGAAAAATAGAAGACGCGAACACAAAAAATGACAATTCATAGCTTAGATTTCTCTTTCTTCGAGTCCAAACATGCGGAGGAGAGTCATGGTGCGAAGGAGAGTGCAAAGGAGAGTCATGGCGTAGAGGAAAGTGCGGAGGAGAGTGTGAAAAAGAGTGTTGAGGAGAGTGTAGAAAATATTTAGGGTTTTGGAAGAAAAAAGATTAACAAAAATAATGTAATTAGTTTAGAATATGTTAAAGGTAATGAGTAAAAATTATGACCTAAAATAGTAATGTATAGAAATCGTTGTGTATAAGTACCAATACTATATTAAATGTTGTTTTTTTGAAATAAATAATGATTTTTGTTCAATATTCAAGTAGTAGTGAAACAAAATTTATGATATAGAAAACATATAAAAAATTGTTTCCTATTTATAGTTTTGACAACAATTTTTACGCATTACAAATTAAGTGTGTTCTAAAGTAAAAAATGGTGTAGTGAATGTTAAAATTTTGTTTGTATTAGTTTATCCTTATTGTGATTTGTTTGTGGATTTCATGTTATTACAATGTATGTGAAGAGAATTATTGTTTTTGTACTTTGAAATATGAAGGACTATTGCAATATAATTTTAATAAGTGTTATTGTATCATGTAATTGACTCAAAAACTATTAGTGTGAATGTTACATGTTTTGTTTTATTTTATGTTTCTATTATCATTATAATTTAATTAGTGAGTTAATATCTTATTATAGTTAAAAAAATTGCATTAGTTGTTTCATTACAGTAATCACATTAGTGAAAATAAATCTTTTTCATATTCAAATTAAAATTATCATAGTTTATGTGATACTTAAGAGTTATATTATCTTTCAAATATGCACAATACCATAGTTTTAAAGTAGGTTTTCAAAATAAAATTGAAAGAAAATGGTGAAGCTGATAAGTACAAAGCATGCTTGGTGGCTAAGAGTTACAAGCAAAAATATGGGGTTGATTATACATAACTTTTTTTCACCAGTTGTAAGGCATGACACAATTAGGTTGGTAGTTGTATTGGCAACCCATAATTTATGGCCTATTTTTCAACTAGATGAAAGTCAACTTTCTTACATGGTTATTTTGAGGAACCAATATTTATTTATCAATCCCTTGGCTATGTGAAAATAGGAAATGAACATAATTTTTACAAGTTAAAAAAGTTATTTTTATGGGCTAAAACAAGTTCTTTAAGTGAGTGACATTTTATTGTCGCATTGGATCCTATTTCATAGAAGTTAGTTTTTTAAAGTGTCCTTATGAGTATTCATTATTTTTTAAATTTGAATAAAAAGGAAAATTGCTCATAGTATGCTTGTATATTAATGATCTTATATTTACTGAAATAGTACTATATTGTTTGATGAATTCAAAAAGTCCATGACGAATGAATTTGAAAGACTGATATCGACATGATACACTAGTTTCTTGGCATAGAAATAATGTCATCAAATAATGAAAATTTTCATTCTTAAAATAAATATGTGGGAGAAATTCTGGACAAATTTCAATGTAGGATTGCAATTTTGTAAATATCCTAGTTGAGCGTGATTTTAAGTTACATAAAAGATCTTGAAGG
This sequence comes from Macrotyloma uniflorum, assembly GCA_016859785.1. NCBI lineage: Eukaryota > Viridiplantae > Streptophyta > Magnoliopsida > Fabales > Fabaceae > Macrotyloma > Macrotyloma uniflorum. The sequence continues at coordinate 4,240 of BDMB01000034.1, forward strand.
ATAAAAATAAAATATTATATTTTACAAATAATTTGTGGGTAATTTAGTATATTCAATAATGTATTTTTTTGTAAATTTGATTCACAGGTACATGAATAATCCTACATAAAAGAAAGTCTGATAAAAAGTCTAATCTCTTAGAATTCATTGATAGTAATTATACAAGGGATTAAAATGATAGAAAATCACTTTAGTATATATGTTTATGTTTAGCATAGGTGCTATCTTTTAGTTTCTTAAAAATCAACCTATTGTCACTTTATCAAGCATAAAAAGCAAAATTTGTTACAATAACTACTTGTATTTGTCTAAGTTGTATGGTTAAGGAGAATCCTTAAAGAATTGAAATTCCAACAACTTGAAATTACTAACATTTTATATATAATAATAATAATAATAATAATAATTCAATAATCAAACTTTTAAGAGATTCAATGCTATATGGAAAAAAGCAAACACCTTGATGTAAAAATTTATTTTTTGAGATTTGACCTATATGAGTGAAGATCCTGTTATTAATATCTTCACCCAGACACTCAAGAAAGAGAGTAGATGATAATGCAGGTTGACTCGTCTCATGTTTAGCCCAAAAACGAGATGAGTTAGCCCATAAAAGACCTATAGGCTCAATCTCTTGGCCCACCTCACATAATTGTGGACTTGTGGATTATACAAACTAGTCTGCATAATAATTAAAAAATAATTTTAAATTTTTTTCACCCATAATATATATTTTATTGTAATTATTCTATTTTATTCTTTCTCTTTCACCTTTACCCATCATAATTTTAATAAAATATTTTTAATAATGAGATATATTAATCATATTCCTTTTTTTTTTTCTCATTTTCAATAATTTTATATATTTTTATCGATTTTCTTTTCATAATTCATCGATTTTTTTCTCATAAAATACCATACTAAATAATGTATCTTCCTCATCTATTTTAATCTTTAAATTAGGATTTTAATTATAAATTATAAGTCAAATTAAAAGTTATTTTACATATACAATACCTATGATAATTTTAACAAAAAAAGTCCAATAGAAAAAATAATTTAGTTATGTAAAAAAGAAGATAAACTTATATTTGAAAAAAAAATGAATGAAGAAAGAAAATAAAATAAGAAAGAGATTAGGAAATAGATTACATACTATGATTTTATTAAGTTGAATAGATATATAATAATTAGACTGGATAGATTAAATATTATTTTTTTTTGTGGGTAAATCCACCTTTCCTTATCATTTGAGTTAAAACGTTTCGTCTATCTCGAATATTTTATAATAAACTTATATATTAACTCAAATGACATATCCCATATTATCATATTTAAGAGAAAGTCATTTATGAAATAAAAAAATCTTTTGAAATTTATATAATAAATTCAATAAAATTTTTAGACTAAACATTAATAAATACAGGTTTAAGAAATGTTTATTAATATATGGGGGGCTCTATTGCCACTCCTCATTCTTCTATTGTCACTCCTTTTTACCCACCTTTTTTCTATTTTCCTAAAATACCCTTATTTAATTTGTTGTGTATTGCAACTCCTACATTCTTTTTCTTAAAAATAAATTAATATAACAAGTGTTTATAGAAACAATTGTTATATTAATTTATTTTTAAGAAAAAGAATGTGGGAGTTGCAATAGACAACAAATTAAATAAGAGTATTTTAAAAAAATAGAAAAAAATGGATAAAAAGGAGTGGCAATAGAAGAATGAGGAGTGACAATAGAGTCTCCCATTTCTTTTAACTTTTTTACTCTATTTTTTTTTAATAATTATCCTACTTTACTTTTAAAAAAATTTAAATTAGTGATTATTTTTCTTTGTTTTATAATAATTTTAATTAATTATTAGGTATTTTTTTTATAGAAAAGATTATTATTATTTTGAATAAAATAGTAATTTTTTATATTCTTTATATTCTTTATATTTTTGTTTTTATTTTTTATCAATAATATGAATATAGAATTGTAAGATAGTAACTTTGTAAGATATCAAGTGTTACTCCTGAAGTGCAGAATAAAAAGATTGTTGAAGATAAATCAATTATCTAAATTCGAAGAATCAATTAAATATATGCTTGAAGATTTTTTGGAGAAGCTTTAAAATTTAGAATCGTATATATAAAAATTCAAGAGGTTGGGTTCAAATATTCATAAAGGGAAGATAGTTATAAAACTGATATTACAAGAAAAACAAATCGATTCTTCTTATATACATTCAAAAAGAAAAATATTTATATACAAACACAATTTGAAAAAGGATATCTACACAAATTAACTAACCTACGATTATATTTATTACATAAGATAAACAAATTATCTAAGATTAACAAATTATATTTATTATAATAATCATTTGAACAAATGATTATATTGCCTTTTAAGTTTTCAAAAGATGATTATATATAATAAATATAATTTGTTAATCTTTATAATAACTAATTTAAAATCATCAAAAATAATTTATAATTAAATAATATAATATATAGTAAATTTATAATATTAAGAAATAACTACTAAATTGGTAAATAAATTATTGTACAGGTAACAAACAATGCATTAATGAGTCTCTTTTAGAAAATAAATGTGATCAAGTTTTGTTGACACCAAAAATATCGCCATAATTTTAATAAATGATTTTAACTAACATACTAACTAACACCAACTACTAGTCTACCCCTATTAAATATTATAGAAAGTAATATTCATTATTTGTTATAAAATAAAATAGAAAGTAAATTTGACATAGAATGATGGACTTCTCAAGAGTGTAAACTATATATGGAAAAGAATATCAAAGAGTTTCAAAATTCGTATATTTTCCAGAAGTTCATTTTTGCTATTTTAAAAAAGTAATTATAATTTTAAATAAATAAATTTAATAAAGTATCTATAAGAGATAATTATTTAAGCATAATCTTTTTATACAATTTTTTTTTATGGTTAAAATATATATTTCTAAATGAACATGACATATAAGTAACATATTGAATAGTCCCTGGAGAAAATGTAAAATTATTTTAATTAGAGTGAAAATGGCTAAAAATGCATGGCCATGGCACGTGCATAGAGATGAATTCAATAAACCACATGAAAGTCCAACATCACAATCACAACAACATTGTTTCACTAATCTTTCTCTTCCTCATCTTCTCTTCACACAAACAATAATGTCGGAACCTCCATCACCACCACCTCCTTCTTCCTCCGCCAAGGACCCTTTCGAGTTCCTCAAAATCAAACTCAACCCCGACGGTTCTCTCACCCGAAACTACGTCGTTCCCACGGTTCCTCCTTCCCCGACACCCCCCACTTCCGAACCTTCTCTTTCCATCGACATCCCCCTCAACGCCGCCGCCAACACCTCCATCCGTCTCTTCCTCCCGCACCCTCCCCCCGCCGCAAAGCTCCCCCTCCTCCTTTACTTCCACGGCGGGGGCTTCATCCTCTACCACCCCTCCTCCCTCATCTTCCACCACTCCTCCGCCGCCCTCGCCGCCTCCATCCCCGCTGTCATCGCCTCCGTCGACTACCGCCTCTGCCCCGAACACCGTCTCCCGGCTGCCTACGACGACGCCCTGGACGCACTCCTCTGGGCCCAGTCCCAGGCCCGCGACCCAGCCCAGGCCCATCCGTGGCTCCGCGACCACGTTGACTTCTCTAAGTGCATCCTCATGGGAAGCAGCGCCGGGGGAAACATCGCCTACTTCGCAGCCCTGCGTGCACTCGATCACGATCTCTCTCCTCTTAAAATCATCGGCCTCGTGATGAACGTTCCCTATTTTGGTGGGTCCCAGCGCTCGGACTCCGAACTCCGTCTCGTTAACGATCGCATTTTGCCGTTACCCGCTAATGACCTCATGTGGAGCCTCTCGCTCCCCGAGGGCGCGGATCGCGACCACGTGTACTGCAATCCGACGGTGGCGGAGGCAGCTCATGGGGATAAGATCGGACGGCTGCCGGCGTGCTTGATCAGCGGGTACGGTGGAGATCCCTTGGTGGACAAGCAGAAGGAGTTGGCGAAGATTTTGGAGGCGCGTGGCGTGCGCGTGGAGAAGCAGTTCGTGGAGGACGGGTACCACGCTGTGGAGATCTTCGACCAGGCTAAGGCCCTCGCTTTGTTCGAAAATATTAAGAATTTCGTTCTCTCTGTCTCTTCTCAATCTTCTCTGTGACTCTCTCTCAATTTAACCTACAACTTCATTTTCTTAATTTATTTTACTCCATTACAAGTCTTTGTTCTCTCAATCCATATCTTGCTATATATCATTATTCAAAGTGATGTGTATTTAAGGTTTTAAGTATATGAAAAAACTTGATCTATGTTATAATCAATCTTCATTATGATGATGGAAACTTTGCTATCGATAGTATATTTATTTCTAGTCTTTTGCTTTAGTAAATGTTATGAACAAATTATCAATAATTTTTGAGTTTGTTGAAATTGTAAAAAATATATATATATATATATATATTTTTTATAATTATCACTTTCTTTAGTCAAATTTTATTTATCTATCTATTATTATTTATAAATTTTAAGATTTTATTAATCATTTTTTACCCGTTAATAATAATAATAGAAGAGGAGTATAAATAAGTTGATTACATCGTGTATCCAATTTTATAATTTTTGCTTTTGCAAGTAACGATTACATTGCATGATAACTAGATTAGGGTTCAATAAGAGGCTACAATTGAAAATTTTCACATTAAGAACAATAATCATTCTTGTTAGTCTAAGGTGTAGAGATGATGACCTAACTAGAATAAGTACATGCATAGGGGTTAGGTTTGAGATTTTTAAATAATTTTGGATGCTAAATAAAATGCAAAGATAGAAAGTGTACCAAAAAAGAAGGGAGGGTGAGGTTTCTTCATGAGAACACACTTTTGTGTGGTATGATTTTAGTTATTTTTGGAGTTCTCAATCCTTTTTTTCTATTTGATGGAAGGAGAGGAAGTTTGAAAGGAAAAGGCTGGAGAAGGAAAAAAGCAGGAGTACAGAGAAAAAGAGAATTTTCAGAGAAGAAGTAATTTCTGCATAAAATTGCCGCCCTCTTTTCATTAACAATGTGCTATATAACATGCACTTTTGGCACAGGTGAGAAAAAGACAAAAGAGCAAATAAGCAAAATTTCCTCCCCATCATTTCCTCATAACAGAATTTCACTTTGTGCTAGGGCTAGGACATGTCACAACAAAATCAGAAAATCGTTGAGGCAAACGTGATGCTCTCTGTGGCCTTCCTTCATGAGCTGGGATCTCAACTGAGTCTTGTGGGGGCCCCTCAATTGTCTCAGTGGTTACACCATCAGAGTTCATGGTATTAGTGAGAGGTATTGGATTACTAATCCTAACATCTCCTCCCGGTTTGAGTAACACCTTGTCCTCAAGGTGGAATTGGTCTTTGAACTTTGACCATAGTTCCCAACTGGCTTCTTCTAGGGGCATGCCTTGCCATTGGACGAGGACCAGAATACGCGAATCCGCAGAAGATGAATCCCGTTTCCAATTAATAATGGCAGTGGGCTCGAGAACTGGTTGGTTATCATGAATTTCTGATGGTAATTGGAGAGGAGGAGAAGGAAGGGGTCCCTTGTGAGGTCGTAACAAACAGACATGGAATACATTGTGTATTTTTGCTGCTGCAGGCAACACCAACTCATAAGCTACTTCGTCGATCTTGTTAGTAATTTGGAATGACCCAAAATATCGCTTCTGCAATTTACTCGAAAATGTGCCAGTGACAAAGACTTGGCAGCGAGGTCGCAAACGAACATAGACCCATTCACCAATATTGAAATGGAGGTCACGTCTAGAAGAGTCAGCCCAATGTTTCATTAATTCTTGGGCTTTCTTTAAGTTGGAACGGAGCTTGCGTAATATCTCTTCACGAGAAGAGAGTTCGTACTGTACTGTAGCGTTAGAGGTGTCCTCAGTGATGATTTGAGGCAACGTTGGTGGAGGAAAGCCGAACATAATCTCAAACGGAGTGAATCCCGTAGAGGAGTTGACAGAGGTATTGAAATTCCATTCTGCCCAAGATACGAATTTGCCCCATTGAGATGGTTTGTGATGAACGAAGCAACGTAAGTACTGTTGCAACACTTTGTTTACCACCTCGGTTTGTCCGTCTGTTTGAGGGTGGTAAGCTGTTCACATTCAAAGTTTAGTGCCACTCAAACGAAAGAGCTCTCGCCAAAATTGGCTGAGAAAAATCGGATCGCGATCCGAAATGAGGCTATGAGGGATGCCATGATGTTTACAGACAATATTAATGAACAGGTCAGCAACTGATAAGGCTGTGAAGGATCGGGGAAGCATACCAAAATGAGCCCCTTTGGAGAAACGGTCAACCANGTAACGAGAAGGTGGTGGTATTGGTTGCAAAAGGCCCGGAGTTCGCTGAGTAGGTATCTTTGTCTGTTGGCAAACTGAACACTTGGATATAAAATCCTGAACATCCTTACGAATAGTCCTCCAATAGAAATGAGCTAACAACCTGCTAAGTGTGCGAGCAACACCAGTATGCCCAGCCATTGGTGTTGAGTGGAGTTCATGGAGGAGTAAGGGAATAAAAGGATTGGATGAAGGTAGCCATAGCTTGTCCTCGAAGGTGATGAAATCCTGGTGAACTGTGTAGTGAGGAAAATCACTTGGTGTAGCAGAGATTTTACCCTTAAGATCCTGAAATTCATCATTCGCAGTAAGAGAGGATTTAAGGGCATCTAGGAAGTCAAGCTGAGGAATGGTCATAACCAACAAAGAACTCTCAGTAACATCAGTACGTGAGAGGGCATCAACAACGTTATTAGATTTTCCTGCACGATACTGGATTTCGAAGTCATACCCAAGCAATTTAAAAAGATATTTTTGTTGCTCTGGGGTGAGTACAGTGTGATGCATAAGCTCCTTGATGGAACGCTGATCTGTTTGGATTATGAAATGACGGCCAAGCAGGTATTGACGCCACTTTTGGATAGCAAATGTTATTGCACATAATTCTCTCACATACGTAGATGAGTTGCGTAATTTGGGGCAAAACTGCTTGCTGAAGTAAGCGATCGGGTGACCCTGCTGAGATAATATTGCACCCATTCCCAAACCTGAAGCATCAGTTTGAATAACAAATGTGGATTCAAAATTAGGGATCGCCAGTACTGGTTCCTGTGAGAGTATATGCTTGAGCTTTTCGAAGGCAGATTGGGCCTCCTCGTTCCAAAGGAATGCGTCCTTTTTTAACAGCTGAGTCAACGGATGAGTGATGGAGGCGTATCCTTGGACAAATTTTCTATAGAATCCGGTAAGGCCTAAGAAGCCTCGGAGCGATTTGATCGTAGTAGGTTTAGGGCAATTGTGAACTGCTTTGAGTTTATTAGGGTCTGGCTGAACCTGCTGATGAGAAACGACATGCCCCAAGTACTAAATGGAATGGCGTCCAATCAAACACTTGCTACCTTTCAACTTAAAATGATTTGAAAGTAGTAGATCAAATGTGATGTCAAGATGTGTAATATGAGAATCCAGAGAGGGACTATATACCAGAATATCATAAAAAAATACAATGATGAACTTCCGCAAGTGAGGTCGAAAGTGATCATTCATCGTTGCCTGGAAGGTTGAGGGGGCGTTACAGAGCCCGAAAGGCATAACTCTAAACTCAAAGTGACCATTGTGAGTACGAAAAGCAGTTTTTCTTGAGTCCTCGGGCACCATTAAAATCTGATGGAAACCCGAAAGGAGGTCTAATTTCGAGAACCAACAGGCATTACCTAACTCGTCAAGAAGCTCATCAACAATAGGAATTGGGAATTTATCCTTTATGGTGATGGAGTTTAATGCTCTATAATCAACACAGAAACGCCAAGTGCCATCCTTCTTTTTAGCAAGGAGGACTGGGGAGGAGAAAGGGCTGGTACTGGGCACAATAAAACCGGAATCAAGCATCTTTTGAACCTGAGATTCGATTTCTTGCTTCTGAAAATGAGGGTATCTACATGGGCGAACAGAGATGGGGGATGAATTTGGGGTGAGGTTAATAGAATGGTCAGTGGGACGTGAAGGAGGGAGAGCTGTAGGGATGGTGAACAGGGAGGAATATTTGGAAATAAGGTTTTGTAATTGAGGTTTAGAGGCGATGGGTAGCGGTGGGTGTGTGGGTGTGTGTGTTGGTTCGGAATCAGGGGTAATGTCATGGGGGTGGGATAAGGGTGTTGGGGGAAGTGGTTGTAGGGAAAGGTGGAATAGGGCCTCTACTCTATTGGTGCTTTGCAGTCTCTTGAGTTGATGGGCTGAGATAGGTGTGGGATTTGGGCCCTGGTTGCCTTGTAACTCCACTAAGGAATTGTTCCACATGAAACGCATAAATGGGCCGTTGTAGTCCATGTGGAAAGGACTAATCAATTGTAGCCAGTGTACCCCCAATACAACATCTGTGCCTGATAGTTCTAAAGGGTATAGATCAATGGGGAATTGGTGCTGGGCTAAGTGAAGGGTAACATTGGGACAAAAGGTCGAATAAGGTAAGAAATCGCCATTTCCAACCATTACGCGTAATGGGCTTGGTGTTGGTTCCCTAGATAATTGTAAAAATTAGGCTACTCGGTTTTGAATAAAATTGTGGGTAGCCCCACTATCCACTAAGATTTGAACACTGTACCCATTGATGGCCCCTGTGACCCGAAAAGTGCGAGGACTCCACTGGCCGGAGAACGCATGAAGGCTAATGAGGCCTACCTCTGGTTCGTGTGTTTCAGGAGCAGACTCATCGATGCTATGTTCCTCCAGTGGGTCGTCAGTGTCGAAACAAGTGAATAATAGGAATTGAGGTTTACAACGATGACCTCTAGTATATCGCTCATCGCAATTGAAATAGAGGTTTTTGTCCCTCCTAGCCTACATCTCAACTACAGTGAGTCTCCGAATGGAGGGCATTAGCAAAATTTGCTTGGGATAATAGAAGTTGCTCTAGCTGTTTGTTTATTTTAGAGAGTTCTTCAGAGTGAGAAGAAGAAGATGCCATGGAGTGAGTAAGCCGAATGAAAGCACCAATGAAAGGAAAAGGCTGGAGAAGGAAAAAAGTAGGAGTACGGAGAAAAAAGAGAATTTTCAGAGAAGAAGTAATTTCTGCATAAAATTGCCGCCCTCTTTTCATTAACAATGTGCTATATAACATGCAGTTTTGGCACAGGTGAGAAAAAGACAAAAGAGCAAATAAGCAAAATTCCCTCCCCATCATTTTCTCATAACAGAATTTCACTTTGTGCTAGGGCCAGGACACGTCACAACAAAATCAGAAAATCGTTGAGGCAAACGTGATGCTCTCTGTAGCCTTCCTTCATGTGCTGGGATCTCAGCTGAGTCTTGTGGGGGCCCCTCAATTGTCTCAGTGGTTACACCATCAGAATTCATGGTATTAGTAAGAGGTATTGGATTACTAATCCTAACCAAGTTCCTATAGAACTTTTGTTTTGACCAGGGTAGGAAGGGTTAAAGAAAAAAAGAATTAGAAGTGGCAATATTGTTCTTTTTTGGGAAAACATGGGTAGATATTCTTTGTAGCTTAAAAAACCCTTTTTCCCATACCAATTAATAAACACAAGAAAGTAGATGAGGTTAGTTATTGTCATAATTAGTCATAATTAAGAAGGTTGGAGTAAAGGCTAAAGTGTAGAATATATAGTGATATTTTGGGAAAATATGTTTTGATTCTTGTCCAACATGTAAAATAAAATTTTGGTTTATTTTATTTTTTTAAGGATAAATGGTCATTTTAGTTTTTTTTAAATAGTTATTTTATTTCTTGAAAATATAAATAGATATTCATTTAGTTTTTGTAAGAATGAAAATTATTAATCAATCTTTAGATATGTAAAAAGTGCAACAATTATACCATGTTACTAAATTTATGAGACTATAAAAATTTATATATTTAAAGACTAATAATTAACATTGAATAGTATTTTCTAAGGACCAATTTGACATTAAATTCTAAGGTTTAGAGTCATTTTTTTTTTTTTTTTATAGATTTACAGGGACTAATAGAATTTTTAGTTTTTTCGAAGCACTAAATTAATTTCAGCTTACACATTTAGAATCAAATTGGTTATTTATTTATTTATTTTTATCTATTTTTAATCCTTTTAATTTTTAAATGTATCAACTTTATTTCCTTAAATGTGTAAAACCTTAAGTAGGTCTTTACATTTGAATGTGATTATAGACCATATCTTGTTTAGTTTATATAAATATACATGCTTTTTTTTTTTATCTCTAGCTTACCATGTTTGTTTGGTATCTTTGTTTGACTGCTATGATTGTGTACCTTGCACGGGAGCAGGTGCCAGGTTAGGAGAGGATTCCTCAACAGGAAAATAGTAGGATTAGGAAATTCATGTAATAGGATCTTGTATTTTAAATTATAGATAATTGGAAAAACAAATTATCAGGCATTGTGAGACGTTTGTTGACACCCAATTTCGTCCGGAAGAAGAAAAAATAATAATAATACAAATATATAAATATTTTTTCTTTTATTATTTATTTATTTATTAATTATGATTATTTAATTGTCATTAAAAAAATAAAAGGAAAAAGATAATCTTTTATTTTAAAAAAAAGAGAGGGTTATAAAATTAGAGATCACTAAAAATAAAATAGGAATAATTTTTTAGAAATAATTATTTTTATTTACTTATTTTATTTTTATTATGTATTTATCTATTTTTTCAAAATGAAATAATTGAATAAATAAAAAGAAAAGAAAAAAAAGAGGGGACCCAAATCAAAAAATGAAGTATAGAAAAAAAAAAGGACCTAAATTGAAGGAACCCATGGCCCAAGTAGTAACCTAATTTTTTTAACCTAAGGGTAACCCTAAAGCAAAAGGAGGCAGTAATAAAAAGGGTTGTGGTGGCTGTAAATAAGGGGACACGGAAAAAGAGAAAAAAAAATACACGAAACAGAGGAAAAGCTTCATCTAAGAGGTATATCTTTCTCTCCTTAATAGTCTGGTAGTTGATTTTGGTTGTGCATTCTTTTTCTTTGCTTTTATTTTCATTTGCCTCCACGTTTTTCTCTTCACTATTTACGTTTTTCCCTCTATTCATGTGCCCAATCCTACCTGTCCCCCACCTGCAACTCACCTTTCCTCTTCACTCTTACGTTCTTCTCTCTATAGTCAACCATTTGGGTGCTAAACCAAAAATCACCAAACAAAATCTATGGCATGGCCATCTATACATTTTCCTTTGTCTTTGTGGAAGTTTGTGGGAAGAAGAGAACAACGTTGAGGTTGGGATTTGCGTTTCTGTTTTTGATTCTCATCCCTTCACTGCCGGCGGCACTGTTTAAGCATGAAGCCATAGAGCCTTTGCTTCAGCGCTTGGACTCCAAAAGGGCACCTCCATCGGTGCAAGAAGCCGCAGCCGTTGGTCTTCTCATAAGACTGCTTCCTTCCCCGTTTTTCCATTTTTGACTGCATTGTCATTCTTAATAAACAGTAGAGTGTAATATGCAAATAAGAGATGGAAGGAAATCCTGTGGCTGGCACCATGAAAAATGTCTCCACGGGTCTTGTAGTTCTTACAGTTCCTTTCACCATGGGATTTCTAAAGACAATGTTCTGTTAATGGATCACATCAAATTTGTTTTCACTTGTATAGGGACTTGCGCTTAAAGTTCCTGGTGTAAAGAAAACTTTAGGTATTCCTCAAATACCTGTTACACCCCCCCACCAGTGCTCCTTAATCGCCCTTTTCTATATTTCCCGCACTAAAACAAACTACATCTGCAACACATGGGTCAAGGTCTGTAGTAGCAGATGAACCTTCAAAACATTCAAATACAAAGATATCTTCTTCTTCTGTTATTAGTCAAAGGCTTAGAAGTTTAGAGAAAAAAAAAGTGAAAGGAAGAAAGAAAAACAAGTGAGGAGAATTTACTTTTTCTAATTTATGCTATCATCTAGAGCAATTGTGCTCAGATTTTTTATATATTTTATTATCCTGGGATGAGGGGGGAAATTAGTCCAAACATTTATTGCTAGTAATTTTGCACAGGGATTTGCCTATCGTATAGTCTACACTCAATTCACAGGGTTTCTAGATTATCGTGTAAAACTTGGCCCCTGTCAGAAAGGAGACCTTCATAATTTCATTTATTATATATATTTTTTTTAAAAGATAAAAAATAATTAATAATTTAGAAATTCAAATTCATTTATTATATTTGATTTCAAATTACAGATGTTTAGTTTTAAATATAATATTCAATATACTATTATATGAAAATATTCGTTATATTACATTGATTTTTTGAATATTATTTTATTTCATTTATTATTGGATCTTTTCTTATTGATTTTATTTTATGATAAGATCATCTAATTATATGTATGGCTACTCACGTCATTTTATAGTTAGCATTCGATCATATAAAGTATAATTTTAATATACGGCTTTTTGAATAAAATTTTTTATTAATTAAGTATACTTGCATAAATAAATTTATATTAGATTACCATGGTAGTTTTATCATAAAAAAGATAAGGGTTAAGTAGGATCATACGCATCATCTTATACCTGATATCTTATCTTTATTAAAAATTTAAATATATATACATTTTTTCTTTTAATTTTAATTGATCTATTTATATCTGACATGTTATTGTATATTTTACATTTTATATTTTCTCAAAGTTTACTCAAATTATAATTTTATTTTTATAATTATTTACTAATGATTCTATAATAAACTTTTTTTTATTAAAAATTTTGGTACCAACTTTTAATATGATTGTGAAATTTACATTTCCTTTTCATATTAAAAAGTTGTTTAAATGTTTGTACAATCATGTGCATTATCTTACATCCAATGCTTATTATATTCAAATATTTTTATATCACCTATATATAAAATAATCATTTAAATATATGTATGACTATACACGTCATCTTATATTTAACCTTTAACTAAAATTTATTCAAATTAAATAAATATGTTTCAATCATTTTAAGCCAATTTATATAACAACCTATAATATCCATGTATAGTTTACAGTATCTTGATTTATTATAAGATTGATAAAGAGAATAAAATATTTTTAAAAAAAAAACTCATCCATCTTTAAAATTCCTAATCATAAAACGTTTTAAGGAAGAACTACGTAACCCTAATTTTCCATTCTAAATGGAAATATGTAGGAGCAAGGTTAATATCTTGTCGAGCCCAAATAAATTCTAATTTAATATTTTTCTTTTTTAACAATAATAATTTAAAAAAATTATTTTTACTTTTATAATATTTTATTTGTTTATAGGGGAAACAAACATTATAAGGTCATATTTATCTTGCATATTTAATTGTAGGGTGCTGATACCTTCCCTACACGTAATTGACTCCCGAACTCATTTTTTTTGTTTCGCGGATCATTTTAGTTTTTCCATAATTTTCCTTAATAATTATGGTGGCGACTCCTTTGTTCCCCTAGAAAGGGTGAATTCATTTTTATGTTCGCCGGTCCCGTCGTAACCCCGGTTGCCACAGATGGCGACGCCACTGGGGACATATTTATCTAGAGAGTCAAGCCTAATTAATTAAATATGCAGGATATATGTTCTTATTTATTTTTGTTTTCTATATTGTTGTGTTTTCTTTTGCTAGTTTTTTGTCATGAATATTTGATTGTTTTCCCTTCTTAATATTTTTGGTATATTGTCTTTTCTTTTGCTATTTATTCGCCACAAATAAGTATGTGATTTGACCATTTGAACCCTAGGGTAAATGACAACTGCTATATCTGTTTGGGAGTTTTTTGGTTATTTTGCAGGTGAGGGGTATGGGTTTGCATCATATGCTCCTTTCACACACACACTATGGCATATCTTATGCATTGAGTAAGGCTCTACACCCGAGTCTGAGTGAACTTAGAAATAGAGGGGTTGTGTAGCAGTGTCATTTGGGATGAACTTCCTATTTGGCTATTGTGAGAACCCCAGCCGGAGTTTGTTCTCTTTATTGCTATCTCCACATCTAGTAGACTTCCAACTGTTGTGGGAATATCATAAAGCGATCTATAGCTCCGGTGGCCTTATACCTTTAAGATTAGGAGCCATCCTTTGTGAGTGTGCATATAAATTACCTTAGATCCCTAGGTGTTACACTTATAAACCTTGATTAGGGCACAAAGGGAGAGAATATGATATCCTGTTACCGCTCACCAATTATCTGTTCTAGCTATTAATGTGCATCATAACATATCATATAAAAATGTGCATCATGTCCGCATTGTATTTCATGTAAATATGGAGCATCTCAAGAGGCATGTTCGTGTGTCGTGGTACTCATCATGAATGACATTGTGTTTGCATCAATTACATCTCATGCATAACATATTTTCTTTTCTTTCCATATCATACATGTAGCAAAGTCATAAGATTAAGGGGCATTTGTTGTTTCCTCATGCATCGCATGCATTAGTTTCTCACTAGTTTCATTATTCTGTTGGTTCTGTTAGGTAAGAGGTTGTAAAGCTTTTTTAGTATCTCACCAGAAGATGGAAATTAATATGGGGTCTGAGGAGAAGAGAGAATCTGAAAATGTTGTGTTAAGAAAGAAGTTGCAGTTGAAGGCTAGTTGTGCAAATATGACCAGTTTGAGAGAATTGGGGCGAAAACTGAAAACTATACGAGGGGATGCTTTTAAAAAGAAATATGGGAACTTATTAAATCTGATAGAAGTGGAGGTACAAGAATCTGCAATCACTACCTTGGCTCAATACTATGACCCATTATTGAGATGTTTTACATTTCAAGATTTCCAATTGGCCCCGACAGTAGAGGAATTTGAGCAAATTCTAGATTTGCCACTAGAAGAAAAGACTCCTTATCGACATATAGAACAACATGCTTCCATCTTGACCATTGCTAATATAACAAAGATACATCTGAAGGAATTGGAGGAGCGTCAGGTGAATAAAAATCAAGTCAAAGGCTTCACAAGAGATACTTAGAGCAATACTTGCATCATTTAGCCGATAAGGGAGACTGGGAAACATTCATGGATGTTTTGGCTCTCACTATTTATGGAATCGTGTTATTTCCTAATATCAAAGATTTTATAGATAGTGCTGCAATTGATGTATTTGTTGCTAGCAAAAATAGATTGGAAAACCCAGTCACAGCTCTATGGCCGACGTTTATGCTACTATGCATTTTTGTCACGAGAGAAAGGGGAAAAGGATTCTCTGTTGTTTGCCAGTGCTATTTGTGTGGTTCATAACGCGTGTCTTCAAGAGACCGGTCGATTTAAAATGCGCTGTAGAGGAGTTGCTACGGTGTAAACCTGATGTGATGGGTGGAAGTGAATGGGCTCAACACTTTGCTAGTTTGAGTGAAGAGAAGATTAGATGGCATCCATCCTGGCAAGTTAGAACTAGCCTCATTTTTTGTATTGGAAGTTATCCCAATGTGCCTCTCATAAGCACCAGAGCTTGCATAAGTTACAATCTTGTTCTATCTCAGAGGCAATTTGGTTATCCCATAAGAAGATCACCCACCCCAGAGTCGCTTGCTTCTCTAGTTTTTTTTTATGAGGATGGCCATTTTACCGAGGTGCTTCAACAAGTTCGAAGCGCTTGGGAAAACGTGGTGCGTATGGATAAGAACTTAAGACCAAGGGATGTCGAAGGAAGACTTAGTTATCGACAATGGATTGCACAAAGAGTTGAGGAAATCAAGCTACCCTTTAAGCCAATTTCCTCCCATCCAAAAGATGACGAGCTACCCGAAAAGATAGAAGCTGAAGAAGTAAGCCAACTAAAAGCTGAGCTAGAGAAGATGAAAGTAAGAAATGAAAAACTATCTGAAGACCTCCGTAGGGCCAATAATGATTATGTCGATCTTAAAAAAGCAAAATTGGAAAAGGAGAAGGCTTACGAAGAAATCCTCAAAAACCAAAGGTCAGAGAAAGATTATACTTTCAGAATTAAGCAAGACCTTACTGCTGCCAATACAGAGCTAGCAATGAGGATTCAAGAACGAGATGCAGCGTTGTCAGCGGAACACCAGTGGAAACATCTCTTTGATGAGGCCAAAAGAGATAAACAAGAAGCTTTGAGGAGATTTCGTGACATGCAAATTAAAAATAATGGGCTAGAGCAACAATTGAAGGAGGTGGTTACAGCTTGCGAGCAGGAGATAAACAAGGAGCACTGGCAGTTGATAGATGCTGAAGAAAGGCATTAGAACATGATAGTACAACTGGAGGGTTATATCAAGAAATAAGAAAACATTACAGAACATTGGATGAAATGCTTCTCCCAGATGTTTCTCCCAACTAGCTTCTCTAGCTAATGGGGCAATAGATGAGGTCCCTAGAATGCTGTCTGATGCAGAATCAATGATGCCAGTCTTTAACCCACCCGAGGAGATCAAGATTTTCATAAATCATTGCAAATGGCTAGTGGGAGAGATGAAGAACTTGATCGTCAAATCTAGGAATCTTTGATATTAATTTGTACTTCTTTTATATTTCTTGAACTAGTGGAGAAGAAATGTATTGGATTTGAAATCCCTCCTACTGTATGAACTTATTGGAGGAATGGAATTATGTTACACGACTTTGACCTTATATTAATTTTCATCTTCAACCCGATCAAGTTGGGAAGTGATACTCATTTAGCTTTATGATTTCTTTATAATTGAAACTTTTTTTATAAACACATGCATTCTTTTCTATTTGTTTTTTCTAATCTCGTTAATAAAAATAAAATAGTGTGCATAAGATAACGGCAAAATCACCGCATCACCGTTATAGGACTCGTGCTAACCGAAAAGCAATGGACGAGTGGGAAGAAGCTCAGGGAGCTATGAAGGCTGATATCAATCAGTTGAAGGATCAAATGAGCCAGATATTAGAGGCACTGAAGAGTTTGAAGAATAATGAAGAAATCTCAGCCACAGTAGAGGAAGATGGGACACCCCTCTACCCCCCAGGTTTTGCTAGTGGCCCCATGAAAGTTCAGAGGGTCAATGCCCAAGGGAATGTGATGACTGGCACAACGTATCCTCCCCATAACCTGCAACCTCAAGGCACAAATGAGGTTCAATCGCAACCATTCCCTCCATACGGTCTCCCTCCTGGTTACACTCCACCAGTGGGTGATCAACCCGAGGAAAACTGAGTTATACCTCAAACAAGTACTTTTGAACCCACTCAAGTACCAATATATCCCCATGTTATGCCAAACCATATGAATCCAACCTATGCAATGGGAGGTAATGTGTCTGGAACAGCTGCTTTCTCGAATCCTCATGCCCTTGTCCAACTAAAAGCCTTACATTTTACTATGGGAGAGGAATCTTAGTCAAAACCCGCAACCCATGTTACTACTCTAGGGGGGATAGTTGAAAATGTTGAAGCAAAAAGCAAACTGGAAATTTTAGAAGAAAGATTGCGGGTTATAGAGGGAGGAGGAAGTTATGGTTTCGGTGATGTTGCAGGATTGTGCTTGGTCCTTGACGTTTTGGTGGCTCCTAAATTCAAGGTGCCGGAATTTGAAAAGTATAGAGGAATCACTTGTCCAAAAAGTCATCTGACTATGTAGTGTCGAAAGATGGCGGCTCACGCCTATGATGATAAACTGTTAATCCATTTCTTCCAAGATAGTTTGGCTGGTACGACCTTAAACTGGTACATGCATTTAGAACTTGCCCGCATTCGATCCTGGAAGGATTTGGTGGACGCTTTCCTTAAACAATACAAATATAATATGGATATGGCCCCTGATAGGTTGCAACTATAAAGCATGACTAAGAGGGAAGCCGAGACATTCAAAAAGTATGCTCAACGTTGGAAAGAAGTAGCTGCTCAAGTTGAACTGCCTCTCCATGATAGAGAGATGGTAGTTACGTTTATTGACACTCTGTAGTCTCCTTTTTATGAGCACATGATAGGAAGTGTCTCATCGAACTTTGCAGATATTGTCATTATCGGGGAAAGAGTGGAGATTGGTTTGAAAAGTGGAAAAATTGCACATAATCCTCCAAGTTCATCAAATACAAAAAAGGTGGCATTTAATGCTGGTAAAAAGAAAGAAGGAGAGACTCATGTCATATCCCCCACACCTGCATGGGCGGGCTATGCAACAGTTCACTATGGACAAGGTTAACCACATTCCACAACCCAATTCCCATATGTCTCCAATGTTGCACCTGCTTATTACCCTCAACCTTATCAGCCTAGGATGCCTCACCCGCCACAAGCTTTGCACCAAACACAGTATCAAAATACAATACCTTAACCTAAACAAGCTTGGAGACCCAGTCCTAACCCAAACATTAACCATAGTTTCAATCAGAACCCTAGCCTAAACACCCATCAAGGAAAAAATAGCAACATTGATAAGAAATTTGTGAGTTTCACTCAAATTCCTATCACTTATACAGAGTTGCTGCCAAATCTTCTCCACAATGCATTGGTTGCTATCTGTCCCATGAAGCCTATAGTACCCCCATACCCCAAAAGTTATGATGCAAATGCAAAGTGTGATTATCATGGAGGGGCTATTGGACATTCCACGGAAAGATGCCTAGCTCTTAAGCATAAGGTGCAATCGTTGATTGATTCAGGATGGTTAAGTTTCAAGCAGGATAAGCCAAATATTGAGAATAATCCATTAACAACACATGAAGGTGCCTCTGTGAATGCCATAAGGGAGGAAGAGAAGAATCAGTTAGTGAAGGAAGTAGGTGAAATTCAGACACCTATGCGCTTCATTTTCAGCGAATTGTGCAAGTACAAGATGATACCATATGAATATGAAGAGAGGGATATGTGCTCTTTTCATCCCCAAGCCCAACATTCTATTGAGGATTGCTCATAGTTTAAGCAGATGTTGCAAAAGTTAATGGATATGCATTTTGTGCAAGTCAACTTTCCAAGAAAGGAAGAGGAAGTACTGATGAACTCAAATGGGGAGCAAGACTCATTTTTACCTAAACCATTAGTAATTCACTTCACTAACAATGCTTCTACACTCATGCCCCAAGGACGACAGCCTATTATGATGCATACGCCATCCTCTTTTCCTTATAAGGACGAGAAGGCAGTCCCTTGGAAGTATGATTTGTATATAGTAGATGGAGAATAAAAAAAACAAGTGGATGAGACTCATGATGCAGATGCATCAGCTATTAGCAACATCTTTGGGATAGGAGGCATGACTAGGAGTGGTCGACTGTTTACACCTCCCGAGTTGAGGGGAGGTATAAATCACGGAGGTGAAGGAAAAAATGAGCCAAATATGACCAAAGAAACGAAAAATTCCCCCAAAAAAAAGATTGTTCAAACTGAAGAAGAACCTAAAAAAAAAGGAGGACGGGAGAGGAAAGAAGTATCTGATGAGGAAGCATGTGAGTTCCTCAAATTCATTCAACAAAGTGAATATAAAGTGGTAGATCAGTTAAATCGCATGCCGGCCAGAATTAGCCTGTTAGAGTTGCTAATGCATTCGGTCACTCATAGGGAGTTGCTAATAAAGATTTTAAGTGAAGCACATGTGGAACAAAACATATCCCTAAACAAGTTTGAAGGAATTATCAGCAACATCACTGCTAATAATTACCTTACTTTTACCGATGATGAGGTTCTAGTTGAGGGGAGGGGGCATAACAAAGCTCTTCATATTTCAGTCAAGTGCATGGATCATATTATAGCAAGAGTACTTATAGACAATGGTTCATCTTTGAATGTCATGCCAAAAACCACTTTGGAAAAATTGCCCTATGATGTATCTCACATGAGGCCAAGTGCCAAAGTGGTGAGAGCTTTTGATGGAAGTCGGAGAGAGGTCATGGGAGAGATTGAGCTCCCAATCCAAATTGGACCCTGTATCTTCCAAGTAATGTTCCAAGTCATGGACATTATACCTGCTTATAGTTGTCTGTTGGGCCGCCCTTAGATACATTTCGCTGGGGTAGTACCCTCCACTTTGCATCAAAAGTTAAAATTTGTGATGGGAGACAAGTTGATTATAGTCTCTGGAGAGGAAGATTTGCTGGTGAGTGGACCATCATCTACCTGATACATTGATGTCGCAGAAGAAGCACTAGAGACTTCATTCCAGGCTTTAGAGATTGTAGATACGGCTTATGTCGAGTCAACTCTTATAGAGCCTCATTTGTCAGGTGCATCCTTAATGATGGCTAAGATCATGCTGAAAGAAGGATATTGTCATGGAGCTGGTTTGGGAAGAAATGGAAGAGGTTCAGTATTTTTGCTGAGGATGGAAGATAATAAAGGTCGATATGGCTTGGGATATAAGCCCAATAGAGCAGACAAAAAGAGAATAATAGAGGAGAAAAGAGAGAAAAGTCTAGCTCAGTTGGAGGGACGTGAGCCAAGGACGAGCAAAGTTCCCATCTTTGGTATCAAGCGAAGCTTTCGGAGTGCAGGTTGGGTGAATCTGGAGCAGGTGGGTACAACTGAGGATGATTCTAACTTCGAGAGCTCGAGTCTAGTGCATTCATGCCCTCCTAATATGGAACTCGCCAATTGGGAATCCCGTGAACTATCCATGGTGTTTAGTTTAAAGACAATGTAATCTGTTCTTGTTTTTCTTCTCTTTGTCTAGAAATCTTATTGCTCTACCCAAGGCTTTAGGATGTTTTGTTTGGGCACAACTCTTATCTTGATGTTAGCATTAATAAATTCATATCATCATTTCCCTTGTCCTTTCTTTGCTTCTATACTTATGTTGGCCTATTCATTTCTTTCCTAACCTTGAATAATGCAGATCTAATAGTGAATCCTATGAAAATAACAATGTCAATATTGCGTGCCACGATTTCTCATGTCCAATTGATAACGCGGAGGATGATTTTGAGGAGAGTTGTGAACCTTCTCCGGGACTGATAAGATTAATGGAACAAGAAAATAGGGAGATAAAGCCACATCAAGAAGGAATTGAAATAATTAATTTAGGAAGTGAGACTGAGAGGAAGGAAGTAAAGGTCGGCACCCACCTGGCAAAAGAAACGAGAGAGAAATTAATTAATCTGATGCGAGAGTTCAAAGATGTTTTTGCTTGGTCCTATCAAGATATGCCTAGGTTAGATCGTGATATAGTGCAACATAGGCTGCCATTGAAACTTGAATGTCCTCCGGTCAAGCAGAAGTTGAGAAGAATGAAACCCAAAATGACCTTGAAGATTAAAGAAGAAGTAAAAAAGCAGTTTGATGCTGGCTTTCTAGCAGTAGCTAGGTACCCTCAATGGGTGGCAAATGTGGTTCCCGTTCCAAAGAAAGATGGCAAAGTCCGAATGTGTGTAGATTATCGGGATTTAAATCGTGCGAGCCCTAAAGACAACTTTCCGTTATCGCATATCGATGTCCTGGTTGACAACACGGCCAAATTTTCTCTTTTCTCCTTTATGGATGGTTTCTCTAGTTATAATCAAATAAAGATGGCACCTGAAGACATGGAAAAAACAACTTTTATCACGTTGTGGGGAACATTTTGTTATAAGGTAATGCCATTCGGGTTAAAGAATGTCGAAGCGACTTACCAAAGAGCGATGGTGACCTTATTTCACGACATGATACATAAAGAGATTGAGGTTTATGTAGATGATATGATCGCTAAATCTAGAACAGAGGATGAGCATATTGTTAATCTATGAAAGTTGTTCGAAAGGTTAAGGAAGTTTCAACTCAGGTTAAACCCAGCCAAATGCACTTTTGGTGTGAAATCTGGGAAGTTACTAGGGTTTGTGGTTAGTCAAAGAGGGATAGAGGTGGATCCAGATAAAGTGCAAGCGATCTTGGAAATGTCAGCCCCATGCTCAGAATAGGAAGTTCGAGGTTTTTTGGGTAGATTGAACTACATTGCTAGATTCATCTCTCAATTAACCGCTACATGTGAACCTATATTCAAGTTATTGCGAAAGAATCAAACTGTAGAATGGAATCAAGATTGTCATAAAGCTTTTGATAAAATTAAGCAATACTTGCAGGATCCTCCAATATTGCTTCCATCGGTGTTCAGAAAACTCTCATCTTATATTTGACAGTGTTGAATGAATCAATGGGTTGTGTGCTAGGCCAAATTGATGAAACCACAAAAAAGGAGCATGCCATTTATTATTTAAGTAAGAAGTTTACCATTTGTGAACAACGATATTCCTCACTTGAGAGAACTTGTTGTGCATTGGCGTGGGCTGCTCATCGGTTAAGGCAGTATATGTTGAGTCATACAACTTGGTTGATATCCAAAATGGATCCCATTAAGTATATATTCGAGAAACCTGCTTTAACAGGGAGGATAGCTCGATGGCAGATGTTATTATCAGAATATGACATCATATACGTCACCCAAAAAGCCATAAAAGGCAGTGCTTTGGCAGACTATCTGGCTCATCAACCCATAGACGATCATCAACCGATGCAGCCAGAATTCCCTGATGAAAACATTTTTGTGCTTTTGGCTGATGGCATAAAGGATCAAGATAACAATAGATGGAAGTTGTGGTTTGATGGAGCCTCTAATGCTTTAGGGCATGGAATAGGGGCAGTGCTCATATCTCCAGAAAATCAATACACCCCAATGATAGCAAGGTTGTGTTTCAATTGTACCAATAACATTGCAGAATATGAGGCATGTGCCATAGGCATTCGAGCAGCTATTGAATTCAAAGCACAAATTTTAGAGGTATATGGGGATTCAGCATTGGTAATCCATCAATTGAAAGGAGAATGGGAAACCAGAGATCATAAATTAATCCCTTATCAGGCATATATCAAGGGGCTAACAAAATACTTTGAAGCCATTGACTTCCATCATATCTCACGAGAAGATAATCAACTAGCAGATGCCTTAACAACCCTATCGTCAATGTTTGAGTTGAATCAGGAAAGAGAATTACCATTGATAAAGATGAGAAGTCATGAACAACCCGCATATTGTTGTTTTATTGAGGAAGAGTTAGATGGCAAGCCTTGGTATTTTGATATCAAGTGTTATCTCAAAGATAGAAAGTATCCTGAGGTGGCTTATGAGAATGATAAAAGAGCATTGAGGAGATTAGCCTCGAGTTTCTTGCTAACTGGAGACATCCTATATAAAAGAAATCACGATATGATACTTCTCAGATGTGTTGATGCAAAAGAAGCAGATCAGATACTTAAGGAGGTTCATGAAAGATCTTTCAGGACTCATATGAATGGGCATGCTATGGCTAGAAAGATTTTGAGGGCTGGTTATTTTTGGTTAACTATGGAGAGTGATTGTTGTACCCATGTACGGAAGTGTCATAAATGCCAAACATATGCTAATAATATCAATACACCTCCAACATCTTTGAATATCCTAACAGCACCATGGCCTTTTTCGATATGGGGAATAGATGTTATTGGGGCCATCGAGCCGAAAGCCTCAAATGGACATTGTTTCATGTTGGTTGCAATTGATTATTTCACCAAGTGGGTTGAGGCGGCTTCCTACGCCAATGTGACTAGAAAGGTGGTTATAAATTTCATGAAAAGAGAGTTGATACGTAGATATGGGTTGCCAAGTAAGATTATTACAGATAATGCCACCAACTTGAATAATAAGATGATGAAAGAGTTATGTGATGACTTCAAGATCCAACACCACAATTCATCCCCTTATCGTCCGAAGATGAATGGGGCAGTAGAGGCTACAAACAAGAATATAAAAAAGATCATACAAAAAATGGTGGTAACATACAAGGACTGGCATGAAATGCTCCCTTTTGCTTTACATGGGTACCGTACGTCAGTTCGAACATCAACTGGGGCAACTCCATTTTCGTTGGTATATGGAATGGAAGCTGTGCTTCCCTTTGAAGTGGAAATTCCTTCCTTGAGAGTGTTGATGGAAACCCAATTAGAAGAAGCAAAATGGATACAAACTCACTATGATAAACTCAATCTTATTGACGAGAAAAGGCTAACAGCGGCATTGTTGTGGTCAGCTATACCAGAAGAGGATGAAGAAGGCATTTGATAAGAAAGTCTGTCCTCGAGAATTTCATGAGGAGGATTTGGTGTTGAAGAAGATTTTGCCAGTTCAAAAGGATCATAGAGGGAAGTGGACTCCAAATTATGAAGGGCCTTATGTGGTGAAGAAGTCTTTCGCAGGGAGAGCTTTGATTTTGACAAAAATGGATGGAGAAGACTTAAATCTCCCAGTTAATTCTGATGCAGTCAAGAAGTATTATGCTTGAGATGAATGTTACAATGATTGGGAGTAATGTGGCAAGATGTTGATGTTGTTTAATTCTAGGAGTTACAGAAACTTTTTCTCTTGTCACAGTCTTTCTGAGCCAAATTTCTTGCTATACCATTGTACATACACAAATTCATCAACTCTATTTTATGAGTTTGCTCAATGTCAGTTTGTTTATCTCTTGGATTTAAATGCTTGTCCACTAAGAAACACCATGGGTCAGCTTATAGTATAATGAAGAGAATTGATTCATCTCATAGCTCTGCAAGATTTCGCTTAGCATGAGTCCTAAAGGGTGTCGCAATTAAAAATTATGTCAGATTTGTTGTTTTCCTTAACAAATGGTCAAATTCAAAAAAAAAAAAAAGAACCAAGAGAGAGAGAGAGAGAGAGAGAGAGTGTGAGAGGATAGTAAGAAAAGATGTGATGATTTTCCGTGGTTTAATGGATCAATAAAGAATAAAGTTTTCTTTTGAAGAATTGATTTAATTCATGTACTTGAAAAATTCTTCAACCTTTGTATTCCAAAATAAGAAGAATTGGCCTCATAGTGTTTGTGAGTCTTTTGTGGTCCCAGTTGTGCAAGTTAATGCATTAAAGTCTCATACCAGGACATTTTTCATGTCGGACATTAATTGATTTTTTTTTCTAGATCTTTTCAAGGCAAGTACTAAAAAAGAGAGAGGGGTGTGTTAGATCGAAAACCTGCAAGGGTGATTTAGGCAAAATTAAAACAAAAGAGAAAAGAAGGAAATAAAGAAAATATGTTGAATCTATCTTTTGGTGCAGAATTAACTTTTATGAAAATAAGAAAAAATCAGGATTTGACATGAGATATGACCATGTTTCTTTATCCAAATAATAATAATAATAATCCTTTGTTACCCAATTTGAGCCAAAATAAAATAATTTTTTGTCTTTCTTTCAAATCACCCTTAAATAGGGATCACCCTTACTCTTAGGGCCAAGTCAAGTGTATCCAATGGTTGGTATAGAGAAAAAAGGAATGAGCAAATAAATTGAGTAGAAAAGTGAAAAAGGGGGAAAAGAAGAAAGAAGAAAGAAGAAAAATTCCAGAAGAAAATTACAAAAATAATGATTGGAGGTGTCATTGAAAAGTCAGGCTTGAAAAATATTCATGAAAATGAATTTCGAGACAGAATATCTAATGGAGCATTTAACTTGTGATCCTGGTTTCAAATAACCCTTAAAGTACTTATTTGGGTCTTTTTATCCTTTTCTTCATATCCCTTAGCCCTTAGCCACATTACAAGCCTATTAAAAGTCTATATTGATCGATGATCGATTATTTTTGTTTTTATAAACACTAATCCTACAGTAAAATAGTTAGATTTTAACATATTGGTAAAAAAAAAAATGAGTACTTGCCATCATAAATACTTGAAAAATGTCCAATTGATAAATAAACTAAATGAGACTCAGATTGGGGCAATTTATATTTTTGTCTTGTTCCCCAAACCTCGTCTGTACATGTGTAGTTAAGTCAATTCTTCAAAAAAAAAAAACAAAAAAAAAAAACAAAAAAAGAGAAAAAAAGGGATACTTTGTACAGCCTAACTCTGTTTTGTCAGCTCTTATCACACCTATTTACTCCCTTCCTATTTTACCTCATACATTGGTTTTAAATCTTTGCCAAGGAAGTAGAGTAATAAGTCGCATCGTTTTGTTCGTGTTTATCCATCCACATGATACGATGCTTGATTCCAACATGCACATGAATTGGTAATGCTTCAAAAGGTTATACCTTGTTCTATACATTAAACCACAAAAGTTACAACATTCATTTTTTTCAACCTCTAAAAAAGAATAATGGAAAATACCAGAGATGTGTCATTAATGACAAGAAAGAGAGGATTATATGAATTTGATATTTGTTGGGAAAGCAATCGATTCTGAAGTTTGCTTTTATGCAAAGAGAAATAATAATAAGGAAAATGAAAAAAGTGATGATCAAATCAAAAACAAAAATTGTGACATTTTTATCACATGCATTCATGCACAGTAATATCTTAAGATCAATTCATGTTTATCATTAGAGTCTAGTATTGCCTTAGTACCTGCATGTTCTTTCATATCAAAATCCTGTACCTACATAGCATCTACATTGGGATCTATTTGTTACTTAACATTTATGGTTTCAAGTTCACTGTACCTGTTGTTTTTCTGTTAGATCGAGACCCGCTTCATTCATATGAATGGTTATCGAATATGTTTTTCTGTTAGATCGAGACCCGCTTCATTCATATGAATGGTCATCGAATCAGTTGTTTTGTTAGATCCAGACCCGCTTCATTCATATGAATGATCATCAAATTAATTGTTTTGTTTTGTTAGGTTGAGACCTGCTTCATTCATATGAATGGTCATCGAATCAGTTGTTTTGTTAGATCCAGACCCGCTTCATTCATATGAATGGTCATCGAATCAGTTGTTTTGTTAGATCCAGACCCGCTTCATTCATATGAATGGTCATCAAATTAGTTGTTTTGTTTTGTTAGATTGAGACCCGCTTCATTCATATGAATGGTCATCGAATAATCTGTTTTTCTGTTAGATCGAGACCCGCTTCATTCATGTGAATGGTCATCGAATCTTTGCTCTTTATATTGTTGGACCAGGACCGGCTTCATTAAAATGAATGGTCTATTGTTTTATCTTTGGATTGTGACCCTCTTCATTTATATGGATGGTCTCTAGTTCTCTTTTCCTTATTTCTATCTTGTTAAGGGACCTGGACGAAATTAATGTCTATATCTTTACTTATCTTTTAAAATGATAATATGTAAACATTATTTCACATATTATCTTGTAAAAGCTAAGTAAAGAGGGGCAGTTGTTGACACCCAATATCGTCTGGAAGAAGAAAAAATAATAATAATACAAATATATAAATATTTTTTCTTTTATTATTTATTTATTTATTAATTATGATTATTTAATTGTCATTAAAAAAATAAAAGGTAAAAGATAATATTTTATTTTAAAAAAAAGAAAGTTATAAAATTAGTGATCACTAAAAATAAAATAGGAATAATTTTTTAGAAATAATTATTTTTATTTACTTATTTTATTTTTATTATGTATTTATCTATTTTCTCAAAATAAAATAATTGAATAAATAAAAAGAAAAAAAAAAGAGGGGACCCAAATCAAAAAATGAAGTATAGAAAAAAAAAAGGACCCAAATTGAAGGAACCCATGGCCCAAGTAGTAACCTAATTTTTTTAACCTAAGGGTAACCCTAAAGCAAAGGGAGGCAGTAATAAAAAGGGTTGTGGTGGCTGTAAATAAGGGGACACGGAAAAAGAGGAAAAAAAAAACACACGAAAACAGAGGAAAAGCTTCATCTAAGAGGTATATCTTTCTCTCCTTAATGGTCTGGTAGTTGATTTTGGTTGTGCATTCTTTTTCTTTTGTTTTTATTTTCATTTGCCTCCACATTTTTCTCTTCGCTATTTACGTTTTTCCCTCCATTCATGTGCCCAATCCTACCTGTCCCCCACCTGCAACTCACCTTTCCTCTTCACTCTTACGTTCTTCTCTCTATAGGCAACCATTTGGGTGCTAAACCAAAAATCACCAAACAAAATCTATGGCATGGCCATCTATACATTTTCCTTTGTCTTTGTGGAAGTTTGTGGGAAGAAGAGAACAACGTTGAGGTTGGGATTTGCGTTTCTGTTTTTGATTCTCATCCCTTCACTGTCGGCGGCAATGTCTAAGCATGAAGCCATAAAGCCTTTGCTTCAGCGCTTGGACTCCAAAAGGGCACCTCCATCAGTGCAAGAAGCCGCAGCCGTTGGTCTTCTCATAAGACTGCTTCCTTCCCCGTTTTTCCAATTTTGACTGCATTGTCATTCTTAATAAACAGTAGAGTGTAATATGCAAGAAGAGATGGAAGGAAATACTGTGGCTGGCACCATGAAAAATGTCTCCAGGGGTCTTGCAGTTCTTACAGTTCCTTTTACCATGGGATTTCTAAAGACAATATTCTGTTACTAGATCGCATCAAATTTGTTTTCACTTGTATAGGGACTTGCGCTTAAAGTTCCTGGTGTAAAGAAAACTTTAGGTATTCTTCAAATACCTGTTACACCCCCCATCAGTGCTCCTCAATCGCCCTTTTCTATATTTCCCGCACTAAAACAAACTACATCTGCAACACATGGGTCAAGGTCTGTAGTAGCAGATGAACCTTCAAACATTCAAATACAAAGATATCTTCTTCTTCTATTATTAGTCAAAGGCTTAGAAGTTTAGAGAAAAAAAAAGTGAAAGGAAAAACAAGTGAGGAGAATTTACTGTTTCTAATTTATGCTATCATCTGGAGCGATTGTGCTCAGATTTTTTATATATTTTATTATCCTGGGATGAGGGGGGAAATTAGTCCAAACATTTATTGCTAGTAATTTTGCACAGGGATTTGCCTATCGTATAGTCTACACTCAATTCACGGGGTTTTTAGATTATCGTGTAAAACTTGGCCCCTGTCAGAAAGGAGACCTTCATAATTTCATTTATTATATATATTTATTAAAAAATAAAAAATAATTAATAATTTAGAAATTCAAATTTATTTATTATATTTGATTTCAAATTACAGATGTTTAGTTTTAAATATAATATTCAATATACTATTATATGAAAATATTCATTATATTACATTGATTTTTTGAATATTATTTTATTTTATTTATTATTGGATCTTTTCTTATTAATTTTATTTTATGATAAGATCATCTAATTATATGTATGGCTACTTACGTCATCTTATAGTTAGTATTCGATCATATAAAGTATAATTTTAATATACGACTTTTTGAATAAAATTTTTTATTAATTAAGTATAATTGCATAAAAAATTTATATTAGATTACCATGGTAGTTTTATCATAAGAAAGATAAGGGTTAAGTAAGATCATGCGCATCATCTTATACCTGATATCTTATCTTTATTAAAAATTTAAATATATATACATTTTTTCTTTTAATTTTAATTGATCTATTTATATCTGACATGTCATTTTATATTTTACATTTTATATTTTCTCAAAGTTTACTCAAATTATAATTTTATTTTTATAAATATTTACTAATGATTCTATAATAAACCTTTTTTTATTAAAAATTTTAGTACCAACTTTTAATATGATTGTGAAATTTACATTTCATTTTCATATTAAAAAATTGTTTAAATGTTCGTACAATCATGTGCATTGTCTTACATCCAATGCTTATTATATTCAAATATTTTTATATCACCTATATATAAAATAATCATTTAAATATATCTATGACTATACACGTCATCTTATATTTAACTTTTAACTAAAATTTATTCAGATAAAATAAATATGTTTCAATCATTTTAAGCCAATTTATATAGCAACCTATAATATCCATGTATAGTTTACACTATCTTGATTTATTATAAGATTGATAAAGAGAATAAAATATTTTAAAAAAAAAAACTCATCCATCTTTAAAATTACTAATCATAAAACGTTTTAAGGAAGAACTACGTAACCCCCTGATTTTCCATTCTAAATGGAAATACGTAGGAGCAAGGTTAATATCTTGTCGGACCCAAATAAATTCTAATTTAATATTTTTCTTTTTTAACAATAATAATTTTAAAAAATTATTTTTACTTTTATAATATTTTATTTGTTTATAGGGAAAACAAACATTATAAGGTCATATTTATCTTGCATATTTAATTGAAAGGTAACCGTCTTAAGACGGACGTTATAGGGTGCTAATACCTTCCCTATACGTAATCGACTCTCGAACCCATTTTTTTGGTTTCGCGGATCATTTTAGTTTTTTCATAGTTTTCCTTAATAAACTATGGTGGCGACTCCTTTGTTCCCCTAGAAAGGGTGAATTCTTTTTTATGTTCGCCGGTCCCGTCGTGACCCCGGTTGCGACAACGTTATTTTAAAAATGTAATAGAATTAATATTATGAAATATTGAGATATTACGATCACTTTAGTATAAATTAGCATTTTGGGTTAGTTACATAATCCAGTTGTAAAAATTATTTCCTATTAACTTCTAAAAAAATTATTTATAAAATGTATATGAATAAGTTTCTCATATGTTTATACGATGTAAAATATATATATATATATATATATATAATTATATAATTTTCTTATTTTAAAAGTAAGAATTAAAAAATTATTATTTATTTTTTATAATTTAATATTTAATGGGTTAACTTTTATATTTATTCGTGAAATAAGAGATATCATATATTTTCAAGAAGTAGAACATCTTATTTATTCAATAGAAAATAGGAAATTTATTTATTATTAAAAAAATACGTTGAAAAAAAAGGCAATGCATTAAAAAAACAATACAGAAATGTGAAAATAATGTGAAATTAGCAAATATTGAATTTAAAACTCATCGTTTTCAAAAGCATATACACGAGGAAATATATATACAAGAGAAGAGAAAAATAGTGGATTGAAAAATCGTTGCCAGCAACTAATATTATAAAACAAGGGCAAATAGAGTTGGTTGCCAATTGTTTATAGTAACTGAAGAGACTTTTTTGGAGAGGAAGATTAGAAGCTGGAGTAGTTTTATGAGCCCTCAAGCTAGGAATAGATATTCAACATTCCCAGTTTGGAGTAATTGTCTTCACATTCCTAGTTTGGAGTAATTGTCTTTGAATCGAGAGACGGGTAAAGGCTTGATAAATATGTCGGCAGCTTGGTTGTGGGAAGCGATTGGTAGGAGTTTGATCAAACCTTCGTTTACTTTGTTTCTAGTAATGTGATGAACAATTTTTATATGTTTTGTCCATTCGTGGAAAACTTGGTTTGATGCGATTTCGATGGTTGATTGATTGTCACAGAAGAGAAGGGTTGGTTTGACTTGTCTGAGGCAAAGATCTTGGAAAAGGTAGGTGAGCTATTAGATTTCGCAAGTCCTTATTATTCGGCTTCAAAGGAGCTTCTTGATACAATTTGTTGTTTCTTAGACTTCTAAGAGACAATAAAATCACCTAAGTACATAAAAAAACTAATGATAGATTTTTTATGTTGGGGCAGCTGGCCCAATCGGAATCACTAAAACATTTGAGCTGCATGTGGCTTTTGCTGGAGAGAAGCATCCCAGACCTAGGTGCCATCTTCAGATATCTTAGGATTCTGTGGGCAGCTTGTACATGGTCACATGTAGGTTCAGATACAAACTGGCTAAGGTGATGAACAACGTAAGCGATGTCTAGACGAGTGTTGGCTAGGTAGATAAGTCTTTCGATTAATCTTCTGTATGTTGATGATTCATTGTCATTGAGTTTGTTCTAGCTTTTGGTTGAGGATGCGAATGATGGTGCCATGGGTGTTTGAGCGGGGGCGTATGCAAGCATTCCACTTTCTTGAAGGAGATCGAGTGTGTATTTACGCTGGCAAAGGTGTATCCCAATGTTGTTTCGAGAAACTTCTATGCCGAGAAAATAGGTGAGGTTGCCTAGATTTTTAATGTGAAAATTTTCATCGAGCTTGGTCATTATGTTGTTCATTTCCTCAGGGTCATTTCTAGAAAGAACGATATAGTCAACTTACACCAAGAGAGTAGTGGTAAATTGGTTAGAAAATTTTAGAAACAGTGAATGGTCTGCGAAAGAGTAATTGTAACCATGTGACTTACAAAATTGAGATAGTTTTACATACCATTGACGTCCAGATTGCTTCAGACCGTATAATGATCTTTGTAGCTCACATACTTTGTTGTTGCCATTTATCTGAAGGTTAAGTGCTACTTTTCATGTATACCTCTTTGTGGAGATCTCAATGAAGGTATGCATTGTTGACGTTGAGCTATTTGACTTACCAATTATTTGCTGCAGTGATGGCTAAAAGAAGATAGAGAGTGGTGAGCTTCACAATTGGAGAGAATGTATCTATGTAATCGATCCCTTCTTGTTGATTATATCCTTTTGCAACCAGACGTGCTTTGTGGCGTTCGACAGTTCCATCATAATTGTGTTTTACTTTGTATATCCAACGACAACCAATAGATATTTTGCCTAATGGGAGTTCGTAATAATCCAAGTTTGGTATTGGAGGGCATCTATTTCTTGCTTTATAGTGTGGACCCATACCTTGTCTTCACAAGCTTTGTCGTATGATTTTGGTTCAGAATTAGAAGATATTGATAGCACGGTGTTTCTATAGTTGGGTGATAGAGTTTTAAAAGATAAAAAGGATTCAATAGGTAATAATTATTAGTAGTTGGAGGCTTTGTGGTTTCGAAATCAATAGGATATGTCAGGGGCCTTTTGAGTCTAGTAGATCGGCAGGGAGCATTTTCAACATTATCACTAGTGTTGGTATGTTCGTCGCCATTTTTTGTCTTAGTATATTCATCATATTGTTGAAGGTTATTATAATTCACTAGTATATGTATATTTATAGAATCATATTCTTTATTTGTAAGCGAGTATGGAAAAATATATTCATGAAAAACTATATTTATGGAAATTTCAATTTTATGGTTTGTTAAGTTGAGAAAAAAGGTAAACTTTTGTATGTTGTTTATATCCTAGGAAGATACCAAGGTTGGCGCGACTATCTAATTTCTTTTTGTGATCTGTGAATGTGTTAGCATAACAAAAGCAACCAAAAACATGGAGATGAGATATATCATTTTGTCTTCATACAATTTTTCATATGATGATATATTATGAAGAAGTGGAATAGGACTACAATTTATTAAGAAAGCAACATGTGATACAACAAAGCACCAAAAATTCATGGATAAATTTGATTGAAAAAGCAATGCACGAGTGATATTTAGCAAATGTTGATATTTTCGTTTAGTAAAGTCATTCTATTTCGACGCGTGTTGTTTGGTGAATGGTCCCTTTAGAATTATAAAAATCTTTCATAGAAAATTCAACACTTATCGGTGCATATTGTTTTGACATTGTAATTGAAATGTTTTTCACTGTGGATAATGAAATTTATAATATGATTTCGGGTTTCCATTTTATTATTCATTAACATAATACCTGTGTCCGTGCATTGAGGTATTTGAACAGAGTCCCCATATGTTCATGTGAAGAAGTTCAAATGGTTTTTAGTATATTCAATCTTTTGGGAGAAAAGTGTTCTATTCTAAAGTGTCAAAGATCTATTTTTTTGATGTCATAATCAGGTTTGATGATTGAGGAATTGATGGATGATTTCTGATGATCATGTGTGTTGAGATGTATAGCCCAAAAGTTACATCAACCGAACCAATCTTCTTTTTTATTATCATTTTTCTGTATAAGACATTGTTTTGAAGAAAAAATGAGTTTGAAATAAAAGGAGGAAGTTAATTTGGAGATAGATATTATGTTAAAGGAAAATGTGGGAATGTAGAGGACATAGGTTAGGTAGATTTTTTCACTTAATTTTACTATCCTAGAGTCTATTGCATAAGTAATTTTACGATGGATAATTTCGTAAGAATAGGTTTAATTGATTTATAATTAAGAATTTAGACAAAGTAACATAAGAATTATCCAAAAAAGAATTTTGAATTTCAGTGTTACCTGTTTAAGGAGAGTATTGAGTGTTACCTGTTTAAGGAGAGTATTGATTTGAGTTTGTAGAAATGGAACCCACTTGATTGATGCTTGCTTGATTATTGGAACTCTTGTTGGTTGCTTGTTGAAGGAGATTCATAAGGGTGTGATATTTATGCTGTTAATTGATATTTGTGCTTTCGAAAACAATAACGACAATAAAACAGGGACAAATATAGTTGAAGGGGTGTATTTGGAGGGGGAGAATAGAAGTTAGAGATGAAAAATAAGAATATGATAGTCAGAATAAAAGGAATAAGTGATAACACATAAAATAAAAATTATCAAAATAAGTTTTGAAATTTATAAATAAACGATAAACCAATAAAACAATATAACAAATATTAAATATTCTAAATTTGGTTCTTTGAATTATCATAAAAATATTTATTAGAATACTTTGATGTCGATCGTGAGGTAAGTAAAACTGATCTACACTATTAATTTTTCTAGAAATATAACATTACAAAAGACATAGATAAAGATTCTCTTATATATGTTGTAACAAATCATGAATATTATAAATAATTTATGCCTGCAAAATAAAGAAGTTGAATGAATAGGATTGATTCAGTATAATCAACCTAACAAGAATTATGGAATAAGAATGAGAAAGAAGATTGAAAGCACTAAAACATAATCACACAGAAAAAAAAATGAAGGTAAAAAATATACACAAACACAACAACATTTATATATAATCTTATGTTTAGAGTGATAACTCATCCAAGACAGATATTTTATATAAATATTTCATTTTTTACTTAGAAAGTTAAAGGACTTAGTTATAATAATTATTAAAAAATTAACAGTAAAATCTAAATTAAATTATAATATATTTGTAATCTGAAATTCAATTGAAAGATGCTCATGCGGTTAGATCAACTTTGGGGATTGCTATTCTCACCACCTTTTCTTTAACAAGATTTTGTCCAAAAATACAATAAAAAATAATTTTCGTTATGACAACAAAACCAATATCTATTGCATATTTGTAAAATATTCAATAAAAAATAAATTTTAGAACAGATATATTTATATAAAAAAAAAAAAAAATTGAGGGGGTGATGCAGAAAGGGTAAAAAAAAAGATGATGCAAATGTCACCAATATGAAGAAATTATATAGTATTTGATTTGGGTAACAAGTTTTGCATAACCCTTCCAATTATGTTAAATCATAAATGGATGTCTAAATAACCAAAAATAGATTATGATTTCGT
The DNA here is from genome assembly GCA_016859785.1 of Macrotyloma uniflorum. NCBI lineage: Eukaryota > Viridiplantae > Streptophyta > Magnoliopsida > Fabales > Fabaceae > Macrotyloma > Macrotyloma uniflorum. The sequence goes on from BDMB01000034.1 coordinate 39,341, forward strand.
TCTAATTAAACTAAAACAAAAAATCATAAACATGTGTCAAATTATTTCATGAATATTTAATTTCATGAATCATAAAATACATTCTTAATTATTTATTAAAAATCAACGGTTAAAATTTATAATAAAATCAAATACATATTTAATAAAATTTAATCGGTATCAGGCAGGGCCGTTCTTGGGGCTTGTTGTAGGCTTCCGGAAGCCCAAAGTGTGATCTGCTGCTCTGTGTATTGCCAGGCCCATGTCTGCATCTGCAACCCCTCTCCTCGTCTTCTTGAGAAAGTTAAAAAAAAGATATATATATATATATATATATATATATATAAGCACTAAAATATAATGATTAATTTATATTTCTTCAAAAAATATAATACTTACTTATTATTTTATATATTAATTATTGACTTAAATATATTTTTCATCTTTGATAAATTTATTTTTTATATTTAATATCTCAAATATTTGTTGATCTATTAGTTTTTAATGGAAAATATATATATATATATATATATATATATATATTTGGTCCATAGGGTTAAGGTATAATATTTTAGTACTACATATATTCATATTTTTTTTAAATAATTTTTATCTCTCATAAATTTATTAATTTTGTATTTCTTCTCTCATAATTTTTTTATCTTATTAATTTTTTATAATTTTTTTTCGTATTTGGTCACTATTATTAAATTTTGTTATCATAGTGATGATATGAGGGTTTAGTTGATATCCGTTGAGTAGATAATACATAAATTTATTTTAGTAAACCTATTAGTATTATCAATTAAGTATGAAGTTTTAAACTGTTTGGATCTTTCATTAGTGAGGATAATTAAAGTTATTATTTTTAATTTTTTTTTAATAAAATACTATTCTTTTTATTGCTTTGAGACTCTAAAATAACATTTATGGTTGATTATGTGAAACTAATTTGCAAATTTATGATATATCAATTTTAGACTCTAAAATAACGTTTTGATATATGTTAAATTTGCAAGTATACTATGATTTTTCAATTGAATTGTAAATATTCTTTGGTGGTCATTTACCTCACATCAACACTAATATAAAACTTTGAAATAATATATATGGTTGGTGATGTTTAAACTAGTGTGAGGTTTTTGTTTGTGACTGCATGTGCTGAATTTGTAAACAATTTTTGGCGGTCTATTTTTTTTTTTTTTTAAATCTCACATCAACACTAAAATTATAAAATATAAAGATAATGAAATTTAAAGATAGAGATAAAAAATGAAAAAAAAAATTATTAGAAACCAATAAAAAAATTATGCAAATTCAAACACAAAATTAATAAATTTATTAGAAACTAAAAACTATTCAAGTAAGAAAAAGTAATACATATATAAAAATATAAATAATGATAAAAAAAATTAATTGTCACATTAATATTAAAATAACGGAACTAATAATAAAGACTAAATATAAGTTTTTTTTTATCAAAGAATAGAAAAAAAAATGTATGAAGAATAAGAAGAAAAATTAATAAATTTATTAAGGATCAATAATTTATTTGAGCTTTAATTATTTTATAATAACAGTATAATTTAAATTAAAGTATATATATATCAATCAAATTGGATAAGTTATATAATTTTTTAAATTTATTTTACTATATCAACTAATTTAATTAAAACCCCCCTAATTTGATCACTAATTTATTAATTTAATATTTAAGACCAATTTGATTGGTCAATTTTTTAAATTTTGCTCAAAAGCATTCACATTCAGGATTTAATTTAATTATACTTTTCGTCTCTGTAATTTGAGATAAATATTTTTTAATTCTTTAAATTGAAAAAAAAATATTTTAGTTTTTCAAATTTAATAAAATATTATTTTAGTTCCTAAATACTAAATTTAAATAATTAAAAATAAATTTAAAAATCATATTTTAGTTTTTCAAATTGGATATATTTTTTCAATTGAGATTAAAAAAATTATTTTTTTAATTTAAAGGATCAAAACCAGAATCATTAAGAATTAAAATCATAATTAACTCTTTTTAAATTAAATAAAATTAAATCCTCATTAGAGATGTCACAACATTTTTAAGATTAAAAAATAAATAAATATGATAATAAATATATCAAATACATGCAAGTATAATCTTTTATGCACATTTTAATTTTTTAATTTCTTTAATTTAGTCATATTTACCTTATTTACCTTTAATTATAACAACATTTTTAATGGGTCAAATAATTTTTTTTTTTCAACTTTAAACCTCTTATTAATTTCTATCCTCAGAAAGAATTTTCAAAAACTCTATAACCCGTCATCTAAAGTAACCAAAATGAACTAAGACATATGAAAGGTATATATATATATAAACTTTAAAGTTAAATTAGTAATCACAAAAAAAATTGAGATATAATTTTAAAAATTGAGAAACCCTAAATCTTAATTTATATATGAAGTATTTTCATAACAAGACACAATGTTACATATATTTGACCATTAAGTTGAGTTCAAATTAGAATGGAGTCTCTAATGAAATCATATGATTGAAGGTAAGTTTATAGAAAATGAAGTTAGTAAATAATCAAAACCAAGTTTCTTATCACCATGTTTTCTGTGAGGTTGACTAACATTCATAGTGTTAATGTTCACGAGCATGACATTAGGGACTAAGAAGAATTAAGGGTTGGCGATGCATCCCTAAAATCCAAGAATAAAGATGAATGATGTCTTAAGATGATTCCAAGAAATAGGACTAGACAAAACACCACATCTTCTTTGCATCTACTTCTTTTATTATTATTTCTCTTATTTCTTAACTATTTAAGCTTATTTTAAATTGTTCTTTTTGTAGGAATTTCCATGAACCCTTTTTGCAAGACACTTCCCCCCACTCCTTCCTTTCTTCACTCACTTTGGGCCTTGGAGCGATGCACGCCTCCCTTGTTTGATCTAGAATTGGTCCTACTATTCACACCCCCTTGGAGTCAATGTTTTGACCTAATCTTGGAACCCAATGGAGTTGTAGCTACGACTCCTTCTAGTAGCTTTTAGGAATTTAATTTTGCTTGCATTTCAACTGCATTTTAAAGATCATAAACTCTTATAAATAGGACCCTAATTGCTACACGTAAGGAAATTTTGAATAAAAAATTTTAGTGAGAATTTCCGGCCTTATACTTGAGTGTTCCTCTTCCTCTTGGTGTCTTATGTTGAACCTTAGTTCAAGTGGCAACACACACCACTTATTTTCCCTTCAAGTGCCGTGTTGAGTATACTGTTTCTCATCCCCATTTGTTATTCTTCTTCCTTCCATTTATCTTCTTTATTTTACTATACACTTTATATGTTTATTTATTTTTTTAGCACTTCATTTATTTTATTTTTCAATACTTTATTTTGATTTTTATCTTCTTCTCTTCCTAAATAATCATTTGAAAGTGAACCTTAGATAACACCGTAAGTTATCTTCGTGTTTAATAAAAATCTCCTTTAACCTTTTTTCTAATAATCCATTAATCAAACGTCTAAACTCCAATGTTTAAAATCAATTATACATCATTTTGGTATTCAAAGCTAATTACAATCCTATATTACTTCTATTTTGGTGCCTCTTAATCACGTTTTAACTACTGTCTTTGTATCACTTTTGTTGCCTTTATTTCACACAAATTCTACTAACATTTTATACTAGTTTTGTGTGATAATTATGAACCTGTTTTGTGCGTAATTTTACACTAGTGTTGGTGCATTTTTGGTGCAAATTTTGGGTTCAATTTTATGTTCGGTTCCTTCAAAGATTTGATTGGTGATAAAAAAAAATTGGAGTTTGTGCCTTCAATTGATGAATCATTGATTTGATAAGCTGAATTCATTTCATCCTTATATGCCTTCAAATTTGGTGCATGGTAGATTAATTGGCAAGCGGGATTGTAGCTGTGTAGGATATTCCTTGGTAAAATCAGTTGTTGGTGATTAATCGATGTCGTAAATTGAATCAAGCTGCAGCGTTGTAGTTGTTGGTGCAGGTCCGTGGAGGTGTTGGGAGCGATTCTACAACAAGTGAACTTCAATTGAGGAAGTGCAGCGGTTAGTGGATGAAATTCTGGCTTCAAAAAAAGACTAGTAAAATACTTTGAATTATAGGTGGTAGTTTTTTCATTTGTCATCTATTTAGAGTCTCTTTGTGTTTTCTTATCTTTATTTCAGTGTCAAAGTTTCTTTTTAAATTTTCTTGTTTTTGATTTTATTATTGAACATGTTTGATAAAATATTTAAGTGAAAATTACATTATTTGTATTGATAAGTTGAACTTAAATATAGAAACTAAGTGAATCATATTCATTCTATTCTTTCAAGTTGTGTATGAGTTTAAGAATCATGAAAATTTGAAAAAAATCAATTGATTAATCAAGAGTTTTGTAAGAAATCCTCAAATCTAGAAAAAGAAAAGAAAAAAAAGGATAATTATAAGAGTATGTTTGATTCTATGACTTGAATGCACAATTATAACACATGAATGTGACAAAATTACCACCATCATTTATAGGTTCCTAATCTTCCATTTTCATGTGATTAAAACTGGACTTTTGTTTGTTTAAGTGATTCTTTTAGAATCTTCTATCCTACCTTTTTCTCGTTTTCATCATCTTAGTTTAATCAAAATATATTCTATTGTTTGAGCTACCTTTATTTTTTACTTTTTTCTTGTTTGTCAAAAAAAATCTTAAAGTTAGCTTTGATAGTTTTCTCTTCTTGAAATTCTTTTAGTGGTGTTTGTTATTTTTTGTTACTAGCTTGATCCTTTGCACAAGATAATTGAAACTTTTAAGAAATTGAACAGTTGAGAGCACAAGGGAGTGTAAGCGATAAATACCTAATTATTATTGGTGAGAAGGCCAAACATTTTGAAAGAGAGATTTGTGTTTACTAATCTTTGTTTTTAGTTGTTTTCTTTGTTGTTTTTAATTTCTTTTAGGTACCATGTCCAAAATCTCTTCACCACCTATCTCTCCTCCAAGAACACTTAAAATTTGTGAGGAGATGGAGGATCAAATAAAAAGGCAAGTTGAATTGCCTCTTGTGGAATTCATTCGTGAAATGGAATTGTCTAGAAAAAAAAAGTGAAAGACACTTAAAGGAGACAATCCAAAGGTTGGAAAGGGAGAGAATAGAGAGGGAGAGAAGGAGATCCAACTCCCCACGTGATTATTATCATGAGAATGAAGATTGGAGGTTCCACGGTGTAAGACGAATGTGCCATCATTCACCAAAGAAACATACTCATAATGTGAAGATTTCTAAGTTCTATGGTGACAATGATCTGGACACCTACTTGGAGTGGGAAGCCAAAGTTGAACAAATCATAAACATATGAATCCCATTGAGTAAGAATATCAAGTAGATTTGATTGTATTAGAGTTTGAAAATAATGCCATGACTTTGTGGCATAAAACTTGTAAAGAACATGAATTGAACTAAGGGTCACTTGCGACTTCTTGGATGGACTTAAAGTATTTAATGTGCACTAGATTTGTGACATCCTACTATAGGAGGGAACTCCTTTTGAAGCTCCAACGGCTTCAACAAGGAAATATGTGTGCGGATGACTGCTTCAAAATGCTTAAATCTCTTTTGCTTAAAGTCGATGTTGATGAAAAAAGTGAGGTCAAGGTAGCTAGATTTGTTAGTGGGCTAAGGAGGGATACTCATGATAAAGTAGAGTTGCATGACTACTCTCTTGAAGATGTTTTACATCTTGCACTAAAAATTGAATCCTAGTTCAAGAGAAAAGAAAGTGCAAGGAGGAGTACCCATGACAATAACTACTATCATTCTTCCCGGAAGGATAAGAACAAGAAAAAACATGATAAGAAAACTTCCAAGTACCCTCTACCTAGAGACAGCATTCCACTTCTTCACCTTCTTAAAGAAATAGTTTCATTAAATGTTTAAATGTTTAAGGTATGAGCACATTACTTCCAATTGTCCTACCAAGAGAACTATATTCTTAAGAGGAAGTGTGGAAGTAAATAGTGAACATTCTTCTTCTCCTTACCATTCTAAAAAAAACTCACCTCACTCTTTCCCTTCCTCTAGTGATCATGAAATCAATACTTGTGAAAGTGACCTATTGGTAGTGAAGTGCATGTTGGGTCAAGTTTAAAAGGAACTTGACAATACACAAAGAGAAAATATTTTCTATACTAGGTGCTTCATTCACAATAAGTTATGCTCACTCATTATTGATGGAGGGAGTTGTACTAATGTGCTATCAAAAGAATGGTGGAGAAACTCGGTTTAGCTATTATTCCTCATGCCAAGCCCTATAAGCTCAAATGGCTTACTGAAGAGGGTAAGATAGAAGTGAATAAACATCCTCATCAATTTCTCCATTGGGAAATATGTGGATGAGATTCTTTGTAATGTTGTGCACATGAAAACAACACATATTTTGCTAGGTAGGTCATGGGAATTTTACAAACAAAATTTTCATGATAGTCATACCAATAGATTTTCTTTCAACTTCCAAGAGTGCAATATTACATTAAAACCTCTCTCTCTCTTGAAGAGGTTCTTGAGAACCAATTAAAAATGAAAAAGAAAAGAAAATAAGAAAAGAAAGTAGAAAAAAGGCAAGCACCCAAGGATTTAAAAAAAGATGTTATGATATTTCACAAAAGGAACAAGAAAGTGATGTTTGCACAAAAAGAAATAATTGAATGTTACCTTTCTATAGGGTCATCTCTTGTTTTCCATGATAAAACCTCTAGTTATTCTCAAGGCATGAAATTAGTATTAGATGATTCCAATGATGTTTTTCAAAACCTTTCAAAGGATTTATCTCCTTTAAAGAGAACAAAAACTGACTTAAACCATAAATCATCTTTGTCTAATAGGCCTACCGAGAGAAACAATCCAAAGGAATTTAAAGAGATTAAAAAAACTTTTAACCTCCTTCCTCTTAACACTCATGTTGCTTGGTATAATAATAATGTTTTACAAAAATCTAAAGAGTTACATTCCAAGGATAAAGATAAGATTGAGAGAAAGGTTGGTCAAATAAATGGATGTGTCAATCAAGGAGGGAAGGAAGTCATCTTCCAATCAAGGAAAAGAGTATGACTTTACTTGAGGAATGATAGGTTTCCTACTCGAAGGAAGTCCAAACTCAACACAAAAGATGATGGACCTTTTCAAGATTTTACGAGTTTGTGGTCAAATTCTCTCCAAGGGGGAGAGAATGATGTATCCCTAAAATCCAAGAATGAAGATGAAGGGTGTCTTAAGAGGATTCCAAGAAATATGACTAGACAAGATACCACATCTCCTTTGCATCTACTTCTTTTATTTGTTATTTCTCTTATTTTGTGGCTATTTAAGCTTATTTTAAATTGTTTATTTTGTAGGAATTTTCATGAAATCTTTCCGTTAGACACATCCCCTTATTTTCTCAACTCACTTTGGGCCTTGGAGAGGTGCACACCTCCCTTGTTTGATCCAGAACCAATCCTTCTATTCACACACCCTTGGAATCAACGTTTTAACCTAATCTTGGAATCTAAAGGAGCTATAGCTATGCCTCCTTCTAGTAACTTTTAGGAATTTAATTTTTCTTGCATGTCAACTACATTTTTAAGGTCATAGACTACATGTATGAAACTTTTGAATATAATTTTTTTGTGGGAATTTTCAATCTTGTGCTTGAGTGTTCTTCTTCCTCTTGGTGTCTTATCTTGAACCTTAATTCAAGTAGCGACACACACCACTTATCTTAGGTTTTCTCCTAAAGTGGCGTGTTGAGTGTACTATTTTTCATCCCCATTCTTATTCTTCTTCCTTCTACTTATCTTCCATTATCTTTCTTCTTCTTTATTTTTTTAACACTTCATTTCTTTAGTTTCTAACACTTTATTTTAATTTTCATCTTCTCTTCCTCCTACTTGATTTCCTCCTACTTGAGTTTTTGAAAATGAACATTCACAATTAGATAACACTTTAAATTAGGTTCATGTTTAATAGAAATCTCTTTAAACTATTTTCTAATAATCCATTAATTAAACACGTAAACTTTAATCTTAAAATCAATTATACATCAATAAGAACTTGGCGTGATAGCAAATTACAAACACAAAATTAAAAAAAAAAAAAAAGTGAACATAGATATACAAATATAAGAGGTTGAAAAAATATCACAATTCCAAACTTAATCTTTTTATATATATATTTCTCACAGAAAAAAAATAAAAATTGTGTGAATACGATGTATACATGGAACGATTTCCTCTAATCAAATATTGCTATAATACTTAAAAAATGTGTAAGGTGATAATCTGAACTAGACATTAATATATATAAGCATTAAATCTTGAATGGACACACTGATAGTTTAGAGTTAAAGCATAAATACGCATGTCCATACCATATGAAATCATTTTACAATCTTTATTTTTTTCTTTTTTTTTTTTTCAAAGTTCAAAGTTTAGGGACCTTGTGTATTGGCCAAACTTATAATTTTTATTTGAGTTATAGGTGGAAAATAACTACCTATCCCAATAACAATATTATCATAATAAAGGGAGTAAAATGCATATAGAGACTTAATTTTAGTTTTATTTTTTTATTTTTATAAATATTCATTGACCTAGTAACTTTTTCAGGTGTTTCTGCCTTCAGAAAAGTTCAATTGTTACATAAAAAATGTAGCAACAAATTAAGTCGGGACACATAACAAAAGAGTATCTTAATTTTGTTGGATATAGAATGAATTGGATGTAAACAATAGTTTACGTAATAATTAATTTAAAATTGTGTTATATATGCATTTCATCTCATCACAATTTTCAATAGTTGATTTTAAATTGTGATTTTTAATTATTTTTAAGGTTTAGGTAAAATAGAAAAAAAAAAAAAAAAAGCGGTTGAGAAGTAAGCTTTAACAATTCACACTAAAATGCACAATTTATGAATGATAATTATGATGTTCAAAAGAAAAGTCTAATATAACTGATATAGTGTAAACTTATAAGCACATAGAGGAGAAAGTTCCAAAACTTCAGAATTAGTACAAAAAAAACCTTTCTTAAAGGTTTAAAAATTATATAAACTTAACCGAAAAAAGTTACAAATGAAGTAAATCAACCAAGAATGAAGTCCTTGGCTATATTTACAGTTGCAGTAGCCCTATTAGGATCCACCATCTCAATATTATGGAACCCTACTTGGTCAAAACGTGCTTCCACTTGCACCCCACATTTGACCAACATGGTGACAAACTCTTGTTGTCGATCGACCATGATGTCCCCATTATAGCCAATAACAAGACACTTGACTAACTTCTTAACTAACTTCTTAACATTCTCAAGGTGTGGTCCCTTGACCATGGGGTTGCAATACCTATGATCACGATCTGTTTCTGGAGGCAAAGCCAAACTCCACAGCAAGTCCAACACGGGTAAAGGCAGTATTTGATCTGTTGCAAACTTAAGCTCTGATGGTGTTCTCTTCTCCCCTCCAAACATGGGTTGGTTCATCACCAATCCACGAATCCTCAGTGGCTCTATATCCATGTCAGCCATCTACATCAAACCATTTCATTATTTTCTTTATGTAATTATTTTCATTCTGACATGTATGAAAGTCATATTAAAAGATTGAAAATTTACTGTCTTTGTTCATAACAGAAACAATCAACAAACAAAAGAACATGTTAAAGGTATAATCTTGTTTGCAGATGTGTTATTTACTGGTTTGTATACTCATAATAAGTCTATTAACAAGACATAACCATTGACTTATCAATAATTTAGGTTGCTTAAAAATATATGGGATTGGAAGTTGTAAAAAAAAGTACATTCATTGGTAAGAGAAATTATCCCTAACTTATCAGTGTCATTAAAGAGTTGTGTAATTGAGATAAAATAGAAATGCGGTTAAATAACCTAATTAAAAGTTTATAAAAATGAAAACAGAAGAATGAGAAAAGTGTTAGAAGAAAAGTGGATGATAAAGTTATTGAGATAGAAAACCTGCATGGCAACGTTGAAGGCGATGTTGGCACCACAATCAGAGCCAAAGAAGTAGCATCTGGAAGGATCTCCATAATCTTTTAACCATTGCTCTCCATCGGGGTCTTTCAACTGGTTCTGCACCCACAAGACGGCGTCGTGCGCGTCATGGTACTGTGTCGGGAGGCGAAACTCCGGCGCAAGGCGGAAAGAGGCGGAGACGACAATAGAGGGGATGTCACCGGCGATCATCTCGCACATCTGGTGGTTGTAGGGGTAGTCGAGGCTGAGGTAGATGAATCCACCATTGTGGAGGTAAATCACGATGGGCAAACGCGCCACCGTGTTGTCATTCGAAGGAAGCTTCGTGGGTCGAAAAATTCGAACCCTCGTTTTCTTTTCCTCGTCGATGGTTACGTCTTTTGAAACGACGTTGGTTCCCGGTGTGGGCTCAGGTTTGGCATCGACCGTTGGGCTTTTGTAGGAGCGTGTGACGGTGCCGTCGGGGTTCGTAGCGATGCCAAGGTGCGTGTAAGGGTCGAACGAAGACATTTTTCTTCTTCTTCTTCTTTGTTTTGTTTAAGGAAAAATAATGTAGTATTTAATCCTACGTTGTTGGTTAAGTGCATGCACGTAACTCGTTTGGTGATTGAGATTTTTTTTCTTGTGTGAGGTTGATTACTAGATAGAATAGGTTAACCTAACATGTGTAAGGTTCTGCACCAAGTGAATTGGTAAAATGCGTGTGTTGTGTAGAGATGAAAGGTTTTCTTGTTTCCACGTAAGACCAGAAATTTGAGGTGGAGGTGTACATTTTATGTTACTATTATTACCTCTTAAATAATCACATTTGGGAGTCATAAAGGAGATCCACGAGAAGAAAAAAAGGGATGAAAGAGATAGTGAAAAGTGTAATAAATAAAGTGATAGAAAAGGGGGAAAAGTAGAAAAAAAATAGTGAAAATGAGATGAAAAAATATATTCTAAGTATTTTTCAAGATAATTTGGCATATGACAAAATATATTAGTGAGGATATTTGTCGTAGAAAACAAAAACAAAAGTTCGAATATATTTAAAATTTTATTATTTATGTACTTTAAAAACAAATATAACTGAAAATATTTAAGGTACATTTTTTTTCTTTCTTGGGAAGTGTTTAATGGTGTTATTTGGAGCTCATTTTCAATATTTAGTGTTATTTATATAATAAACTTTATGATTTTATATTATACAGAAATATTAAAACTAGATTTTAAATTTAATTTGTCTCTATAAAACTAATTTAATAAGATAAAGTTTGTATTTATTAATATATTTTAATTTAATTTTATCTTTAAACGATATGTGATCTTTAATAAAAAATGATATCAAATATTCAAATCAAATATAAATCTTAGTATCGGATTGATTGTAGATTGAATAACTATTTTTTCAATGAGAGAAGTTAGTTTAAAACTCACATTGAAATTTAGAGACACTAAACTATTGGATTATGAATACATGAATATCATTATTTCATTGGTTACAAAAAACAAAGACCTTTCTTTCAAAGTTTTATGATTGATATTCATCTCATGCCTTTAAGGGTTTGACAACTCTAAACCTGCTCAAAATTTTGATCTATAGCATGTTATTCTCTCTCTTCATATTTATTTCAACATACATCATCAAATTAATAGATTTCTATCCTTTCTTAATCATTTTAGATCAAAAGTTTCATTTTAAAACTTAGCAAATTTCTCAAAAAATTCAGGTATTTTTGTTCAAGCAAGACCCTTCTTTTTCAAGCAAAAATAGACTCGAAAGCACATTCAAGTTTGAAGTATTTTCACCCAAGCGAATCCTTCTTCGCTTAAGCGAAAATCCACTCGAGAGAAGTACCTAGGTCTGGGCACTTTCGTTTAAGCGAAAGGTACCTCGCTTGAGTGAAAACACACCCGAGAGCAACTCTAGAACTAGTCCCTTGAACGAATGATTTTTGCTTAAATGAGAATCTTGTGTATGACACAAACAACCTCAAGAACCAAGATTAAAACCCTATTTCAAATCAAATTAAATGATTTCAAGGTTCCTAAACATGTTTCATACAATTTCAACCGATCATTTATTTTAATTTAACATATAAATAAATCTCTAAATTTAAAAAAGTTTAGTTTAATTAATTTTCTTACCTTCAATTTCAAGTATCTAAATACAAAATTAATTGATATAACACGTTTCCCTTCTTACAATCTTCCTTCTGTATCATCGAATTCTAAAATAGATGAATAATAAAGAAAAAATTAAGAAAAAGAGTTGAAAAGATTAGGAAAAATTGTAAAAGTTAAAGAAAATAAGAAAACTTAAAATTTTAAAAAGTGATAAAAATAAAGGAGATTAAAAAATATAAACTTAATTATACTCCTTCTTTTATATAAAAGCATTAAATCTAAAAAATCCGATCTAGCATAAGATATTACCTTATTATATTTTTCCAATAAATAAAGTGTTATTTAAATGTATCAACACAACTGTAGTTTTTGGTTTTATCAATAGTATTATATAAAAAGAAATTTCTTTTCTTAATGATACCTTTTAGTTTTATTTTAAATAATCTTTCTTCTTTATTAAATAATAAAAATAATTAAAAAATAAATTAATAACCATTCAAGTAATAACCCTTTTTAATTAAAATAATTAGTCTGAAAAATTCATTTTCCCTTCTATATTAATTAATTTTTTTAATTTTAATTAATAAAAAAAATGAAAACATACTTTACAGCAACGCCAATAACTGTATTTCTACTAATTTTCTGTAACCGCTATTATTTTTCAAATACCACAGCCACGACCACATTTGAAAATTCGTTATGAATCCGAAGTTTAAACTTCTGACCACAGTTTTTATACATATGACAACGTTTTTTATATTGTGGCATGTAGGTACGACCAACTAAAGGGAATCCTCATCTTGTTCTTGGTTCCTATATATATATATATATATTTTATCCTTGTAAATTTATAGTACTTTTTTATTTTATTTTATTTCAGCCTTCATTATTTTGAAATAACCCTATAAAATATTTATTTTCTTAGATGTTTTATTTTTTTTTCATTTTGAATTAATATTTTGAAAAATATTTGATAAGGACTAAAACAATTATACATATTACATGGATTAAAAAAATGTTTTATAAATACTAAAATAAAATAAAAAGGACCAAACACAAAAAATTATAGAGACAAATTATGATATCTTTATTACAATTTATATAATTTGTTTATTTATTTTTATTAATGTCATCTTATGCAGTGAATCAAATAATCCAAATAAATTCTTCAGCTATTCACTGCAACTTGTTTTTAATTCTTTTAAGAATTTGTAATTTATATAAACAGTTAGATATATGATCGACGGATGTCATTGCCGTAGCATAGAGCTGCATCATATCATAGAGCTGCAGCAGAAAATCCAATAATGAGATTTGAATTTAGATATTTTTATTTCCGTAAATGGGAAATAGTAACAGGAAAAAAAATGTCAATCCACCTCAATTTGTGACTTATTCAGGAGTTAAGTTTGAATTTGATGACAAGTTAATATATATACAAACGTTTTAAGTTTGTTTCATGTACATCAATATTTATTTTTTCTAATTAAAATTATAGTAAATAAAATTTTTTTAATATATAAATTATGTAATAATTATAATTTATCATAAATAAATATTTTTAAATATATAAATTATATTCTATACTTATAATAAATAATTTATATATATGGTTATTTTTATTTTGATAATTTATATAAAAATAAATTATATAATACCAATTTATTTAATAATAAGTTAGAAATGTATTCTTAATTTTTACTATTTATTTATTTTTTATAAATTATTTTAATATTAATTCATTTAATAATTAAATTAAGAAAATAAATAATAAAGTAAAAATAAGTCTCTAACTTATATTTTTAAAATAAACAAATCACTTCTTATATAAAATTAAAAAAAAAAAACTTCTAAAAATAATAAATTTTTAAAATTAAAAAAAAAAAAAATAACATTGTTATGAACTTTGTTACCCATTTGTCACGGATGGTTAGAGGGTATGAATCAATATGAGTGATTATAGATAGACTAATGAAGAGTATGCATTTTTTGTCAATCAATTTGAAAATATCGTTGACAAAGTTAATCCAATTGTACATTCCGATATAGGAGACTTCATGGCCCTTCTAGCATTGTATCATATATAGACTTGAGGTTCATTTCTTGTTTTTGATAAACTCTACAAGAAGCTTTAGGGATTTGATTGAGGTTGAATTTTGCTTATCATCTTCAAACCGATGGGCTATCTGAGAGGAATATACAGACCTTAGAAGACATGTTAAGGACTTGTGTTCTAGACAACTTGGGAAGTTGAGATGAAGTGTTGTCTTTGGTGGAGTTCACTTATAATAACAATTTCCATGCTAGTATAGGGATGACACTGTATGAGGCATCGTATGAAAGGAAGTGTAGGACTCTCTTTGTTGGTACAAGACGGAGAAAGAGTGTGGGTAGAATCCTGAGTTACTTCAGCAAACTATAGAAAAGATTAAGCTGATATAAGAAAGAATGAAGACTTCGCAAAATAAGCAGAAATGGTATATAGATAAAAGTAAAAGACCCTTGGAGTTTGGAGTTAGAGATCATGTGTTTGTAAGGGTTGTTGGAGTTCAAGGTGAGTTGGAATCCCACATTGGGTAGAAATGGGAAGGTTGAATAGTATATAAGGGAGAAAGACACACAAACCCGTAGCCTTAAGGTTTTTGGTAAGAGGTGGAGTCGTATTCACTTATATAGTTGTGGTTTATTCCCATTTGTAAAAAATCTCCCCGGTGTTACCCCCTCCTTGAATACCTAACATGGGTCACACTGAATACTAAGATATGGAGAGCTATTTGGTTTAAGAAGCTAACTCCTAAGTTCATTGGGTCATATACTAGATTCTTAAACGTATAGGTTCAATGACTTATGAATTAACTTTACTTCCTTATTTGGAATGGTTGCACAATATTTTTCATGTGTTACAGTTGAGAAAAGCATGTGTGTGACCCTAGTTATATTTTGGAGTCTGATGATATTCAGGTCAAGGAGGACCTATCTTTTGAAGTCTTGCCAGTAAGAATTGAGAATGTGCAAGAGAAACAACTTAGAAGAAGGACAATTAATATGGTGAAGGTGTTATGGAACACTCAAACTAGCGATTCCACTTGGAAGTTGAAAGAAGAGATGAAATACCATATCCTTTTTCCTTTGTTGGTGAGTATAATTTTTAAGGATGAAAATTTTTATTGTTAGAGAGATTGTAAGGGTTAGGCCAATGTAATTGGATAGGTCTTAGGCCTAATTACTTGGGAAGAAAGAAACCTATAAATAAGTAAAATTTACTAATCATTCTCATTTTACCAATTTCAGAAATCACTCCCTAATCACACTTTAATTCTCTCGAATCTCTCTCAAAATTTATGTTTAAATTCTCTCTTTCTCTTTAATATTCCTCACTCAATTTTCATCTATTTAAATATTCGAGAACACCAGGAGGAAGTTTGTGAAGTGTAGAACAATCCGCTCCAATTAGAATTTAATTAGAATAATTTCTAAGTTTTCCTAATTTTTATAGCACTTTGCTAAAATTTCTTAGGGATCTAAATCTTCTGTTCAATTTTTAGGAATTTATGATTTAGATCCATAATAACCTAGATAATTTTGTGTTTAGGATCTTGTAGAACAAGATAGAGCATCTTGATCCATATTGATTTGGGGGAAAACTTGGATTAGAGGTAAAGAGAGCTAATTAAGTACTTTTTTACATTATGTGTTTGATGAAATAGTGATTATATATTGAAGTATAAATTGAGTAAATTAATGGATGAATTTTGAAATGTATGATGTGGAAACTAGATTATTTTGTGTTGTATGTGAATCCGGTGTGAAAATTCCTATGCATAATAAAAATTGATTAAAGAAATTGAGTTTTTCATTATTTCTGATATGAAAACATCACAGACCATTGCTTAAGCGATAGTCTCTTAGTTGTGTTTCTTGTGTAGTTTTTACTTGAGTGACAAAGACCTAACTTGAGCGAAAATTATAGGGTGCTTTCGGGTTCGATTTCGCTTGAGCAACAAGCCTTTGCTTGAGTAAGAATGCCAAATTAAGAATGTTTCTCTTGGAAAGCATTTTGCTTGAGTGGGTGGTCGCTTGAACGAAATGTCTCTCACTTGAATGATGAGTTGTGACTTGAGTAAGGATGTACTATTGTTGGAACTTTATTCTGATGTTCTAAATTAAATTGAAAGAGTATATGGATGTGAAAATTGGTAATATATGTTATAAGACCTTGTGTAAAGTAAATTATTAGGTTTATATAACTGTGAGATTTTATGAATAATGATATGGAAATTTATTGTATGATGAACTATTAAAACCATGTCTGTTGTGAAATGTTACGATGAAAAATGTGAAATTGATTTTATGAAAAATAATGAAAATTATTTATGAGATGTGAATGAGATTGAAATGGTAGTAATGCCAATGAGATTGAGATGACAATAGATCCAATAGAACAATAGATCCAATAAAACTGAGATGATAGTGGTGCCAATGAAGATGAGATGGATTGTGTCTTGGGTTATGTGTCAGTGACATTGGTTCTTATGATTTGATATGTGTGATTTGTGTTTTTTGTGTGTAAGCTAGGTAATTACCACATGGAATTCTAAAGATATCAAGAATGGAGTATCCAAACTTCAATGGTATCCTAGTCACGTAGACAAGGTGCCATATGGTGAGAAGTCAATGAAAGTTTCAACTTTACTTATTATTGAGTGGGAGGAACTATCAATTCTTTGATTTGTGTGAAACCACCTTGACGTGTAATTGTCAAAAAGGGAATAGACTGATGGTCCTAAGGTGAAAAAGATTAAAAAAGGATTGTGTCTATAGTTTGGTAACTAGTATGCATGAAGAAGTATTGACCCTAGAAGTACAAAATTTCATATAATTTTTCAAAAGAATTTGCCTAATATTTTATGTGTATGTGAATGAATGAGTGTGATGATTGTGTGTGAATAAATACCCTATTATGATTATTTGAGTACTTGAATATGATTAAATAAATGACTGTAATGATGAAAATATGGATTATATATTTTAATATGTTGGATTTTGTATTAACTTATCCTTGTGTTGTGTTTTGTGTGAATTTATTAATTCTGCGATGATTGTGTCTTGACACGTGAGCATATAACAGTACAAATAAAGCAAATTAGTATACTCAAATTGAGCAATAAAGAGATTGAATATCTTTGTGAATATATATGCAAAATTTAGTTGTAATATGAATTTAGGCAATGTTACTATTTTATTTTTGTAATAGACTTAGTTAAGATAATATAAATATAGCACGTGCTTATACATTCACATTTCTATTATTTTTTAGATTTATTAGTAATACTTTGATAAGTTGATATCCCATTATAGATAGAAAATTGTATTTCTTGATTCGTTACAATTTTGACTCACATGGGCTAGCATAAAAGAAAACAAAATTTATAAGGCTAAAAAGTTTATATACAAAAAAAGTTCACAAGATAAAAAATATCCACAAAAACCCTTGAATCAAGGCCAACCCATGGACCAATATTTTTTAAGTAAAAAATAAACTTTAAAAATGAGGATTTTAAAATATTTACTTTAAAAAATTATAAGTCAAATTAGGTTAGACAAGTTGGGTTAGATTATGTTTGGCAAGATCAAATCAGTTCAAGTTAGGTTAAGTTAGACTAGATATAAATAGTGTGGGTTGGGCTAAGTTAAATTAGGTCAAGTCAAGTAAAAAAAAGTCAAAGATGACCACATTGAGTTGGTTTAGGATGTGTTGAATCAAGTTGGGTTAGATCGAAATAGGATGGATTGAGCTAGGTAAGGGTAGGTCAAGTTGATTTAGAATGAACCCAACTAGGTTTGGATGGGTTAGACTAAATTGGGTTAGGGAGAGTTGAGTTTAGTAAGGATGATTAATCAGGGAGGGCTAAGTCTAGTTAAGGAAAGTCGAGTCAGGTTGAGTCGGACCAAGTTAAGCTAATCTTAGTCGAGTTGCACCTAAATGGGCATATATGGGTCAAGTCAAACCAAATGTTAATCAGGTTGGGCCAAGTTAGGTTATGTTTGGTTGGGTTAGGTTGAACCAAATTGTACCAAATTCGACAAGATCGAATTAGGTTGGTTCGGGTAAAACAAATTTGATTGGTTTGAGTTAGGATCAAGCTTAAATTGGTTGGCCTAGGCTACAACGAATTTATCCTAATCAAGATGAGTTGAATCAGACTTAGTCGATCTAGATAGGATTGAGTTAGATCAGTTGAGGAAATATTAGGTTAATCTATATTAAGTAATATTAAATTGGACTAAACTTAATCAATTTGGATAAAATCAAATTAGATAGACTAACCTGTTTGACAATTCTATGAATATTTATTAGATGAAAAATATTTTATTTAAATAATTTATTTATTTAAATGAACCAATTTATATATTTAAAAAAAAATAAAAACATAAAATAAAATATTTATTTTTTATAAATATTTAAAAATTTAAAATAAAAAATATAATATTATCACAAGTATTTATAAAATAAAAAAATATTTATTATGAAATTTAAATATTTAGTATATGTTAATTTCAACTAATTTTATATAAAGATTGAAATTTTTTTTTTCATAATACTAATAAAAGATTAACTTAAAAATAAATTAGATTAATTCATAATCAATTGTAAAATTAATTTTTTAAACCTTTATATATATATATATATATATATATATTATATTATAAAGATGAAGTCAAAAATTTTAAATGAGAGAGTGAAACTAGTTAACACATAAATTTTATGATATATATGTTTGATGGAGATGATAGTTTAAGTTTGAAAGGAAATTTCCTTAAAATAAAACTATTTAACCTTTTTATATGTTTTATGAATTTTACATTATTAATTGATAATAAGATAATCTCAAATTTGTAAATACCTTTTAGAATAATATATCAAAGTATTAATATTAATATTTTTCATGTTCAATTTTCACGTAATTTTGGAGAAAAGTTATAGAATAAATTGATATTTTCACTAACATTTTCAACATTGTTTATTAAATTTAAATTTAATAAATTTAAATTTATATCCTAAATCTTATCAATCTTATTTTTCTAAAAAAAATAAGTTTATAATTTTCTTTTTAAAATATCTCTACAATTCAACCTAAATTAAATATTAAATTAAATAATTAAAAGATAAAAAAAAAATTATATCTATATTTTATATTTATATATTATATATATTTACTAATAAAAAAAATAATAAAAAAAAATTCTTATATTCTTTTTTCACTAAAAAAAAATTATGAATATTTCTTTTATTTTTTAACTTCTTATCTTTTATATAATAATACTTCAAACTTTTTTTAATATATATCTATTTTTTTTATAAATAAATTATTTATATATTTTAATTTTTTTCTTAATCGACCATACTTATAAAAATATATATTATAAATATAAAATATATATTTTTAATATGAGATAAAATATTTTTTTATATATATAATATTATATGTTTGATTATTATAAATTTAAAAAATTTAATTTATATATAACTTTTTATAAAATTTGATAAAATATTATGAAATTATATTATATTTATCATATTAATTATTAGAAAAAAAATTTTGATTATAATTTTATATTAGTTTAAATATTTAATCTTTTGTATAATTTTATTATGGATTACACAAAGTTTTTTAAATAATAATAATTTAAAAATTAAAATTTTTATAAGAAAAATTAAATATAAATGATATAAAAATATTTAAAATTAAATTTTACAGAAAATATATAAAATCAATTAATATTAATTTTTTTCTATTAATAAATATAAAAAGTTATATTAATATATTTTATTTAATATTATTTTATTAAATAAGTTAAGAAAAATAAGTTTTATTTATTTTTATATTATTTATTAAAAAATAAGATCATAAAAAAAAATACTAATTTATATATATAATAATAATAATAAATAAACACTAAAATTTCAAAAATTACTATAACCCTTTCCATCTATATAATAATAACAAAAAAAACTAAAACGTGAAAGGGCAACCGTCACCCCCTATCATTAAAATTTGTATATTTTAAAATAAAAATATTTTTTATAAGTTGCAAAAGATTTTAACTAAATATAATTTATTTTGGGTATCTTTCCTAAAAAATGTTAATAATTAATTAAATTTCACCATACTTGTTTACATTATTTAAAATTGTAATCTAATATACAATTACATAGAATCTTCCATGAATCGTAAAAAAATATATAAGATCTAATTATTTTAGAGAATTTTTTAGCATTATTTAATTTAATAAAAAAACCGGTTTATTTTAACAATTTTTTTAGAAAGTATTATTTGCTATATTTTTAAAATGCACTAAATCAAAGCCCGTTTTTATGATATTAATATATATAAAAGAAAATATTTAATTTTTTTATTAATTAAAAATATTTAACGAAATTCGTTAGATGATAATTAATTAGGAAAATTAAACAATTCTTTATCAAATACCAATTTAAAAAGATAAGAATTAAAAAAAATATATATAAAAAAGAACATTACAATACAAACTTTCCACAACACAACTTTATATAAAGTCAGTCTTACCCACTCGCATCACCAAACTTCTCCTCTAAGTTCTTATCTCATTCATACAAACAAAACGTTATATATGTACAATTTTTTTTAATATATTTTTTTTAAAGTAACTTTCATATTTCTATACCAGTAATAAACAATAAATAGAGCAAATCGTGTTTTATCTTCTGATAAATAAAGAAATAAAAAAAAATATTAACATTTCTTAGGTCATGTAAAAAGATATTAATTTACTAAAACATTTCCGATTAATAAAAAATAACATGTAAATAATTCCACATATATAATATTTATATTATTCTAACTAATTCTATTATAATATAAAATAATATTTATCAACTATTATACGTAATTATACATATTTCATAATATAATTAAATTTTTCTTTTCAATAATATTTATATTTAATTTTATATAAAATGTTGTTATTCTCGTATCAATTATTTTAATAACAATAAAGTCATAAACACATAACAATAAAAATAAAACATATTTAATATCTCACCAAAACATATTTAATAAAAAGTAATACGTATTACAAGTTAATAATACTTTATTTTTTTAATTTTTCAAAATATTTTTAAACCTTATTCCTTGAAATCTACATTTATTATATTGAAAAAAGAGAAAATATTTATATTATGTAATGATTAAAAATAGAATTTCATTAGCAAGTATTAATCTTATCAATTTTTGATATTATTATTTAATCATATCATATATAATAAGATTATTCTTTATACAGTGGTTAATTTAAAAACAAAATTTTATTTTATTAAATTTTCTTGTTGATTGATAACATGATATCTTTTACGAGTTTGAGCTGTCAGTAATAATGATTATCTGCGATTAAAAAAATAATACAAAATTTACAATGTTATTATTGCATTAAAAATTTCTCTTCATGTAACAAAGTTTTTTCTCTCTTTCTTATTGTATTTTTTTTTAAAATATGTATACTGTTATATGTAATCAATTTTTTATTTTTTTTCTTAGAAATCATATTAACAATGATTTTTAATTGATATGAAAGATTTAGATTGATGATACATTATCATTTATTTCTAAATATAAATTTTAATAATATGTAGTAATATGTTAGATATTGCTTAAAAAAAGTAATTTGTTAGATATTGATTAAATAATTACCGTATTTATAAAACAGTTCTTAGAGTATAATTTTTTATCTCCTTTATTATCAAATACCAAGAAGATAAGATAAAAGATTAGCAACAAAAAATAATAATAATAATAATAATAATAATAAAATAACACACCAAAATGAGATTACTGAAAGCCTTTAAATAAAGTTAAAAAGTCACACACTCCCATTCCTACACTTCTCCTCAAACTTTTTCTCTCAAAGCTTTCTCTTCCCTCCCAACCCAACTGCCACGTCATCCTCTCGCAGCCGCCAACCGCCTCCATGAACGGCGGTGGAGGTGACCTGCCACCGCTGCCCTCCAACGGTGGTGAGTTCCTCCTCTCTCTCATCCAACGCCCCCACCACCCCCACCCCCAGCCGCCGCCGCCGCAGTCTCCGGCTATAGATCCCGCCGTCGCCGTCGTCGGTCCCACGATCCCCGTGGGCGCGCCCCCGTGGCCAATATCCGGCGCCGATCACCCCCATCCCCACCACCACCCTCTCCCTCACCATCTCTCTCCTTGGTCTCACACACTCTCTTCTCCGCTTTACCCTCCGAACTTTTTCGGGTTGCCCCATAACCCGTTTCCCCCTCCTCGGACCCACTTCCCCGTCACCCCGAACTCCGTCACTAACGGCGTCAACGTTAATGTTGGCCTCAACCACGATCTGCGAAAGCTAGGGTTTCCCCTCGAAGAAAACAACAAGAAGGTTGATGGTTTCGTCCAGCAGCAAGAACTGATGCTGCAGTTCGGGTCTTTGCCCACCGTTGCGTACTCCGCCTCTGAAGTTTCCCCTAATGTGGACTCGTTACTCAATTTGAAGTTCAACAGAGGGTACAACGGGTTCGATAGGAACCTGCATGTGGAACACCCCACTTCGAATTCGAGTGGGAATGTGGTTCTTCAAGGTAATCATGATGTTGTGGACAGGGAAAGAAGAGGTCTTGAGAGTTATACGGCTAGTGGGTCGTTGTCCCATGGGGCTAGTAGGGTTCCACCAGGGTTTGGGAACAGGAATACAGGGAAGGGTTTGGAGGGTAGGAAAGATGGTAGGGTGGGAGGTGGTGAAATGGGTGGTGGTGGTGGTAGGATTGAGAATTTGTATGGTAATAGGGAAGGTGTGAGAATGGTGTCTGGCGAAAGGAACAATGTTAGAGGCAATGTGGTGCGTGAAATGGGGCTTGTTGATCAGCTTGATCGCCCTGGACCACCTGCTGGGAGTAACCTGCATTCGGGTGCTTCGAATGAGATTGGTGGAAGTGGTGCTCATGTTGATGTCCTCGGGGAGCAGTTGGCTGATTCATTGTTGGCAGAGGATGACTCTGATGACAGGACTAACTCAAGGCAACGCCGTGCCACTCGAGAGAAGGTCTGTAGTGATATTTGTTTATATTATTGCTGGTAGCTAACTAGTTATGTATTGTAAAATAATTTTTAAGAGCTATTTTTAACTGAATTTCATTAAGTACATTGAATATCTATTAATTGTTGATAATACAGTGATGTTTTTTAATTTTGAATTTGTTTGAAGGACTGTTTGGCTGAAAACCTGGATACATTATTGAGTTTTAGTTATCTACCAGTGATCAAATTATGAGGTTCATGTGTTTTTTAGGTAAAGTATGAAGATTACTTAAACTTGTAGCTTTTATTATCAGGATGCTAGATCATCGGATTCAAGAGGACAGCAGATCCTAACCCAGCGGGCAAGAATGTACAAAAGGCAGATGATTTGTCGACGGGACATTGATGTTTTTAATGTTCCTTTCCTTGCAATATATGAGTCTCTAATACCTCCTGAAGAAGAAAAGCTGAAGCAAAAGCAGTTAGTAGCATTATTGGAGAAGTTAATTAACAAAGAATGGCCAGCAGCTAGGCTTTATCTCTATGGATCATGTGCTAATTCGTTTGGTGTTTCTAAAAGTGACATTGATGTTTGCCTTGCTATTGAGGAAGCAGACATGGATAAAGCTAAGATTATAATGAAATTGGCAGATATTTTGCAATCAGATAATCTGCAGAATGTGCAGGTGAGAAAATTTTCATGCTTTCTTTGTATTGCCTTTTTTATCTTGATGGTTTGTATTCATTAACATAAAGAAATGTTCAGTAACTTTTAAGAAAGCAGGAGCTGCTTATATAAGCTTGCTCAGAAAATTTCTATAAATGAGATGTAATGAATTTTGTTTTAAATGAGAAAAAACTTAGAAATTTCCCCATATAATGTTTGTCCTTGAATTTTGATAATTGAAATTTGTCCTGGTAAACATTATTTGGGTTTTGCCAGTTATTGTTCACCGAATATTTCCCCATAGATAGTAAGAGCATGTGTCACTTAATATCTTTGTCTAGGTGTAATTAGAGAATATGAGTATAATTATACTGGTTCTAGATTTTGTTTGATTATCTTCCTACTTGTAACTTATAATTTCCAAATCTACAACTGCTTCATTGCTGTTCAAAGTAATGAAAATTTGGATTGTTGGTAAAGGTTGAAGTTGGCAAGCGAGGGTTTTATTTCTCTCCAGATGTAAGCTGAGTTTTATTTTAGAAATTTTTTATATAAAAAACTAGGATTTAGGAGACATAGACGGATAGGAGTGACAATGTAAAAAGGTTGTTAGTGTAAATTCCTCCTGCTACAGTCTACTGAGTTCTCACTTTGTCGAAATGTTACAGTAATTATTGAAACTTGCAAGCATTTCTTGTCAAGCTCCTGTGTAGGGAATCATCTATTCAATATTCAATTAATTGTCCTTTACTTTAGGTTCAACATTTCCTCACTGAATTCACAGGACATTTTTTAAAATTTATACTCTCAAAGTTATCGGAGTTGTAAAAAAAAGAATTAGATATCCTAGATTCCTATTAGAAGAAACTCAACAAATATGAACCTAGTTCCCAAGAGTGTTCCTTCCAGTGAGTAAAGCTTGCTAGCCTCTTTGCGCAACAAAAAAAGGAACCCCTCTAACTCTAATGTAATCATTACTTGAGTATTAAAAACCTAAGAAGATCACTTGATTGCTGTTCTCATTGGAAGTTACAGCAAAAACATATCCTTCAAAATTCTGCTGTTACTCTCTTCGTAAAGAATATTGTTGAAGGGTATCTGACTTTATTATATTACTGAATTTGGGTTGGGCAGGTGGAAGTGACCCAACAATTAGGATAAATTCTTGTACCATCTTAGGATGTAGGTTTAAATTTAACTCAACCCTATAACACTGGGATGTAAGATGAGATTTGAACATTATTTATATACTTATATATATATATATATATATATATATATTCTATTTTAGAATTATCACTATTATCCTCGAGGTTGCAATTAAGGCATCCCCAAAGAGGTCATATCTAAGGTGGGGTTACTACAATTAAGGTTTTTGCAGTCTTTGATGCTTTCAAATTTATGGACACTAAAGGGGCCTATCTATGGGTTTGCATAGAAGCTATTGTCTTCACTTGTCAATGCTAGTGTCTAGACTTTCCTGTCTGTTATTCTTTGCCTCCTGTATCTGAATTTCTTCATCACCTTTTCTTCCCTAGCATCTCCAATTCTTCTTTTTGTCTGATTTCTATTGGGTTATGTTCGGAGAAATATGCAATTGTTAAAAGAGTTGTTTGATGAGTAAAACATGATGGCCAATCTTTTGAAACCTAGAAATAAATGGAGTTAATAAATTAAGAAAAGGAAGTGGATCAATAAATTGTGAATATGACATAAATGACTGGTAACTGACTGACTCATTAGAAGAATCTAATTGCTGCTGGTTCACTGCTCATGGAGACATTCATTTGATGTAATTAAATTGAAATGAAAATTTATTGCGTGTCCTTAATTTGTGTTTGTTTATAGGCATTGACAAGGGCACGGGTTCCAATAGTAAAGCTCATGGATCCAGTGACAGGAATCTCTTGTGACATATGCATTAATAATCTACTAGCTGTTGTCAATACAAAGCTTCTTCGGGATTATGCACTCATAGATCCAAGGTTACGACAGCTAGCTTTTATTATTAAACATTGGGCGAAGTCAAGAAGAGTCAATGAAACTTACCATGGGACTTTGTCTAGCTATGCGTAAGTTAACTTCTGATGCTATTCTTATTGAAAAGGATTTTGCTTTGTCTTCTTTATCTAATTAGGCAATTTACTATGATATTATTTACAAAATTCACAATAGGAATGGCCAAACAATTGAAGTTCAGTTAAATGTGATGACTGGACAGTATTCCCTAAAAATTATAATTTTATTTTATTTTCAGGTATGTTTTGATGTGCATTCATTATTTACAAATGAGAAGACCTCCTATCCTTCCATGCTTGCAGGTGTGTACTTCAGTTGTCACTCTTCTATTCATCTATGTCATATATATCTGTGTGTACCTTTTATTTTGATCTAAACATAATGGTTAGTTTTTCCATTTTCCACAGAATGAGAAAATTAATTAACAGTTTTAGGTTTTTTTTTTTTTTATTTTGATTTTCCATGCAATTGGGTGGAAAACCACTTCAAAATTTTGTGCTGTGGCAAAACACATTTACTCTTTTGAGCAAAACCACTTTCGTAATTGCATGGCTAGTGTCAATGGAATAACTTTTTTGCAGTATTCAAATCAAAGGCATTCAGATAATTTTGTCTAGTTCGAACATCAATAAACATTCATCAAGTGTTACTTGAGTAAAGTTGGTACATCATATAGATAATTTTGTAATGTAATGATTGAATATTATTTTCTACACAGGAGATGGAGAGAACGTATTCTGTAACTGTGGATGATATTAACTGTGCTTTCTTTGATAAAGTTGAAAAACTTGGTGATTTTGGTCGCCATAACACGGAAACAATTGCTCAGCTTGTGCGGGGATTTTTCCATTATTGGGCATATGGTCATGATTATGCAAATACTGTTATATCCGTACGCACAGGAAGTATAATCAGGTAAGAGAACTCGTTACCTGTAAATATTTGTCATACCCTTTTATTTTCCATTCCGTTGTTAACAAACTCATAGGAACTGGGTAATACTTTGCTCATTTAAATCTTTTGTGCTGAGGTTATATAATAGGGGTTAAAACAAGAGTTTTTTTAACTGAATATATGATACTCTTTGGTGTAGCAAGCGAGAGAAGGACTGGACTAGAAGGATTGGTAATGATCGGCATTTGATATGTATAGAGGATCCTTTTGAAACATCTCATGATCTAGGGCGAGTGGTAGATAAATATAGCATCAAAGTTCTGAGGGAAGAGTTTGAACGTGCTGCTGAAATTATGCAGAATGATCCAAATCCATGTATTAAACTTTTTGAGCCCTATGTTCCCAGTTGATCGAATGTTTTGTTTTGAATATAGATTTTATAGGTGAGGTAATAGACACTCAGCTTGTAAAGCTTCTTTTACCACATCTCTCGTATATTATTAACCTAGTCTCTCATGTTTATAAGTGTATTTATCAGTTAGGCTTTTAAATCTCATCTCAATGTAAAGAACTTTTTGGCCCTCTTAATCTTTTATTTGAAAAGCCAAGAAGAATTCACTGTTACGTTCAACCAGCTTCCAACTTATTAATTAATTGGCTAGTCAATATTGTTAAGCATTGATCGTAATCTCAGGATTTTAAGATTTGAAATACGTTATTTTTTAAAATTAATTTATAAATACTTGCAAAAAATTATAAGGACTAAAATGAAAAGGTATATTGCATTAGATTGAAAAAAATATGTAGATTAAAAATTTATTTATTAATTTTACTCACATCTTTATTAATGGGGGCTTTGAAGAGAAAAATTGTCCCAACAAATCATCAATCTTTTTTAGTTAAATTTTAAAATTTAATCCATGTGATACCTTTTTGTTTTCTTTTACGCAAATGAAAAATTAATGTTAAATTTCATATTAATGTTAACTTTTTCATATATGTTAAGTGTAGTGACTAAAATGAAGAATTTTTTATGTAGGAGGCCGTAATGAAGTATAAATTTTTATACGTAGGGTTTAAATCGAAAAATAGGGTTATGTATAAGAACCAAATTTAATACTATTATTATTATTATTTTGGGATCAATTTGTAAACGTTTTCTTTTTGTGTAGAGAAAAATTGATGTCAAAGTGAACAAAGGTTTCAGTTTAACAATATTTTACCCGAAGAATAGCTTCACCCTAATTTAAGAGGACCCTTACATATGAATTAGGGTTTCCAAATTTAAACCCGAGTTATATTAAAATATCACTAGTTGAAGAAAGACACTCCTTCCCTGTATTTATATTTTTTGGAGTAAATATAAAAACAAATGACAAGTTAAAAAAAAAAAAAAGATGAAAAAAATTATGATAAAGGGTAATATATATGTAAAAGAAAAGCAACCAAAAGGTAATATATATGTGTAACCAAACAAAAATACTACTTTTCACATCTTAAAATTTATAGCAATTCGAAACTTTGTTGGAAGATATACGAGAAATCATAGCATACTCATTTCGCATACCATGTAGTATAAATAAATATTTATATTATGAATACTATATATCACAATTATACAATAACATATTTATAAATTCTAAATATTTTCATTTCTATATCATAGTATAAAATTCATTAAAACATCAAAATTATAATTTTTGTGAAGGTGTATCTATTCCTGTATCATAACGGAATCATAACACTAAAAGAAAATCATAAAATCAACATAATAAAGATAAACTAATATAGATAAGATGAAACTTAAATTCTAGTATTCAAAACATATTTTAGTTAAAATGTTCAAATTATCCATAATCATACATGTCAAATAGTTAATTATAAAATACAGATAATTTTTTACATTTTAAATACTTGTAATTACCTATTTCACTAGACTGACTCATTCGGATATTCATATGAAATCTTTGACCTTAAAGACTAACTACCTGTCATGCTTAACGGTAGTTAAACAAGCGTTGTTCCTTACTAAGTCATTTTCACTTCAAGACCATCCGTTTATTCTCATTCAAGCACTTCCTTTGATCTCACACCACATGAATAACCCTTATCTATATGACTGAGATATCATTTGAAGTCTGGATACATCTTTACATAATAGGTCTCGATAATTTCATATACATTAAATACTGTCAAAAAACATCCTATGATAATTATTTGACCCAAACACATTAATAACAGTTAGTCATATTATGCTAGACAAAGATGATTTATTCACATGCAGTACATGAAACCATAACAACATTTCCCCCCAATAAGTCTTAGATTATCAATGATTCAGATTCAACAAATCTCAATATAACGTATTCATACTTCTCATGAACATCGTAACAAAAATCTTTAGACTTCGTTCAGAATTATCACATCACCATTCATTTAACAAAAATCTCCTTTTAATAACAATAATTCCATTTTTCAAATATAATTAGCTATTTATAGGTTTATGATTCTCCAACCTCCCACACATTCCCAAATGAACATACATTGCCTAGTTTATTCTAACATGTATCAAGTTCATAGATATCTATCATTCTACATCACTTATCTAGTTCCATAGGTTCATTTTTCAGCATTTAATATTGTTCATAATAAGATAATTTTGCTCAAGCGGAAGGAGTTTCACTTAAGCGAAAATGTCCCAAAGAGCACCCTCAACACTAGAGCATTTTCGCTCAAGCGAAATAGGTTTCACTCAAGCAAAAATTCACCCAAGAGGACACTCAAGTCTAGAGCATTTTCGTTCAAGCGAAGCTAGTTTTGCTCAAGCGAAAATGCACCCGAGAGTAATACCTAGGTTTGGGCACTTTTGCTCAAGTGAAGGGTGTTTCGCTTGAACGAAAAGACACTCGAAAGCAACTCAGACCCATTCGCTTGAGCGAAAAGGTACTCGTTTAAGCAAAATCCTTGCGTACAACGCAAGAAATCTCGAAAATCAAGTCTAAACCATCCCTCTCAATCCTAGTAATTTGCATGATCATAAACATATTTCATGAATTTTTTCACCGATAATCACAACAATTTAACATATAAACATGATACTCTCCACAAATTTGTTAAAAACAAATCAATCCATCAATTAATACAAAACTCAAAGAAACCTATCCTAATTAACTTCCCTTACCTTATGATTTCAGCAAAGACTTGTAATTTCCAATTGAATCTCAAGTGCTAAGAGTGACTCTAAGGATTTAAAACACAAAACACTTCTAATTACTACCTTGATTCAACAAAAATTCGTCAGATTCTCCTAATTTCCCAAATTAAACCCCTAATCAAGAACCTTAAATATTTTGAGATGAGCAACTTACCTAATTGCAGCCACAAGATAGGTGCACAAGTGTTCACTTCTTGTAATTCCACTTCCTTCTACTTTGAATCATAAAAAAAATTAAAGAAAGAGATGAAATCTGAAAAATGTATTATGAGGGTTGAGAGATACCTAGAAAATGTGAGGGAGTGAAATTCTGAAAATTAAAAAAATGAAAAGGTTTAAAAAATTTTAGAAATAAATACCCTCGTTTCCTCTCTAACTATTGTACATAAAACTCGCCTAACCCAAATAGGCAGGTACATAATTTTCATAATACAAGTAAAATAATATGGAAAAATATCTAATCTCAATAATTTACTTAATTTTTAAAAGGACAAGTGAAAAAATTAACGGACTTATGCATAATTTTAGTCTGAATGTGCATTATTAACAAATTATATGTACACTCTAATTTTGAATGCATAGATGGAAGAAAGGGAGAAAAATGGGAGAAATTATATATTTAAATATGAAGAGTAACAGGAAGAAAAGTAAGATAGAAAAAATTATGAATATAATTGTATAATAATCGTAACAATTTGCATAATAAAAAAGCAGTCCTTAAACATGCTTACATATCATTTAGTGATAAAGTTTTTATATATCAAGAATGAAATTTAATTTTTATTTAACGTTTGAAATCTTTTATTCATGTGTTAAATATAAAAAATAAAAATGTTTTCATGTAATTTCAATTTAAGTAATAATAAATTTATGTTTAATTTGATCTGGTGTGAAAGCAAACATTTTGAAATTTCTTATTCATGTTTTAAATATAAAAAATAAAAGTTAATTTATGTAATTTCAATTTAAGTGTGAATCATAAACTTATGTTTAATTTGATGTTATGTGAAATCAAGCATTTATATTATTATAAGATATGATTCATGTTAAACCAACTTCTATCGATAAAGTTTAATAGAAAATGGTAGAAAGATCACAAAATTTAACAAAATATATGTATTCATTGACATTCATTAACTTATTATGTGAGGAAATTGTTAAATGATTTTAATTTAATAATAACTTATCTAATTTATAAAATAATTTTAATATGATAATTATTAGATTATAAATATTTTAAATTTATGAGAATTATTTTATCGATATTAATTTTTTTTTTCATTTTCTCATTTAATAAATAATTTAATTTTGAATTATTTAAATAAAAAATTAAAATGTTAAATAGTTGGAAAATTTGTTAGTGAAAAATTTTTCATAAATTTATTTATAGGAGATTTTTCATAAATTTATCTGTTAAAAATTTTTTCGATAATTTTTTTGTAAAAAATTTCCAATAAATTTGTTTGTGAGAAATTTCTTATAAATTTGTTTGTAAAAAGTTTTTCATATATTTTTTGTGAAAAATAATAAAAAATAATTTCCTAAATAACCTTTTAGCTACAAATTTATAGTAGTAGAAAGTTTATAGTAAATTTGTGAAAAAAAATTATATTTCTCAATAATTTTAAGTATTATTTACAAACTTATTTAATGAATAATAAAAGTTTTTTAATAAAATTAAAAGAAATAATTGACTATTTTTTAAATACTAACATACTAATTTTTTTATATGATTGAGAAAGTTATAAAAAGGAAGAGAAGAAAAAAATTAACTACTAGTCAAAAGGATTAAAATACTATAAAATAGATTCAAGTATGTTTTTAATCTTTATAAAAATAAAGAAGATAAAAAGTATTTCATAATTAAAAGTATGTTATTTAAGATCTTTCTTATATATTGAACTTTTACATATAATAATCATAATGTGATTAGGATACTATATTCTTCCACTAAAGTTTTTCTATATTTTTATTATTTTAATTTAGTTTATATATATTATGAGGATTCGATTTTGACTAAATCCTAAGTCCACTTACTTAAGAAGGGGAGAGATTATAAATAGTTTATTTAACCCTAATCCTCTTATTTTTCACTCTTGTTTTTAGAAAAAAAATCCTAATTTCTTTCTCTTAAATTTCTCTCAATTCTTTTTAAGAAATTTCCTTCAATTCTTATCTCTTTGAAAATCCGAGAACACCGGGGAAAAGAGCGTGAAGAATAGATTAATTCTATCTGAATAGAATTTCGTTTTGAGATCCTTTAAAGGTAATGAAAGCTAATTAAACAAAATTATTCATGATTTATTAAATTATTATATGTGTTTATGCATTATTATGTGAGATTTATGATAATTATATTGATTATTATATATGAAAATGTAAATTGGGTTTCGCTATGAGATTACGACCCTATTTCGGCTTGATTTTATTTTGAATTTCGGAATGTGTTCTTTATGAAAGTTGTAAGCTTAGATGTTATCTAACTCCTGGATTTTATTTCACCTAAAAAGGATATGTATAACTCAAGATACGATTTTTTTTCGTAATTAAAAGTGAGCTGTTAGGAAAATTATTTGTTTTGAAATTACGAACCCTTTTGGGATGTTTTGGTTACGAATTTGGGAAAATTTTCTTCATAAAAGTTTTAGCCCTAGATGTTAGCTAATCAATGGCTTTTATTTCATATAAAAATAACGTGTAAAACATAAGATATGAATTTTTGAGTGATTAATGGTTATTCTGTGAGGATGAGCGAAACGTTTTCGAAAGTATTTTTACTTAAGCGAAAGTTTATTAATTTTGGATAATCATTCATCTTCTAATTTGTATTGAAAGAGTATATATGTGAGATGTGATAAAATGTTATAAGATATTTGTTATATAATTAAACTATTTAGTTATGTGATGTGTGATTTGGTGATGTATTGTGATTGAAATTGGATTGTGAAATGAGATTGGTGATGTGATGTTGTGAATGATGATTAGTGATTTGTGAATATAAAATGGTGAGCATGAAATGGGTATGAGGCCGTGTAGTTCATATTGAGGATAAGTTTATTATGATGTGAATGAAATATGGTAGTGTAATGTGTATAAATCTAGGGATATGTCATAAGGTATCATGACCTCAATGTGGATCAAAGTCATATAGACTAAGACCACATGTGGTGAGAGGTCGATGGAGGTTCCATCAGTTGCTCTGAAAAGACAACTAGATGGGAATACCCTAATGTGGTGTTGGTTATGAGTAGTGAGGGGATGGCGCTGAGGTGAAAAATACGCAGTTAGTCGGTCGTGATAAGACCCGAGGTCCTATTTTTTATACATGGATGGCGTTGAGGTGAAAAAAGACTTAGTTAGTCTGTCGTGATAAGACCCGAGGTCCTATTTTTGATACATGGATGGTGCTGAGGTGAAAAAGACTCAGTTAGTCGGTCATGATAAGACCCGAGGTCCTATTTTTGATACATGGATGACATTGAGGTGAAAAAGACTCAGTTAGTCGGTCGTTATAAGACCCGTGGTTCATGTTTATACATCAAGTGCTAGCCTTAGATATCTGAGATCCATATAGTCTTCCGGAAGGCGTCAGTCTTGATTGTGAATGTGTTTGAAATGTGTAAAGCCTTTGGTAGACCCTTACACTTGTATGAAGTTTAAGGCTTACAATTGAATGATTTTATGAATTCCATATGATTTATCTTGTTGTTTACATTAGCTTACCCTTTCTGTTTGTGTTTGTGATTTTGTTGGTATTGCGATGATCGTGTCTTGACATGGGAGCAGATAACAATGCAGGTGAAAGTTAAACAATAGATTCAAGTTTTGCTTAAAGAGGAATTAATTTTGTGCTGAAGAATAATTTTACAACTTACAATTTATTATGAGATTTTGTAAAGACTTTTTATTTTCAAGTGATAAACTTGAATAAAGTGAATATTCTATGTGTTTAGACGTTTTATATTTTATGATGTTTTGAAATTATTAATAATTAATGGGTAGATTTTTATTTCGTTATAGATGCAAAATAGGTATGAAACTATCTAGCTCCAATACCACCATCACATTACAAATCAAATATAATAAATCATATAGTCAATACTCAAGGTACATAATCTAATCCATAACTCATCTCAAATTCTTGGACACACAATCCATCTCAGGCACATAGTCACTCAAGTACACAACCTCTAATTAGTACCATTTCCATCATAACTTTCTTGGCAGCATTGCCATCACAATCACATTAACACCACTGTCATGAATTTCCATAATTCTCTTGAACTTAGTCATAACTCACATATAATTTACATCAATATCAGTAATCTTATTTTACAATCCAACCCAAATTATAATATGTTTCTTAATTCACACAAGTCATATATATAATCTCAACAATTCACTACATACCAATAACATTTCATATTTCATAATTTCATCCATGCATTCAACCCACAATTTTATCTCAAGAAAATATACAATGTTTCCTAATATAATATCACCATGATTTCAATAATTAATCACAATATAATTTTCCATTTATTAAATACCAAAGTGTTATAGTACATATTCAACATTTCACTTATAAATCAATTCCACAAATTTAATCCCAATAAATAGCACCATGTTTGATCACATATTTCTTAAATATACATATAATCTCTATAATTCACTTCCATAAAATTTACAATCACACATCATCAAAATTCATAGTATATCATCACTATTTTTAGTTAAATAATATTCATTTCATCATGTTATACCAAAATCTACATATATTGACTCTTTTAATTTATTTTAAAACTTAATTAATTTTTCAGGTACAAGATATTTTCGTTCAAGTGGCTCAAGCAAGATATTTTTACTCAAGTGAGATATTTCGCTCAAGCAAAAATATTTTCGAGAGTAATATTACAATTCTCAAACTTCTCGTTTAAGCAAGAAAACTTTTCACTTAAGTGAGAAATTTCTCACCTAAGTGAAAAAAGTCTTGAGAGCCATTGGAAAATTTTCATTCAAGAGAAATTTTGTCGCCCGAGTGAAGAAACTCCAAAGAGCAATATTGAAGGTACTCGCTAGAGCGAAAATAATTCGCTCGAGTGAGAGTCCTTGCGTATAACGCAAGAAATCTCGAAAATTCAAGATTAAACTCCTAATCCTAATTTATTATGGAAGATCTTGGCATTTAGTTGTATTTATGCAACATTAACTAGTTGGTCATCATATAATTTTTAGAAGACATGTATTTCACATCAAATGCACTTATAATCACACTAATATATATAATCACTCAATTAATCATTCACAAGTTTTGTAACAGCCTTCTACCTCAAGACATTTTTAATTAATAAATATAAAATTTGTGAAAAATGAAAGTAAAAGAATTCAAATATATTCACCTCATAAATAAAAATTTACAAAATAAGGAAATAAGATTTCAAAATAAAACTTTTACTATGAGTAATATTATCTACTAGAACAACAATAATAAACCTTGAATCAATACACCTGGTAAGTTCCCAAGATAGAGAGGTGGCTCACTAAGGGACATTCTTAAATACCAAGTCTTTCCTAGCTATAACTTTCCTAAACATACACTTTCACACTACCACTGTATATCCAATAACAATAATAACTCTTTTTTCATGTAGAAAATTAAATAAAATATTATTAGGCCTTAAATTAGCCTTTATGAGTTCTTAAAGATAAAATCATAATAAACTTCAAAACAATTTCTTCAAAATAATCTTTTTATGCCCCGACATCACACCTAATCAGAGCACTTACGAAATCAAGGCGTAAAAAACCTATGGTTCATCAACCAACTCCTCTTTGTTCTCCTCAAACATATGTTCACCTATAAAAGTGTTCAACCCAAATAAAAATACAAAAAATACAAATAAAAGAGAGAGGAATATATCTCACATATGTTATAAATACTTATAAGAAAATAGGTAGAACTAAACATGCATACGAACGAAACATGTACACACAAACACATCACATATCTCAATTGACCAGCATAGCTTGGAATTTCACACTGCTAAACATTTGCTCAGACTTTTCAACTGACCAAGTCTTAACTTGGAATTTCTGAATGCTAAGCTAATGCCTAGACTTTTCAACTGACCAAGTCTTAACTTGGAATTTCCGAATGCTAAGCTAATGCCTAGAATTTTCAATTGACCAAGTCTTAACTTTGAATTTCCGAATGCTAAGCTAATGTCTAGACTTTTCAAGTGACCAAACTTGAAATTTTACAACTGACCAAGTGTTAACTAGTATAACTTGGAATTCATAACTGACCAAGTAGAACTTGAAATTTCACACATACACATAAATGCACAACTCACACATCTCGAATGACTAAGTATAACTTGGATTTTCACACTACTAAGCCTCTGCTTAGACTTCACAAAACACACACAAATAACTTGCAACTAAATCTCAACTCATCATAATTATGAGGGCTTATGGTTGCCTCAACGCAAACAAAGTCCTATTGAGACTTAGGGGTTGTCTCTCTACCCAAAATTCTCATAAATATCCCACACATGAGACATTTCCTACTCTCTCTCTTACCTTAAATGACGATACACGACGTCTTGAAATGTTATGCTACACGACACCTTTAGATGTTACGCTATATGACACCTTTAGAAACTACACTACACGACACCTTTAGATATGCTCTCAACTCTTCACATGTCGCCTCTCATAGCCTCCTCTAAGGTTTTTCTCAAATGTTATGGAAAATTTGGAATGAATAATATAGAGGGTTTAATGCCTATTTATATAAGTAGCGTCGGGCTTTTGAAGACTAAGTTCAACTCATAATATCTTTAACGATAATAACAGCTTCACATTATCTTTAAAATATTAATAATTTCACATTATCTGTTTCTAACCGCTCATAATTTATCTTTTCTCTAACCACTAATCATTTATCTTTTCTCTAACCACTTATCTTTATTTTATTTTATAAAATATTTTATTTTATCTTGTAAACCCAATTATATTTTATTTAACTAAATAATTACACACACATATATTTGTCTATTATATATTTGTTTTCTCAAAAATAGAATGTTACAAATTTGCTTAATTAACTTTGCTTACCTATAATCCAAGTCTTAACTCTTCAATTCTAGATAATCTCATAATGATACTAAATTATACCATCACTTAATCATAGAAGGATCTAAATTACCATAAAATTTATTCAAGAATTATCAACATCCTAAAAGAATCCTAAATTCATAATTCAAGAACCCTAAATTTAGAGATTTTGAATTCTTACCTAATTGATGATTTTAATTAGTGAGATTTGTTCCTCTGGTCGCTATCTTCCTTCTGATATCTTCAGATTACCAATTGGATGAGTAATGTAAGATAATTTGTAAGAGATTAGGAGAAGATTTGAGAGAGGGTTGAAATTTAGAGTGGGTAGGGGTGATTAATTTCTAAAAAGTGAAGAAATGAGAGTGATTAGGAACTGAAAGTTTTTTTACATGGATAATAGAATGAAAGTAAGAATAAAAGGCATTGAGACATATAGATTGATCATGGACATTGGATGTCATGTAAATTTGAAAGGATGTCTATGTACCAAGGTATGCTAAAGTATACTAGAAATTTAGTTTGTATTGCAAAGTTGGATGAATTTATATTTAATTTTAAGATTAGAAACAAATTTTTTTTCTTTATTTAAAGATATGTATTGTTATGGATCTAGTACTTTAATAGATGGTTTATATTGTTTCAATCTTGATGTAAAGTTAATGAAATCCTTGTTTAATGTTGAATATGTTGTTAGTAATAAGAGTAATGTGTATGATGATAATTTTACTTACTTGTGGGATCAAAGATTAGGTAAGATAATAATGGGGTTAATAAAAAAAATAAATTTTTCCTAAATTATATTTTGATAACTCCCCCAATTAAGAAATATGTTTGTCCTAAAATAATGTATCCTTCTAAACTAGTAAAGAAACTCAATCCCTGTTTATCATTACATATTAACAAAGAAAGCACAATTGAGATTGGTTGGCCTGAAATCATAACTTATCTTGAATGATCCTTTGGAACACTTAAAAGAAACAAAATATGAGGTATCTCACACAATTAGGCATGGTGTTTGTATCTTCAAGTAACAAAAAAATGACTATTTATTTCAATTGCCAAAACAAGTAAAAGGAGTAACCAAATGACTTTTTCTCAAAAAGAAGCAAAAACACTCTCAACACTCTCCAAGGTGCCTGTTTCCCTAATTCAACCAATTCATTCATGTAAATCAATATTGCTCTCTATCTCACACTCCATATAATTGCTAGACTAGGCTCAAATCAAAAGGTCTTTTTGACTTGTAGTGGGGCTTGACTATCAAGAAATTTTAGTTTTTCTGGGATCACAAAATGTTTGAATGATTGAAGAAACCATAAAAATTTAAAATAATTCTACACTTTTCCACTTTACAAAACCACACATTGCTCACTATGTTCATCCTTCTTCTCTCTCTTTTGCTCAATTTTTTTTTTCAATTGAAAGAGAGATAGTCAATGTACTTTTATCTCTAATTTCTCCCTTTTCCTCACCTATTATAGTTCTTTAATCATTCAAACAAAAGGTGGAAAAAAGTTCTCATATATGGCTCAAGGATTAAACAACTATTATCAAGCTCAAATAGGTTCAAAAGATTTTTCAAATATTTACAAGATTAGCTATTTGGCTCTAACTTTTTATTCAGAGAAAGATTGTCTTTACCATTTTCAAGTCATATCTAGCAAAATAAAGAGAACGAAACTCAATCAATATCAGTCATAATCATATCATGGAAGTACTCTCATAAGTGTATAGAACACTCAACTCAACGGGTCAGGCTCAACTTCTTTGATTAAGTCTTTTTCTTACTCCAATTACTGATTTATGTCACTTGCATCACATCCTAAAGTCACTTTTCAAAACAAACATAACATTTTCTTTTCACACGAGATTCTCATTAAAAAATTTGATGTGCTCCAATTTCGCTTTCTAGCATCTCAGAAATGATTTTCTTTCCTAACCAATCCTAAATTTTTAGTGCTTTTTAGATAGATGTATACACACAAGAGAACAAGCATTCATACACACAATGTTTCCATAAAAGATAGTCATTCATTTCATTAAAGTTCATATTATTTACATATTCTAACTACAAATTGCAACAAACAATGAAACTAAATGCAAAAAGAAAAAAATAAATAAATGAAGAAACCATGGGCACAATGTCGTTAATTATCTTGGAGCTCCTCATCAAAATCTAGCAGCTCATCTCTTTCATCATCATCATCAGTAGTTGTCCCCCAGTTACACCCATTCCTCCTTATCAATTAGGATTGTCCCTAGGCCATGCCACAAACTACTGATATTACTTAGGGGACATCCAAGGAAGGGACTCAGAAGGGTGTTGGTGTTAGTGCAAGCATATTTGGTAATATGAGTCATTCAGAGAGGTGTAAGCTCGATGATGAGCAACATTCTACGTTGCACATAAAAACTCAAACTGGCGCACCACCAATTCCTGCATAGAAAGTTTCATGAAAAATAAAATTTGAATTACATTCCAACTCAAAAACAACGATACAGAAAAAATATATAAAAAATTAATCCATTTTTTTTTCTTTTTCTACTGTAACATTTCAAGTCACCACATAAACTAATAAAAATATTAAATTATTTTAATTTAATAATATTTTATTTAATTTATAAAATAACTTTAATATAAAATATCTAATATAATAATTATTAAATTATAATTTTTTTAAAATCATAAAAATTATTTTAAAGATATTAATATTAATTCTTTCTCTTCTCGTGACATAAGTTTTTTTATTAAATAATTTAATTTTAAATTATTTAAACAAAAATTTTAAATATTAAAAGATTAAAGAAATGATCAGAAGAAAATAATTAATTTATTTATTTTTCTTAAAAAATAAAAAATACTATCAAACTAATTTTTTATATAATCAAAAGAAGTTAGAGAAAAAAATACATGAATTACTAATAAAAATTGTAAAATATTATAAAATAAATCTAAATAAATTTATTCTTAAAACTATAAATCAAAAAAACATTATAATATAAAATATATCATCTCATAATACAATTTTTCTTATATATTAAACCAATACATACAACAATAGTTTTCTAAGAGAAATAATTAAAATTTACAAACTAAATGACAGGAGTAATAAGAGGGTTATTAGAGAAAAAAGCTTCGAGATTACGTCCCACAAGTTGACAAATACCAACATAAGACTCTAGGGTGGAAAAACCTGCATGTGGGGATAGAACTACATTATCCAACGAAAAGAACTCTTCAGAAACAAGAGGTTCATCCTCAAACACATCCAAACCAGCACCTCCAATTTCCCCTTCCTTCAAACACTTCAAAAGTTCTTGTTCTTCTATCAGAGCCCCTCTTGCCACATTCACAATAACCCCTTCTTTTCCCAGTGCCACCATCACTTCTCTGTTGATAATGTGCCTTGTTTGCTCATTTAGGGCACAACACAGAACAAGCACGTTGCTGCTAGTGGCAAGCTCAACAACACTAGAATAGAAAGGGTATGGCACAAAGGGTTTCTTGTTCCTAGAATTGTATGATACCATGCAATCCATGGCCTCAAGCCTATGTGCCACTTCCAACCCTATTTTTCCCAAACCTACAATTCCAACTCTCTTTCCTGTTAACTGAAAACAAACATCATTTGTATGATTATCATTAATGCTTCAAAGTAAACCAAAACTATCATAATCTTGTACTTAACATTGCACATGGTATGTCTTTATGTCTCACTTACCTTTTTTTTTTCTTATACTTTTCATGTGTGATAAATAGACTACAGGAATATAATTTTGTGTAGGTACAAGTTTATAATTTGAATTTTATCATGCAAATTTAGTTTGTAAATATTTTTTTCCCTTTTATTTTAAATCGAGATTCAAAGTTAAATAGAAGAGAAATTCAGTTTACAATCAAATTCGACTAAAAGCTAAAAAAGAAAACTATCTTTTAAAGGAGATTTGATGTTATCATGTGATAAATTATTTATTAATTAACGAATAATTAATATGTTATAAATTTAATTCATCTTGATTAGATTTTTTTTATTTATTAATTTTTTAATCTAATTTAACCTTATAACGGTTAGAATCTCTAACAAAACTCAAAATAAATTTTTTATTTAAAAACTCATTATTTTTATTAAAATAAAGGAATATTTATAGAATTCTTGCATCTTAATTTAATTTAAGATATTGAAATTTATAAATAATAGTTCTTGACCTAGAGTTATTTTTTATTTTACACTTGCAGTGTAAATTTTTTTCTCATCAATTATGCACAAAGTTGATTATATATATATATATATATATATATGATTTTTGTCATGTTGGGTTATAATATCTAAATATTCACCCAAAGGCCATCATCATCTATATATCAACCTTCTACCTCCTACACATCCTACTGATTTTTATGTTCAATGAATCATTGCTGGATAAAAAATAAATTTGTTAATACTTTCAGGTACACGTAAAACTATTGACAATAATGTGTTATAATATTAAAAGTTTTGGAATCTTATGATAATAAGACAAGGAAATATATTTAAAATGTTTCAGATCGGATTTTAAAAACCTTAATTTATATTAATATTTAATATATTGTAAATTAGACCTGTTTTAAAAATATGTCACAATTTAGTTTGTGAAACCGATTTTTTAATAATTTATGTAAATATATATTTTAAATATGTAATGCTTGTGACACGTTTTCGCTACCCAACCCATGCTCCACACGTTTCCTGATGACACTATGTTTTTATGCCACCCCACCAAATCTGTATCAAATTTTTATATAAATTATATGATTCAATTTTATTTAAAATAAAACCTAAAAATTAATATTTAGATTCATTTGATTTAACTTAAAATAAAATATAAATTAAATAAATTAATATTTACAATTTAGTTTAAATTAATTAAGTAATTTTTGTCATTATAAAATTTAAATACGAAAAAAATGAAAGTTAATTAATTAATATGAATAGAAAAAATTATGAAAGAAAATTAAGAAAAAAAATTAAAAAAATAATAAAAAAATATAACTAAAAAATAATAAAATATATTTTAAATAAAAATTAAAATAAAATTTTAAAATGAACTAAGATATGATAAAAAATACAATAATATTAAAATATTAAAAAATATTTTTATATATTATTAGAAATAATATAATAAGAAAATAATATGAAATATATATATATATATAAATAAAAGTTATTATTTAATTTTAAAAATATAATTTTGTATTTAAATATAATAAATAATTTAATTTAATTTTTATTTAAAATTTAAAATATAAATTAAATAATGTAATTTAAGAAAATTTATATAAAAAAATTAAAATAAATTTAATTTTAATTGATTTTTAGTTTTTTAATCTATTTTTTATTATTTTTTCTGATGATTTTAAACACCGTAGAATCTAGTGCTCCATTTAAACTATTGATTATTAAAAATTATTAAGAAAAATTGAAAATCACTTTAAGAATCAACATCCCAGAACCCCCATCTAGTTATGTAATAAGTGTGGAATGGGTTCTGGTTTTAGAATTACTTTTTAAAATGTTTTTTTCTTTTGTTGAAATAATTTATAATTACAAACCTTAGAAGCAAGAGGAAAATCCCATGAATCAACACAAACCCGTTTTCGCAAACACCGATCAGCTGAGGAAATCTTCATCACCACGTCGATCAACAGAGCCAACGCCAAATCGGCGACGTCTTCGGAGAACAAGTTTCCGGCGCCGGCGACTTGTATTCCGCGGCGGCGGCACTCATCCAGATCGACGTGATCAGTGCCGGCGCTTGCAGTGACGACGAGGCGGAGCGATGGGAGGAGGCGGAGCATGTCGGCGGTGAGGGGGTAGCCGCCGTCGCAGAGGATGGCAGAGACTGCTGCGCAGTGGTGGGCATGGGTGGCTGCAAATTGGTGAAGGGGAAGCGCAGAGTGGTTTAAAAGATGGAACTTTTGGGAATAGGGGGGTTGGAGAACAGAGGAAAAACCTGGCGGCCCGTGAAGAAGGACTTTGGGGAGATTAAGGTTTTGAAATTGTCGGTCAATAGTTGTACACTGGTTTTGGTGTTCCATTTGAGCTTTTTGTGAGGTGTGTGAGTGAGTGCATTATTTATCTATTGCTTTCCTCAACTATGTTTGTAAGAAGATATTTTAAGTAAGATGAGATCTTTAACCCATCTCTCCACGATATCATAATAAAAATAAACTTTGAGCCTAACTCAATCTCATAAAACCAACTTATAAGATGAGGTTTATTTCCACTTATGTATATATATATTAATTTGGCCATATCATTAAGTAATATGAAATCTTTAACAAGTGTATTTCAAACTTTTTAGGCAAAAAGAAAATTTGGATTCAGTAATATATTAGCTTATTTGTGAGTCCATGAGCTATTCTGTTTTTAAAATTGGGGAAAATATTTTTCATCTATGATTTGAGCTTTCTTCACATGTGAATGAGGTACTATATTTTTACACATTAAAAAACATTCTGCAAACAACTAAATTTGAAGAATTTTTTTTATTAATAATTATTGATAGCCTAGCCAATAATAATTATAAATATAGCTCAATTAATAGTATACAATATATATAAACAAAACACCTTACAACCAAAATTGTATATCAACCATCCCTCCCAATGATAAATTATATCGGTCAATTATTAATTTTTAACTAATTAATTAAAAATCGATGTATAATGATGTATACATATTTCAAATCTTATTTTTTTAACCACGTATTCAATTGGATAAAAATATATTTTATTTATATTTATTTTTTTATCTTAAATATATGTTTATTTTATTTTAAAAGTAAAGATAATATTGATAATTTTAGTTCCAAATGTATATATGTAGAATGATATATAATATTTTTTTCATATTACATTAGTTATTTTGCACTTCAAGAATATGTGAGTGAGTGATTTCTCCTCTATTCTACATAATTCACTACTCCTCCTTATATCTTGAATCTCCTTACCACCCAAGTTATCTTTTGTAACTATATATTCAATTGTTACTCTCTATACGTCTTAGTAATAACTTTAATCTTTTAAAGTTCAATAAAAAAGCTTATGTGTTCTCCTTGTACCTTATTTTAGATAGTGAAATATGTTGATTTAATACTGAATACCCCTTAAACATTTCCTTCCATGCCCATTTATCCTCTCCTTTAATAGTGGGTTGTTTCGAAACTATTAAACTTATGAATTGTTTAACAAGTCCTCTTCCCACCTAAACTATGGCCTTCTTCACACCAAATTTTATTCTCACCAACCATCCTTCCAAGTTTCCATGTGGTTGACATAATCTTGTTGATCATTAGAATTCATAAACAACCTGTTAAACTTAGCGCACAATGTCTCTTCCCCAACC
This sequence comes from Macrotyloma uniflorum, assembly GCA_016859785.1. Classification (NCBI taxonomy): domain Eukaryota; kingdom Viridiplantae; phylum Streptophyta; class Magnoliopsida; order Fabales; family Fabaceae; genus Macrotyloma; species Macrotyloma uniflorum. Next base: position 83,848 of record BDMB01000034.1, read on the forward strand.
CAATTATCTTGCTAGAAAAAAATAGATTTTCCATCACCTAACTTCAACTCAATAGTTTTTTCAAACCCACTCTATTCTTGACTCCACAAATATTTTTCAAATCCTTCCACTACACAAAACAAACTTTACCTCCTATCGGTTCCTCTAGACCTCTCCACCCCATACTTAGCTTCTAGCACCTAATTCAAATCCTTTTTTCTCATATGCTAACCCCTATTTTCATTTGGCAAGCAATGCAACATTAGATGCTCTTATATCCTTAACTCCAACCCCCCATGGTTCTTATGTTTACAAATTATTTCCCATTTCATCCAACTTATTCTCCTCGCTTCAGTTCCCCCACCCACAAAAATTGTCTTTATATTTTCCTAAAATCATGAACTACTATGATTGGTGCTTTAAAAAAAGATAAATAATATAAGGGTATAAATATTATTATCGATTTAACTAAAGACACCCTCCCCAAAATGAGATATATCTTCCTTTCCATCTTACTAATATTTTTTTAATTTTCCTCAAAACTGGTTTCTAAAATTCAATCCTCCTCGAATTCCTCCCTATTTTAAAATCCAAGTGTAAAAAAAGGTACATTCATCCAAACATAGTTTATCATAGCTACATACTCCTCAAGTCATCTTTTATCCACCCTATCCCTTTGATCCTACTTTTATGGAAGTTGACCTTCATTCCAGAGGAAACCTAAAAAAACAGTAGTATACTCTTGACCATTAGGATATTTTGGGTAGAAGCCTCACAAAACAATAATATGTCTTTTGCAAATTACAAGAAGATGACCTCCACTCCAAGGTTTCCAACTCTCCAAACAGTGAAGATGTAGCCAATGCACTTCTAACCATCCCTATTAATCCTTCTACCACTATGAGAAACCAAAAAGGGACTGAAGGATCTTCTTGTCTAAGACCTTTGCTCGGGGATAAATTTCTTAGTTAGGTTGTCATTAACTAGAACTAAGATAGAGGAAGACACTAAAAGATTAGTAATCCACTAAATCTACTTTTCACTTAATCTCATTCTCATCATCATGTACTTTAGAAATTTCTAATTTATTAAGTCATATGCCTTCTCGAAGTTAACTTTGATTATCACATAATGTTTCTTCTTGTTCTTTATCTCTTTCATCACCTCATTGGTCACTAGGATCCCATTCAACATACTTTTCCCTCTTAAAATAGTGCTTTGTGTCTCGTCAATTACCTTATGTGTATACACTCCTTACCCTCCTTTTTAAATTTTCCTTGAGACTAAGAACTACAAGTATATTTAACTGTCATTCTTATCTACAAAGAAAAGAGTGTTTAAGGAAAAACTACAATAAGATACTCTTAATTGAGATTCTAACTTCAATAGGTGAAGGATATCACAATAATGACTTTCTTTCTACTACTAAACTTCTTAACAAATATTTTCTATAAGACTCTAGTAGAACTTTTAAATTGTTGTATATTTTGGTTGTTGTGTCATTTACTATGCCATCTTTTGCTTTTATAGATTTTAAAAAATATAATTGTTATTGAAAAATTTTTGTGATTGATATCCTTAAGATATTTTGATCATAATTTTCTAATATGTTAATAGGTAAGATTATTATGGTATTCTTTTATTTTTTTCTGGATAATTTTTCTTTGAAAATGTTTGATCTAATGATATACAAATGTAGAGCATATATTCTAGGTATTAAACTAAATATTTTCTTTTATATAAAATATAACATATTGATTATTTTTAATTAAAAAGATTTAATTTATATATAATATTTTATATAATTTTATTTTATATTACAAGATAATATACTGATTATATTAGATTAATTATTGAAAGAGAGATTTAATCATAATTTTATATTATATTTTAAAATTTATTTAATTATGGGACTATTGTTCTAAATATACATATAATATTTTATATAATTTTATTAAATATTCATTTAATTAAGAATATTTGGAATATTAGATTTTCTATAAATAACAAGTACAGAAATATAGGATGAATAGTGTTCACAAGATCATTTTATGTTCTCTTACCATCCTAGTGTGTTGGAACATGAGGCACAAAGCATATCAAGGTAAGAGGAATAAGGATCATATCCCAATAAGAAGACTTGGAGGAACCTACCCCCACCATTTAGTAGGTATTCCAAATGATGGATGAATTATGATAACAAAATATGAAGGTCTTCTAAAAACAATTAGAGGTCTAGATAGGTCAAAAACAAATATAAAAGGAGGCGGAAGAATCTCAATAGTGAGTGAAAGAAGCCACGAAAATCCAAGAACAATTGGGCAAGAAAAATGAGAATTTCCAATAAGTTTTGAAAAATCAAACAAGCACAAGGTGACTTGAAATCAATCATAGTGGTGAACATGACTTTCAACCATTTTCAATAGAAATCATGAAAAGGTTTATTCTAACTCATTACTTGGTTCCCGAAATGAACCTATTTAACAAGTCCTAAGACTCGATCAATCATTTAAGAAAATTTTGGGCATAATGTTGATAAGTGGTGGATCTGGTATGGTGCGTTGTAAAATTTTCATAGACACTCTCATTGGTCTTACTCTAGATTGGTTCAATAGCCTATTGAACAACTTCATCAAATCCTTCGATGATTTTAATAAATTATTATAGCCCAGTTTGTAATCATCAAATTAAAACTCCCAAAACTAAGTGATCTCTTTGACATACAATAGGGAGAAAGGAGCCCTTAAAGGAATATTTGAGACATTCCTTAGCTTGAGGAGTCAATGTTTGTTGACACCATCATCAATGGAGCTTCATCTCACATAGAGGTCAAGGAAGTAATGGCACGAAAGAGAACAAAAGGACTTGTCAACACTCTCAATAGTGGAAAATACAAAGAAATAGGAGGAAATTGGAGAATGTCAAGTATTGATTAGTGAAAGACCAAAGAGAGACGTTTTCAACCATATGCCTGATCTTATGGTGCCAACTTTGAAAGAACTCCCCTCAATATGTCAAACAAACATCTTAGAGATGTAAATGTTGCTAAGTTATTAACATATCCAAGTGATCTAACAAGCAGATAGGACTAGAGCAAAATGCATGGTGTGAATTCCCTAAACTTACGGTGATGACACAAAAATGTTATACTCTCATTTACTAAATAAGAAAGCTGATAAGAGAAGGCAACTTAACCATATACAAGTGAGAAATAGCTAAGGATAGGTCACGTAAGGAAAAACTCTAGAGAGATCTCGCCCATAGGTCGAACATGTAATTCTTGTCTTAGGAGACTTTAGCATGATAAAGAGTGGATTCATAGAAGAAGGATGTACAATTTTTACAAGAAAGAGGTATACAAGATTGATATTCAACACATCCATGGTCACACATCGAGATAACCCAACTCCTCTAATAACATTTTTGGATTCCAATTTCAATGATGTTACACCATATGAAGACAACCCAATTGTGATCTCTATAGTTATGCTGAGTCAAAAGGTCCATCGTGTGCTTGTAGATCAAGGAAGCTTAAAAATGTGTTATAATAAGACACCTTCATTGGGCTCAATGCTCCCTTAGAAATTTTGGAACCTTATGAAGGAGCCTTAATTGAATTTGTGGGTGAATAGGTAAAGTATGAGGATATGTCGACCTCCGAACAACATTTGGCACAGTGAAACAACAAAGAATTTAATTAATAGATACTTGGTCATAAATGCCCTCTCTTTCTATAATATACTCCTTAGGCGACCCTCCCTTAACTGATTAGGAACCGTTGTGTCTACTTCTCATCTCAAGAAAAAATATATTAACATTGATGATGTCCTTGGAGTAATTTATATGAATAAAATAATCATCAAAAAATGCTATGAGGAAAGCCTGAGAAATTTTCAAAGCTATACCAACCCACACTACTAGTAAATAAATTTTTTGGACTTGGATTTGAGGATTGCGTTTGAAGAAAGAAGGCTATATCCCATGGATGAACTGAAAAAATGACTTATTGACATGAACAAAGTTGTGAGGTTTCAAATGAACCTTGATTCCAAATTGGAAGAAGATATAGTGAAATTGTTGAAGAAAAAATAAGAGGTGTTCACTTGGTCAAACAAGGACATGCTAGATATCAATCCCAACTTTCTTTGCCATAAACATTCCATTAACCCATAAACCAAACTAGTTGCTCAAATGGAAAAAAAAATCGCAACAATAGAAGAAACTAGGAAGTTAGAAGAGGTCGAGCACATTAGATAAATCAAGTACCCCACATGGCTATCCAATGAAGTCATGGTTAAAAATTCTTTTAGGTAAATGGAGCATGTGTAAAACTTTTATCAACCTTAACAAAGTCTATCGAAAAGATTCATACTCATTGCCAAACATAAACTACCTAATAGACGAAGTATCGAGTTACATGAACTCATAAGCTTCATGGATGCCTACTCCAAATATAATTAGATTCAAATGCAACCAATGGAAGAAAAAAAAAGGACATTTATGGTCTACACCTCTAATTTCTATTATAGGGTCATGTTGTTTGGATTGGAGAATGCAGACCATATATCAATGTCTCATGGACAAAATACCTCAACACATGTTATTGTAGAATGTGGAAGCTTATGCAGATGATATGGTGGTAAAATCTTTAGTTGTTGATCAACATATGCATGTACTAAAGGAACTATTCCTCGCGATCATGCAATACAAATTAATGTTTAATCCCAATAAGTGTGCATTTGATGTCAAAGCAAGAAAAACTTTATGGTTACCCAAAGGAGGATTAGGGTAAACTCAAATAAGTGTGGTGAGATCATTAATATGTGGAGCTCGAAGGATGTCAAAGAGGTTCAACAATTAAAAGGACAATTAGCATCGTTATCCAAGTTCTTGTCAAAAGCATGTGATAAGGGATTCCCTTATTTTCGATGTTTGCAAGGATTCCCTTATTTTCGATGTTTGCAAAAGAATGAACATTTCACATGGATTAAAGGAATGTGAAAAGGGGGTTTACATAGCCTTAAAAAAATTCTTGGCAAATCCCTCAATCTTTTCTAAACAAATAAAGGTCATTCCCTTACTTTTTTACATCATAATAATCAAGCATGCTATAAGTGCAACTTTAGCTCAAAAATTTTAGAATTCTCATAAGCTAATTTACATCGTCAATAGATTACTTTAAGGAGCAAAAGTTTGATATCAGAACCTTGAAAATGTTGTTTCGGCTGTCTCGGTTACAGCCCAATATCTCAATCATTATTTCTAGTGTTTCATAGTTATTGTCAAAATCGATCTTCCTATCAAATAAGTTCTTTAAAAGCCCGATTTGGCCGATGGGATGGTAAATCCATTGAGTTATTAGAGTATGACATCTAGTATGAACCATGTGGTTCAATGGAATCAAGTCCTAGTAGATTTTGTAGTCGAGCTTACACCCCCTCCCTCACTTGAACAGTCAACAAATTAGCATGGATCCTATTAGGAGGGGCTTCAAATCTTAAAGGAAGTGGTGTTGACATAATACTTAAGGGTCTAGATGGAGTAATGATTGAACAATCATTATGATTCGCTTTTAGGGTAAGCAACAACCAATTTGAATATAAGGCTCTTTTAATAGGAATGGATCTCGCTCAAGAAATGGGCTTCAAGACTTTAATGGTTTGAAGTGACTTTCAGCTTGTTGTTGGGTAGGTACTTGGAAGCTTTCATGCATGAGACCCTTCATCTTTCTAAGTATCTAACCAAGGTACAAACAGTTTGGTTTATTGCATGGATATCACACTCTAATCCTCGATGTCCTCTTATTTACTTTATCGTGTAGAAGGTGTTGAACCGTCACATTCAAAATAACGATTTGGTTTTAAATATCAAGCCACTTGGTTCACTCTACTCAATGGTTGATTATACTGAAGGAGATTTTCATCTCCTCTTCTACAATGCGTTATTGAACCCCCAAGGTCTTCAAATTGTAACTAAACTCCATGAGGGGACGTACAAAAGTCACATTAAAGGAAAATAATTAGTAAATAAAGTGCTACATGTTGATTACTACTAGCCAACCCTTCAAGTAGATTGTAGTAACAATGTAAGGATTTGTGACAAATTTCAATGCCATTCCGATCTTCATTTAGTACCTTCGAAACAACTACACTCCACGTCTTCCCTTAGCCATTTTTTAATAGGAAATAGACATTCTTAAAACCTTTTCGACAAGCCACCCAACAACTCAAGTTTTTTATTGTCAGGATTGATTACTTTACTAAGTAGATTGAGGTGGTACCAAGGGCTCTAATTTTAGCAACAAAGGTAAACCAATTCATTTAAATGTCTATCGTGTGCCAGATTTGAGGTCCATTAACCTTAGTAAATAGTTATGTGAACAGTTAGGAATACAACAAGCATTCACATTAGTTGAACACCCTCAATCTAAAGGGAGAATAAAGGCTATTAATAAAGTACTATTGAGGGGTCTAAAGTGCAATTATCTTATGGAAAGATATTTTGGATTATAGAATTTTCTCATGTCCTTTGGTCCTATCTCAAACCACATTCCACAACAAAGGAAACACCCTTATGTTTAGTATATGTATTGGATGTCATGTTGGCCATTGAGATACATCAACCTTCAACCAAGGTTCAGTTGTTTTCTAAGGAGGCATCAAGTAATGGTCTTCAAACAAATTTAGATACAATCAATGAAATTTTTTTACATTTGATTAAGAACTAAAATTTTAAAGTGATGTAGTAAGTTATGATACATATCAAAGGTTCATCCACAAGAATTCCAACTATTTGACTTAGTCTTAAAAAGATCCCAACCAAACCATCACAAATAAAACCTTTCCAAAATGGGTTGGATCATATATAATTTAAGATATAGTCGGCAAAGGAGCAAATTGCCTAGAGGCATTGGATTGTGGAAACATTCCCAAGACATGGAACGTTAAAGTCTTTATTTCTACTTTAACTATACACTTTTCCTTGAAGTATTTTTTTTTTTTCCCATAACAGGTTTTTCCTTTAAGACTTTTAATGAAGAAATATTGCTCAATAAAGTATTTTTTTTTATCAATTCTCAATTCCTTAAAAGACACAGTCTAGGACTTATGAGGTCACCACTAATGTCAATTTATTTAGGTTAAGAGGAATATTAATTCCTAATTATGTATGCAATGACTCGGTCTAGGCCTACCACCCTTGGTATAAACTAATTCTAGCTAAGAGGAATATCAATTCTCAATTAGATAAAAAATGACTTGGTCTACGCCTATGAGGCTATCTTTGGTGTCAATTTATTCAAGTTAAGAGAAATATCAATTCTTGATTACGTAAAAAGTGATTCAATTTAGAGTTTATGAGAGCATTCCTAAAGTCAATTTATTAAAGTTAAGAGGAATATCAATTCCCGATTATACAAAAGAAGACTTGGTCTAGGCCTTTTGAGACCACCCTTGGTATCAATTTAAGAATTTTTAATTATATAAAACTGACTTGGTCTACGCTTTATGAGATCATTTGTGGTGTTAATTTATTCAAGTTAAGAAGTATATGAATTCTCAATTATGTAAAAAATGACTTAATCCAAGCCTTATGAGGTCATCTTGATTTTAATTTTATTATGTTATTTATGAAAATTTGTTCAAGAAAAATTACTTTTAAGTAAAAATATAAGTAAAAGGAAACAAACTTCAACATAATTTTAAATTATAAGGTCAAATGTCAAATTTGTTTGGATATATTAAAATACAAAAGAGTTCTGGTTGTTGAAAAGAAAATTACAATATGACAAAGAAAAGTTTGCATAAGTGACTATCTTTATTCTTCATCCACAATCTCCTCATTAATTACCATCTTTAACGGATGTATAGTAGATATATCACTACTTTGAAACAACATACAAATATGTTTCACAACAACTTGAAAGTTGGCCTCAAAGGACTTTGATATTTTACTTTTAGTAGATTTTTCGACCTCATGTAAAGTTAGCTTTTCGGTTTCTCAATCCTTCTTCTCTTAGACATTTATTTCATTCATCCTCTTTAAATTAACGCTAACATCTTTTAGATCCATTTCAAAAAAATTTCTCTTCTCCACTTCTTTACCTAACTTTTCTTTTTGTTTTCTTTTTAACTCATCTACATCTTTCTAAAGTCGAACCACATCAACCTTACTCTTAACTTCTTTAATCTCATCTTTTAACCGATTGAATTTCTTCTTAGCCTCTTATATAGTCACATCTCCCATGCTTGAATCTTGACAATGGTCGCTAAGGTAATTATTTGGTTAAACAATTCTACATCCCACAACAAGTATTGATCAACCTGAAAAGCTTCCTTATGAACTATAGGTAAGTTGTGTTCACTATTGTGAGCTGAGTGGGAAGAGGAAAAATCCCATTCGAATTGCCCTTTCTCATATGATTTCCCACGTTCCAACAACCCCTAATTGTCATCCACCACTTCCTTCTACCCATGACCAACAAATTGAGAATGATCCACCTCTTTTCTTTTATTAAAAGTGATCTCAATTGTTTCTACTTATATCCATTTGGATGTTTTTAGTTTTAGCTCAAACCTTGTCTTTTTTTACTCTGTTGGAGTAGGCTTGTCAATGGTGTCAGTTCCATTCATAGACTCTTTAGTCTTTATTTCATGCAATAAATAAGTCATCTCTTTAAGAGAAATAATCTTTTTTCCTTTTGCAAAATAGGAAAACCTTGATTAACTTAGTATTAATCCAAATATATAAGAAAATTCAAAAGAGTCAAAACTTATACCTATATATACTTTGATATCTATGACTCAATATTCTAATGATAACAATTTAGTCATGTCAAAATTAGTGTTAAGTTGTTCCAATTATTAACAATATTCAACTTCATTTGCATCTAACTCCTCCATATACCAACAGGGTTGAGGATGCGGCTCGGGAGTCCAAAATAGTGGAGATCCCTCTAAAAATGTTGTATTATGGGAAGGTGCTTAAACTTTTATAAACTTCTGCTTAAAATGCTTATAAGATTATTGGAATAAGGTATATTGTCCCAAATCATTCATTCCATTAACTGACACCTAAGGAGTTCTCTTATTTAACTTTTACTAAAAAAAAGTAGAAAAACATATAGGTGGTCGATATAATGCCAAAATATGTGGAAAAAAATATGAAAAACTCAAACAAATGGCTAACTATTAGTATATAGTTGGGATGGGGTAACATTCATCAAGATGAGCATTATAAAATTACCATTTTAGATTCGACCACATGCCTTGGTAGTTCATTCTCCCTTCACTATATGAGACTTTATCTGATATCTTGTCTAATTCTCATATCAAACTTCATCTCATATAGTCCATGTAGTCTAAGTTTTAATCTTTTGATCTTTAAACTTGAAACTTAATTATTTTATATCTTTAAATGCCATTATTAAAATAAGAATCCAATGGTATTTTCTAAACCATTAGTAATTAGTATATATTAGATCGATCCATATAATTATTATGTTTAACTAAATTTTATTTTTAATATTCAAATTATAAAGATAATAGGATCTTTTTACTAAAATAATTAATAATTTTTATTAAAATTTATTAAGATTTAAAATATTAAAACTTTTAAAAATTTATATAATATTTTTAAATATATCTTTTAAAATATTCAAAATTGAACATAATAAAAGTTAATTTAAAAAATTAAAATTTTGATATATTTTTCTTTAATTGAATGTGTTGATTTTAATTAAGATTAAAAATCAAGAATCAAATCCAGTTAAAAAAATATTATTTATTATATTTAAAATTGATATGTCTTTGAGGTTATTTTATAATATTATATAATTTATTAATAAAATTAAAAAAAGTTGAATTTATAAATATAATAATAATCATTAAAAAATATAACATAATTTTCTATTTAATAATTTTTCGTCATAATTTAAAAAAAATTAACAAAAAGCCACAAAATAATCCAATGTTTAATTGAAGTAATTATTTAATAAAAGAAATAAACAAAACCGATCCTACCCACATCCTAATTCTTATCCAAATGCTTCTTTCAAATCAAATCAAAATCGGGATGTTATAACGTTGGAATATAGAGAGTGAAATTTTAGCACAGTAGAGTGATCGTCACTCCCATCTAAAGCTTCTTCTGCTGCCACTGAAGAAGCTTAGAATAACAGCAATCAAATGCAAGCCCTTCCCAAGGTGCTGGTTCTGGGTCCCCCAAGGTGCTTCTCGACCCTTCAACCTCTCTACTCTCACAAGTTCCATTTTCTCGAACCATACCTCTCAGATCTCTCGCTGCAACACTTCCTTAACCACCACCACCCTCCCTCCATTCGTGCCATTCTCTGCAGCAACGAATACTCCGTTACAGCCCACTTCCTCCGCCTCCTCCCGACGCTCCGCCTTATTGTCACCCCCAGCGCCGGAACAAATCACATCGACCTCCGCGAGTGCCGCCGCCTCGGAATCCAGGTCGCTGGCGCCGGAGCTTTGTTCTCGCAGGATGTAGCGGACATGGCCGTGGCTCTGCTCATTGACGGAATGAGGAAAATATCGGCCGCGGATCGATGGTTAAGGACGCAGAATCGCGCCAGTACCTCGTGGCATTTATTCCCATTGGGCTCCAAGGTTTGCATTATCCCTTATCTCTTCATGTTTATCGAGAAATGTGAAGAAATTAATTTTATGTGTTTTTTATTATAACAATAATAAATTAAAATAATTAAACATATATATCAAAAATAATATTTATTTTTTATTTTCATTTTTATATCATAATATTATTTTAATAAAAGACTATATTAAATTAAAAAAATAAATAATATGATAAAACTTTAATTCCTAAAATATTGTTATACATAGATATATCATATTAGCAACCCGTGTAAATGAATTAGATAAAAAATAGATAGGAAATTACGGTAGTTATGAGATGAAATGTAAAAAACCTATTTAATAAATTTTTTATGCATTAAAATTAAATATTCATTATATCTATAAAAATTAAATTATACATTTAAATTTTTATATAAAAAAATGAAATGTGAAAAAAGAGTACAAATTGAATAAAAATAAGAAAAAAATATAAGAAAATAATAGATAATTTTAGTGAATAATTTTAATAGTAGTTCAAATAATAATAATATAATAAAACTAAATAATAGATAATATATTATATTATAATTATATAATATAATAAATATTAAAAAAAAGTGGATATATATAGAGATATTCATATTAAAAAAAATAATCAAAAAATCGATAAAAAATCAATAATCAATTAAAATCGCAAATTTTTGAATTATTTTATTTTATTTTAAACTGAAAAATTTAGTTTGAATTACAATTTAATATTTTAGAAATCTCATTACTATCATGTTATCAACCCTTATTTAAATCAATATTCATCATATATTCTTACCTTTTATTTAAATCATTATTTTTTTTAGTGATAAATTTTTCTTAATTTAATTTACTCTTTAACGGTTTCTCTTTCTTTTTTATATTTCATATTTTAATTTTAATTTCATATTTATTGTCTTATTATATATTTTAATATTTATTGGATAAATATTTTATTATTTTTTTATTTTAATTCGGATTCAAGTTCTATTTCAATTTATTTTATTTTATTTTTTATATTTATACTTGAGATTTTTTTTATAAAAGTGTTTATCTAAGTTTTTAAATATAAAATCAAATTTTATTGATGAACTATTCACAATATAAGAAATAAAAGTTTTAATATTTTAAAATTATTAAAATTATTTGACTGTAAACAATTTATAGTTGTTATAAACTAATATTATACTTATATAACATAATAATAATTATATTTTTATTAATTTATTATTTAATTTATTTTTTAATTTTTTAAATAATATAATTATTATAATTTTCTATTTCAAATTAAATCATGTAAAATTTTTATATTTAATTTAAATATATTTTTAAGTGTAACACCGCGAACAAAAAAAAAAAATATATATATATATATATAATAAACCTTTTATAAAAGTAATTATTGTTATTTGTATTTGTTTTAAATTAAACACACAAGGTGTGTAATTCCCTCCCGACATAATATTCTATATCTAAAATCTCATCAATTAGAGATACTCCAATCAATAATATATTTTGATTAATATTTATTTAATAAAATTAGAAAATCGTAATGGTTCTCAATAAAAAGAAAATGTGATTCATATTTTTTTTTATGATAAATTTTAAACAACAAAGAATATGTTAAGAGTCTATCCCTTGCAGTTTTTTGTAATATTAAATATATTTATTAATTTTTTTATTTTTAATGTTTCAACTACTGTTGTGGAAACGCCCGAGTAGAATTTTAAAGAAGAAAAAAAGAATGATACCTAATAAGTAAATTTGAGATTTGATATTTACACAATTACAATTATGAAAGGCATAAGCCCACTTTATTTGTAATTTGTACGAAGCTTGTCAAAGAAATAATAATTGTAGCCAGGAATACATGACAAAAATATTTGATCACCGATCATACTATGAATATACAGTTTTTGGATTTTTAGAAGACACACTCGAAAAACACTTGGTTTTTTTGTAATTTTTGTCCTGTGTAATTTTGCAGTTCCTATCTGAAATTCAAATGCACTTTGTATCTGATTTGACCTTATTATTGCTAATTTTAAAGGGAATTTATTTTTTTGAGGTTTAGTTTATAAATTTCCATGTAATTAAAGTCACAACTTGGAAAATGCTAGTATGAGTGCTTGTTTTTCTAACGTCAAACTAAAGTCTTATCCTCTTACTTATAATCAGTTCATAGGTACATTACACGCTTGTGTAATGCACTAAACAATCACAAGAATGAAGCATTAGTGTTACTTTCAGTTATCAGGGAAGCGAGTTGGGATTGTTGGATTGGGAAGCATTGGCATGGAAGTGGCGAACAGGCTCGAGTCTTTTGGTTGCATTATCTCATACAACTCTAAGCATGAAAAAGCTACTGTTTCATATCCTTTCTATTACAGTGTTGTTGAGCTTGCAACTACTTGTGATGTTCTTGTGCTCTGTTGTGCACTAAACGAGCAAACAAAGCACATGATTAACAGGGAAGTCATTTTAGCATTAGGAAAAGGAGGATTTATTGTCAATGTTGGAAGAGGGGGTCTTATTGATGAAAAGGAATTGGTGAAGTGTTTGATGGAAGGAGAAATTGGAGGTGCTGGTCTTGATGTGTTTGAGAACGAGCCTCGTGTTCCCGAAGAGCTCTTTAAAATGAATAATGTGGTTTTGTCTCCACATTGTTCTTCTCTTACTGAGGAATGTTTCATGAATATTTCTGAACTTATGGGAGGGAATTTAGAAGCCTTCTTCTCGAATAAGCCCCTACTTACCCCAGTTATGTTGCCTGAATAACTAGTTCTTTTGACAACATAATATCCTGCGGTAGAATTTTATCTCATTCCTGCAATGATTCTTAAGTTATAAATGACTTTGTTCTGCCATCCCAGCGAAGTGCCTCTGCAAGTGCATTTAAAACTGTTTTGATAAAAGGAAGGAGATGAAGAAAACTCATCAGCTTTTTAAGTCCATTTTTATAGCATAGAGTATATGAAGAAAACTCTGTTTAGTTTATATTCTTCTGTCACATGATTTAATAAAAGTAGTGTGTTTTAGATAGATAATAACACTGTTTAAAGATCTCATATGGTTTAAAGATAAAAACAAATTAATGTATAAAAGTGAATTAAATCTCATATCATAAAACTAATTTTATGAGAATGAATTAGATTTAAAGTCCACTTTTATTATGATATGAGAACTTATCTTAACAAATTTATTAAGGTCTTGATATTAAGATCTTGATATATAAAGGATGTTAGAAATTATTACCTTATATTGTATTTCGTTTTAATATTATACATTTATACTCTAGATTTCTTTGGAGCATATTTTAATTATTAAAGTAACTAGTTTAATATGTGTTTCAAGCTGTTGTTGTTGCCGATTTTGTTTCTCTAATAACGTTAAATCAAACTGAGTTGATTTTTCTTTATTTTCAAGTTAGTATAATGTTTTGCATGTTGCAACCTATTTCTACCTTTTGAATGTAACACATGGACAATTTGTTGGGTTATTGGACTCCCTTCTTATGTGGAGAATAGACCCAAAAATGGTCTCACTTAATTTAGTGGAGAGGGGTCAGATTAGGAGAATTAGAAAAATCATTTTGAAGAGAGAGAAAAAGTCAAATGAGAAGAAAGGAAGAGAGAAAGTTTATTTTCGCAAAAGACAAAGTCTGCTCTAGTGTTTTTGTCAGTGTGAATTCGTTCACCGTCGGATCGGACTGATTTTTGGACAGTGGATTCCAGAGGTATAGTTCTTCATTCTGACCATTCGGATCGTCAATCGGAAGTCTGGTTTGGGACAAAACAGCTTCGCATCAGCAGCTCTGTTTTGAGAATTTTTATCTTCTTGCTTCTCATCTGTAAGCATTTGTGCTTGGTTTGTTTGACTGATAGTAAACACCATTTGGTGTGTTTATTTGAGACTCTTATGTACCTTATTATTGATCATAGTGAATTTTTCTTTGGTCTGGAAGACTCGTGGTTTTTACCCTTGCATTGAAGGGTTTTCCACGTTAAAATTGATTGTGTCTCTTTGTACCTTTACATTCTCGTTTGCTTTATTTTATTGGTGCTCATCGCAGATTCTCGCAAGTAGGGGGATTGAATTTTTCGCTGCGTTATTACTCTCTTGTTCAATTGTTGTTACTATTTATGGGCTTCCCCCATCATAGTGGTATCAGAGCTCTTGGTTAAGGAGTTGTTTGGCTTGCGTTAATGATGGAGGCACATACTAAGATGATTTCTTTGAATGGAGCAAATTATCACCTATGGAAGGACAAGATGAATGATTTGCTATTTGTGAAAAATTTGCATCTACTTGTCTTTGCTTCCAATAAGCCAGAATCCAAGTCCGATAAGAATGGGATTTTGAGCATCAACAGGTATGCGGATTTATCAGGCAGTTTGTTGATGATAATGTTTATAATTTTATTGCCAATGAGACACATGCGAGAAGCCTATGGGATAAGCTTGAGTCCTTGTATGCTTCTAAGTCAGGGACTAATAAATTGTACTTGCTGAAAAATTTTGTGGAATTGAAGTACAAGGAAGGAACTCCTATTTCAAATCACTTGAGTGAATTTCAAGGGCGTTATGATCAATTAGCAGGAGTGGGTATAAAGTTTGATGATGATCTGTTAGGACTATTCCTATTAAATTCTCTACCGGATTCGTGGGAGACATTTCGGGTTTCCATGATTAGTGCTACCCCTAATGGTGATATTTCTTTACAAATGGCAAAGAGTGGTGCACTTAATAAGGAGATGAGAAGGAAGACACAGGGTACTTCATCTTATTCATAAGTGTTTGTTACAGAGAATAGGGGGAGAAATCAGAAGAAAGAACAGAAGGGTGGTAAAGATAAAAGCAGGAGTAAGTCTAGATCTCGGTACAAGAATGTGGAGTGTCACTATTATCACAAAACAGGACATATACAGAAGAATTGTTTTCTGTGGAAGAAAGAGAGTAGAGACAAAAAGGGTAAGCTAAGAGAAAGAGATCATGATGATGGTGATCGTGTTACTACTGCTACATGTGGTGATCTTGTTTTTCTTCGTGATTATGACACTATTAATCTTGTATCTGATGAGAGAATGTGGATAATTGATAGTGGTACTACACTGCATGTTACATCTAGGAAGGAGTTCTTCACATCTTATACTCCTGGTGATTTTGGAGTATTGAAGATGGATAATGATGGGGTGTCTAAGGTGATTAGTGTTGGTGATGTTTGCTTGCAAACCAACATGGGGATGCAGTTGTTGCTTAGAGGAGTTAAACATGCTCCAGATGTTCGCTTTAACTTGATTTCTGTATAAGTACTTGATGATGGTGGTTATGATAATCACTTTGGTTCTGGAATGTGGAAACTCACCAAAGGTAATTTGATTGTGGCCAAAGGGGAGAAAAACTATTGGACAAAAGCTTTGGTTGCTAAAGACAGTGTGAATGCCATGTATATGGAGTCATCTTTGTGGCACCGAAGACTTGGTCATATCAGTGAAAAAGGACTTAATAGCTTAGCTAAAAAAGATGTTCTTTTATGATTGAAAAATGTAGAGTTGGAGAAATGTTCTCATTATATAGCTGGTAAACAAACTAGAGTATCCTTCAAGAAGCATCCTCCCTCCAGGAAGTCAGAGTTGCTTGAATTGGTGCATTCTAATATTTGTGGCCCGTTAAAGGTAAAGTCTTTTAGTGGTGCACTTTACTTTGTTACTTTTATTGATGATTGTTCCAGGAAGCTTTGGGTTTATACACTACAGAGAAAAGACCAAGTGTTGGAGAAGTTTAAATAATTTCATGCTTTGGTTGAGAGGCAGTTAGGCAAGAAGTTGAAACGCATTCGTTCTGATAATGGTGGTGAGTATTGTGGACCATTTGATGCTTATTGTAGACAGTATGGTATTGCACATGAGAAGACTCCTCCCAAAACTCCTCAGTTGAATGGTTTAGAAGAAAGGATGAATAGGACCTTGGTAGAAAGAGTTAGGTGTATGCTCTCTGAAGCAAAGTTGCCTAAGCATTTCTAGGGTGAGGCATTGCTTACGGCAGTGCATGTTATTAATCTAAGTCCTGCAGTTGCTTTGAACTCTGAGGTGTCAGACAAAATTTGGTTTGGCAAGAATGTCACCTATGATCATTTGCGTGTCTTCGGTTGTAAAACATTTATTCATGTTCTAAGGGATGAAAGATCCAAGTTGGATGTGAAGACAAGGCAGTGCATCTTTATTGGTTATGGTTAGGATGAATTTGGCTATAGGTTGTATGATCCTGTTGAAAAGAAGCTTGTTAGAAGCCGTGATGTGCAGTTCATGGAAGATCAAACCATTGAAGACATTGATAAGGTGGAGAAGTCTACACCTAATGAAGATGGTGATGTAGTTGATATTGATCCAATTCGGTTGCCTGTTAATGATTTGGATACTAATGTTCATAATGATGAGCAACATGGTGATATTAATAATCAGCAGGTTGGAGATGGATTAGAGGTTCCGATTAGTGATGCTCAACATGAAGATGATATGGTACATGATGATGATCATGATGATGCACCTAAGCTACCACAAGTTCAAATCAGGAGATCTAATAGACCAAAACAACCTTCTAAGAAGTACTCTCATAATGAGTATGTGATGTTGACTGATGAAGGAGAGCCTGAATGTTATGAAGAGGCCATTGACAGTGAAGAAAAGCAAAAGTGGCTGGATGCAATGCAGGATGAGATGAAATCCTTGCATGATAATCACACTTATAACTTGGTGAAGTTGCCTAAGGGCAAGAGGGCCTTAGAGAATAAGTGGATTTTCAGGATGAAGCAAGAGAGCAATTCTACATCTCCCAGGTACAAAGCCAGACTAGTGGTGAAAGGCTTTAGACAGAGAAAGAGTGTTGACTTCAATGAGCTGTGTTAAGTTTAGCTGCTACTCTTGATTTGGAGGTTGAGCAGATGGATGTGAAGACGACTTTCCTTCATGGTGATTTGGAGGAAGAGATTTATATGAAGCAACCTGATGGTTTCCTTGTTGAAGGAAAAGAAGACTATGTGTGTAGGCTACGAAAAAGCCTATATGGTCTGAAGCAAGCTCCAAGGCAGTGTGGTATAAGAAGTTTGAGTCTGTTATGTGTGAGCAAGGCTACAAGAAGACTACTTCTGACCATTGTGTTTTTGTTAGAAAATTCCCTGATGATGATTTCATTATCCTATTGTTGTATGTTGATGACATGCTTATTGTTGGGAAAGATGTTTCCAAAATTGACAGGTTGAAGAAGCAACTGGGCGAGTCATTTGCCATGAAAGACATGGGAGCTGCTAAAAAGATTCTTGGTATAAGTATCACTCGTGACAGAAAAGAGAAGAAACTTTGGTTATCACAAGAACACTACATTCAGAAGGTGTTACAAAGATTCCAAATGGAAAATGCTAAAGCTGTAAGTACTCCTCTTGCTGCTCAATTTAAATTGAGTGTTGAGCAGTGTCCTTCAAATGAAGCTAAGAAGATAAATATGAGCAAAGTTCCTTATGCATCTGCAGTGGGTAGTTTGATGTATGCCATGGTATGTATAAGACCTGATATTGCACATGTTGTTGGTATAGTCAGTAGATTTCTGTCAAATCCAGGTAGAGAGCATTGGAATGCTGTGAAATGGATTTTGAGGTATCTTCGTGGTACTAGTGGTTTGAGGATTTGTTTTGGAGGTAATAAGCATACCTTGGTGGGTTACTCAGACTCAGATATGGTTGGAGACATTGATTCCAGGAAGTCCACTTCAGACTATTTGATTCAATTTGCAGGGGGAGCTGTGGCTTGGCAATCGAAGTTGCAAAAGTGTGTAGCGTTGTCTACTACTGAGGCAGAATTCATTGCACTTACTGAAGTATGTAAGGAATTGTTATGGGTGAATAAATTCTTGCAGGAGCTTGGTTTTGTGCAAGACAAATACTTATTGTAATGGTGCTGATATGATGACCAAGGCATTGCCAAGAGGAAAGATTGAAGCTTGTTGTGAAGTAACCAGTTTAACGGATATCTCCACATAGTCGTGAGGGGGAGATTTGTTGGGTTATTGGGCTCCCTTCCTATGTGGAGAATAGGCCCAAAAATGGTCTCACTTAATTTAGTGGAGAGGGGTCAGATTAGGATAATTAGAAGAGTCATTTTGAAGAGAGAGAAAAAGTCAAGTGAGAAGAAAGGAAGAGAGAAAGTTTATTTTCGTAAAAGGTAAAGTCTGCTCTGGTGTTTTTGTCGGTGTGAGTTCGTTCACCGTTGGATCGGGCTGATTTTTGGACAGTGGGTTCCAGAGGTATAGTTCTTCATTCTGACCGTTCGGATCGTCAATCGGAAGTCTGGTTTGGGAGAAAACAGCTTCGCATCAATAGCTCTATTTTGGGAATTTTTATCTTCTTGCTTCTCATCTGTAAGCATTTGTGCTTGGTTTGTTTGACTGATAGTAAACACCATTTGGTGTGTTTATTTGAGACTCTTATGTACCCTATTATTGATCATAATGAATTTTTCTTTGGTCTGGAAGACTCGTGGTTTTTACCCTTGCATTGAGGGGTTTTTCACGTTAAAATTAATTGTGTCTCTTTGTACCTTTACATTCTCGTTTGCTCTATTTTATTGGTACTCATCGCAGATTCTCGCAAGTAGGGGGATTGAATTTTTCGCTGCGTTATTACTCTCTTGTTGAATTGTTGTTACTATTTTTGGGCTTCCCCATCACAATTACGCATACTTGATAATCCTTTCTAATATTTAGAGTGTGTTTGGATCAGAAGAAGTAATGTGCTTGCGTATGAAAAAGAAGAAATGATTGAATTTTTTTTTGTCTTTATGTGTAAATTTAAAAAAGAAAAGAAGGAGGAGGAAAGATAAATTTTCTCATCAAACTTGAGAAGAAATGAGTTGAAAGCCACGTGTCACTGCTGTATTGAGTGAGTAACTGTACTGGGTGAATTGACTGAAATGTTTAAGTTTTTTTTTAAATAATAATAATTATTAAATTATAATAAATAATTAAAATATTAATATTAAATAATAAATAATTTTTTTAATAATATTATAAAGTAATATTTGTTTTTTTTAATTATAATAATAATAAATAATAAATAAAATTATTTATAATAATAATATTATTTTACTTTTCACTCATTTTTACTCTCTTTCTCTTAATCCAAATAACCGCATTTTTTCTTCTCTTTCTCTTTATTTCTCTTCTTTTCCATTTCCTCAAATCCCCTTTATAATCCAAACACATCTTTAAATTTTTTATTGTTTCATTTCTTATAAAACACTATAAAATTATCATTTTAAATCACATATCTTGCTTATTCATTTTCTTGTTATCGGACTTGGGCATTGTATACCCTTCACATAGTTCATCGAATTGTCATATCAAACTTCATCTGATATAGTCCATGTAAGCCAAGTTTTAATTTTTTGTCTTGACTTGAAACAACAGTATACTTTCAAATGTCATTATTAAAATAAGAGTCCAACTATATTTTCCAAATCATTATTGTAGTTAATATATCATAAAACAACCATATTTAACTAGACTTCATTCTTAATTTCAAATTATAACAATATTAGCATCTTTTACTAAAATAAGTACTAACTTTTATTAAAATGTATTCAGATTTAAAATATAAAATTTATTTAAAATTTATATAATATTTATAAATATTTTTTTTTCAAAATTATTCAAAATTGAACATAATTAAAGTTAATTTAAAAAATTGAAATTTGATATTTTAAAAATGTATGTATTTTTTTCTTTAATTGAATGTGTTGATTTTTAATTAAGATTGAAAATGAAGAATCAAATCCAACTAAAATAAATTATTTGTTATATTTAAAATCATATTGATATGTGATGTTATTTTATAATATTATATAATTTATTAATAAAATTGAAAAAAAGTTAATTTATAAATATAATAATAATTATTAAAAAATATAACATAATTTTCTATATAATAATTTTTCGTCATAATTTAAAAAAAAAAAGTAAGAAAAGCCACAAAATAATCCAATGATTAATTGAAGTAATTATTTAATAAAAGAAATAAACAAAACCGATCCTACCCACATCCTAATTCTTATGCAAATGTTGGAATATAGA
The DNA here is from genome assembly GCA_016859785.1 of Macrotyloma uniflorum. Lineage (NCBI taxonomy): Eukaryota > Viridiplantae > Streptophyta > Magnoliopsida > Fabales > Fabaceae > Macrotyloma > Macrotyloma uniflorum. The sequence continues at coordinate 104,570 of BDMB01000034.1, forward strand.
GAGTGAAATTTTAACACAGTAGAGTGATCGTAACTCCCATCTAAAGCTTCTTCAGTGGCTGCAGAAGAAGCTTAGAATAGCAGCAATCAGATGCAAGCCCTTCCCAAGGTGCTGGTTCTGGGTCCCCCAATGTGCTTCTCGACCCTTCAACCTCTCTACTCTCACAAGTTCCATTTTCTCGAACCATACCTCTCAGATCTCTCGCTGCAACACTTCCTTAACCACCACCACCCTCCCTCCATTCGTGCCATTCTCTGCAGCGCCGAATGTTCCGTCACAGCCCACTTCCTCAGCCTCCTCCCGACGCTCCGCCTTATTGTCACCACCAGCGCCGGAACAAATCACATCGACCTCCGCGAGTGCCGCCGCCTCGGAATCCAGGTCGCTGGCGCCGGAGCTTTGTTCTCGCAGGATGTAGCGGACATGGCCGTGGCTCTGCTCATTGACGGAATGAGGAAAATCTCGGCCGCGGATCGATGGTTAAGGACGCAGAATCGCGCCAGTACGCCGTGGCATTTATTCCCATTGGGCTCCAAGGTTTGCATTATTCCTTATCTCTTCATGTTTATCCAGAAATGTGAAGAAATTAATTTTATGTGTTTTTTTATTATAACATTAATAAATTAAAATAATTAAAAATAATATTTATTTTTTATTTTCATTTTTATATTATTATATTATTTTAATAAAAGACTAAATTAAATTAAATAAATAAATAATATGATAAAAAGGTAATTAATCCTCTAATTTAACTTTAACTCTTAAAATATTGAGATATCATATTACCAATGTGTCTAAAAGAATTAGATAAAAAATACATAGAAAATTATGGTAGTTATGAGATGAAAGGTAAAAAAAATCTATTTAATACATTTTTTATGCATTAAAATTACATTAAAAATTCATTATATGTTTATCCCTTGCAGTTTTTTGTAATATTAAATATATTTATTAGTTTTTTATTTTTAATGTTTCAACTACTGTTGTGGAAAAGCCGAGTAGAATTTTAAAGAAGAAAAAAGAATGATACCTAATGAGTAAATTTGAGATTTGATATTTACACAATTTTGAAAGGCATAACCCAACTTTATTTGTAATTTGTACGAAGCTTGTCAAAGAAATAATAATTGTAGCCAGGAATACATGACAAAAATATTTAATCACTTGATCTTACGATGAATATACAGTTTTTAGAAGACACGCTCGAAAAACAGTTGGTTTTTTTTGTAATTTTTGTCAGTGTGATTTTGCAGTTCCTATCTGAAATTCAAATGCACTTTGTATCTGATTTGACCTTCTTATTGCTAATTTTAAAGGGAATTTATTTTTTTAGGGTTAGTTTATAAATTTCCATGTAATTATGTAAAGTCACAACTGAGAAAATGCAAGTATGAGTGCTTGTTTTTCTTACGTCAAACTAAAGTCTTATCCTCTTACTTATAATCAGTTCATAGGTACATTACACGCTTGTGTAATGCACTAAACAATCACAAGAATGAAGCATTAGTGTTACTTTCAGTTATCAGGGAAGCGAGTTGGGATTGTTGGATTGGGAAGCATTGGCATGGAAGTGGCAAACAGGCTCGAGTCTTTTGGTTGCATTATATCATACAACTCTAAGCATGAAAAAGCTACTGTTTCATATCCTTTCTATTCCAGTGTTGTTGAGCTTGCAACTACTTGTGATGTTCTTGTGCTCTGTTGTGCACTAAACGAGCAAACAAAGCACATGATTAACAGGGAAGTCATTTTAGCATTAGGAAAAGGAGGATTTATTGTCAATGTTGGAAGAGGGGGTCTTATTGATGAAAAGGAATTGGTGAAGTGTTTGATGGAAGGAGAAATTGGAGGTGCTGGTCTTGATGTGTTTGAGAACGAACCTCATGTTCCCAAAGAGCTCTTTAAAATGAATAATGTGGTTTTGTCTCCACATTGTGCTGCTCTTACTGAGGAATGTTTCAAGAATATTTCTGAACTTATGGGAGGGAATTTAGAAGCCTTCTTCTCGAATAAGCCCCTACTTACTCCAGTTATGTTGCCTGAATAACTAGTTCTTTTGACAACATAATATCGTGCGGTAGAATTTTATCTCATTCCTGCAATGATTCTTAAGTTATAAATGACTTTGTTCTGCCATCCCAGCGAAGTGCCTCTGCAAGTGCATTTAAAACTGTTTTGATAAAAGGAAGGAGATGAAGAAAACTCTATTTGGATCAGCTTTTTAAGTCCATTTTTATAGCATAGAGTATATGCTTTTGTTAATTATTGTTAATTTTTACTTTATATTCTTCTGCGACATGATTTAATAAAAGTAGTGTGTTTTTAGATGCATAACAACACTGCTTAGCTGATATTGTTTCTCTAAAGACCTTATATTGTGTTTCGTTTTAATATTATACATTTATACTCCAGATTTCTCTGCAGCATGTTTTAATTAAAGTAACTAGTTTAAGATGCGTTTCAAGCTGCTGTTGTTGCCGATTTTGTTTTTCTAGTAACCTTAAATCAAACTGGTTGATTTTTCTTTATTTTCAAGTTAGTATAATGTTTTGCAAGTTGCAACCTGTTTCGGCCTTTTATCCATTAATAGATGAACCTAAGCAGTTACTGTTGTACCAATTATTCTCTGATGGTACTATTAATGATGATTATAATGCTAGTGAAAACTGAATTCATAGTGGTTACTATACTATTTGAATTTTGTAAAGGTTAGCCCACACAAACCCTATCGTCTATTCTCTTCAAAATCATGCAGCACAAATTCTAATTCTCAAGCAAAATATTAGGTATCGAATTCTTTGTCATTCAAAGGAGAAATCAATGCAAATATATATACACCAGTCAAAGATCCTTACCTTGTTGCACCTAAACATATGCCTTTGTTTTTGGGAGAGAAAAAAAGTTGTGCTTAAGTTTCTCTATAAAAATATCCATGTCAGATATGCTCTCAAAATTTGGCCAATCAGATATTTCTACTAGATTTTGTTAAAAATATTACGTGATATCTTACACCTTTTAATTAAATGTAAAATTATAGTAGTATATTCTAATATCCCAATACTCTCAACTTGGTGAATGAAGATGACAAGTATGTCATTTGCGAAGAAATAATGAAACTTGGATTCCCCATGTTTTTTTGGCAAAAAAGTGTGCAACTTGCATGGAAATTGAATGTAAGTTGACTTGTCATCTTGAATGAAATGACAACCAGATTAACAGGTTTGGTGTATTCATGGAACATTGGATTCTTTGTCATTTGCAGGGCCGCTTCCATTGCAATCAATGGACAAGGGTTGGTATGGCTAAACTATTTTAAATATTATAGATTAGTATTAAATAATAATTAAAATATTATTCAATTATCATTAATAAACAGTTCTATATCAATTATGTTATTCAATTATCATTAATGATATTATATGCCTACTATAAACATTATAAAATTTGAGTACAAATTTTTTATGATTAATCATGATACTATCATAAGTTGGGTTATTACTTGAGGATGACCTATTTTACATGTGTTAGTTAATGTATATACACTTAATCTTTTTGAAAGTGGGTAAAATATTCTCAATTCAATATTGAAATATAAATGAATTTGAATTTAAATATAGTTAAGAATTTTTTTTAAACATTTTTAAAAATAAAATACTAACTCATTTTAATAAGGATTAGATGATTAGTTTTTAATACTTATAAATTTTGAAAAAAAATAAGTATAACCATAAAATACTTATTTTAATAAATTTAATTATAATAATTTAAAATATATATATATATATATATATATATATATATATAATATCTTATATTCTAAATGAATGAAGAATGAAGAAAAAATTTGGAAAAAATAGTTAAGAGGATTGAGAGATATTTGAGAAGTACTTAAAGAGAGAGAGTGAGAGAGTGAATATTCTGAATTTGAGGAAATAAGAGTGACTAGAAAAAAATTTAGCTTAAATACTTTCATTTCACTTCCTTAAACTATTGGGCCTAAGGCCCACTCTTAAAGTATGGCCCAGCCCATGGTATTACAGATCTAGTGTTGCTCAACGAATTTTCATTTGTTCAATGTCTCTATTATTTGCTCAAGGCCAAAAATTATAGTGTTCGACTAGAGCAAAATCGTTAAGAGAAAATCGTGGTTACTCAATGAAATACCATTCATTTCACAAAATTGAGTAAAATCCTCAATTCCGATTGGGACAATTATGATGAGTGAAATACATGGTTTATTAGTAGATTATGAAAAAATTTAACCCAATAAGAGTGTAAGTTTTTAATATATTGATCCCTCGTTTCAAAAGATTTATGCCATCAAAAAAGACTTAGTAAGCAGCTAAATGGATTGAAACACATAACTCTATGTCTCAATAAAAAATAAAAGTACTACTAAATAATTCATCATCCAATTCAAACTTAATAGAAATCAAACATCATAAAATATTAGAAAAAAAAATCATCGATCATACATATTAACAATCACATCCCAACGTCATTAAGCAAATAATTTTTCCACACAAGAAATTACAATACAAGTAATATTTTACAAATTGCAATCAAGAAAAATCCCTACAAATCCCTTACCTATAAACTTAATTTCCTAAATTTGTCCTTCAACCAATAGACTTAAATTAAGGATGCTCTAACTTACTCTTAGAGTAATTGATCCAAAAACCAACTATATTATTGTGAACCTAGGTTAACACAAATTTATAATGAAAGTAAAAACCCCATAGGCATAGAACTTCAAACTTTCATGCAAACCAAAATTTAAAGAAGTTTTAAAAACTAGGAAATTGAGAAATGACTTTATATAAAATTTTAATGTGATAGAAATGTTCTTCTTTTCACAAGTATCTACTTAACACTCTTGGATCTTAAAAAGTATGAAGGAGGAGTGGGATATCTTAGAACAAAAGTTAAAATTTTTTAGAGAGGAAAAGTTTTAGAAATCTGATGAATTTAGAATAATAAAGAATGAAATATTTAATTTTGTATTTATATATTTTGAAAACTTAACTAAACTAAATTAATTCTTTATTAAAACAAATCCTACCTATCTATAATTCTTTTTAACTAGATCCTTATATCATTTCAATTGACTTCTGGTTTGTTCTCCTTTAAGAAACTCTTGAAAGGTTTACTGATCAAATAATTAATTACACAAATTTGGTAACTTCTAATTTACAAAAATACATAATGTCACTTTTGACAAATGACTCTAACTCCTCCTAATTTAAAGAAAAAAATATTCTTTAAATTAAGTCATCCTACCATTTCAAAATACACAGTATCATTCTTGACTTACAAACAAATAGGTTTGATAAAGAAATTACAACGAAGAATTCTTATAGAAAGGATGTAATTTATATTCTTATTGTGTAATGTCTTGGACTTGAGCCAGGTATTTTGGGTGGGCCTTAGGTCCAATAGTTTAGAAAAGGGAAGGGAAGTATTTAAACTTAAAATTTTCTAAACTCTCTCATTTGTCCTCAAATTTCATATTACACTCTCTCTAGTGCTCTCTCGATTTCCCTAAATCATTTCAACCTTCTTCTTAGAATTTCTCCTTTATTTTTCATCCATTTGAGAATCCAAACACACTGGAAGGAAGATCTTCAGTAGGGGAACACATTTTAGTGATTAAATTTTTTGGATCTTCAAGTTTTGTTGGGAATTATAAGGTAAATGAAGCTAATTAGATTTAACTTCTTTTATTTAGGGATAAATTGACATGTTGAATGATTCTTGTGAAATTGCTAGAGAAAATGTTGTGTATATTGTCAAACTAGTGATGTTTAATTGGTAGAACTTGTATGAATTAAGTTCATGGACATTAGAGTTGTTGTTATTGATTTGGATCCATGGTATAAGTTTGGTTCTTAAGATTACTTGCGTTATACGTAACTATTTTTGCTTGAATGAACTAATTTTGCTCAAGTGAATGACTCTAAGACTATTCTCAGGTGTGTTTTCGTTCAAGCGAACCACCTTTCACTTGAGTGAAAGATGCATCATTTGAGTGAGAATGCTCCAGACTTGAAGTTGTTATCTAGAACATTTTCATTTAAGCAGAAATATTTATCTTGAACGAAACTACCTTGATTTTGAAAATTTTTCCTAAACATGAAATGAATTTATAGGGCTACTTGAGTAATAGTGAATCCATTGTGTTAATATATGACTTCAAAGACCTATTGGAGTATATTTAGAGTGTGGATGTTATAATTTTGATTTAAGAAATATTGTGGTTCTATGAAAAATAAACTTAATACATTGTCATTGGAATTAAAATTATTAAACTGTTAGAATTGAAACAAATGATTTTTGTGTAACTTATGAGTTCAGTAGTTATAATTGGAGTATTGATAAGATTGTGGGATTTTGTGAATTTGTGAAAACTGATATGTATTATAATATGTTTAGTAGAGGAATGTTGGAAGAATATAAAAATGTTGAAGTAAAAATGTGGATGGTTATACTCAATTGAGGAAGTTTATATGATAATATGTCTAGGAATGTTTTGTGCTTTATAGTTGAAATAATTGGTAGATTGAGATTCTTCATTTTGTTTACTATGATGTGATAGTTATGTGATGATTGTGCTTAAGTCAAATAGTTATCAAGAGATACTATTTGACATAGCTTAGTATATATATGAGATTAGTAAGACCTATTATTATAAGGAGGTATCCAAACTTCAAATGGTATCTTAATCATATAGACAGAGATACCATGTAGTGTAAGGTCAATAGATGTTTTACTTCCACTATTCATTATGGGAATAGCCACTTGATAGGTGCTTGAAAATCACACTGTGTGTGGTATAGGGATAAATAGATGGTTTTGAAATGAAAAAGACTCGATAAGTGTAACATCCTATTTTTTTTTTTTAGAAAAAAAATAATAGACATATATATATATATATAATTATTTAGTTAAATAAATTATAATTTGGTTTAGAAAATAAAATAAAATTAGGCAGAAAGATATTGTAAGGTTATTAAAGATAATACGAGGTTGTTTTTATTTTAAAAGATAATATGGGGTTGTTAATATATTTAAAGATACGATGAGTTGGATTTAATCTTCAGAAGCCTGACACTACCTATATAAATAGATATTAAACCCTCTCTATTCTTCATTCCAGATTTTCTCTAACATTTGGGGAAAAATCTTAGAGGAGGCGACTAGAGGCAACATGTGAGGAGTTGGGAGCGTAGCATCTCAAGGCGTTGTTCAGTGTAACATCTCAAGGCGTCGTGAGGCTTAACATCTAAGACGTCGCGTATCTTCATTCGAGGTAAGGAGGAGTAGGGAATGTCTCATGTGTGGGATACTTATGAGAATTTTGAGTAGAGAGACAACCCCTAATTCTCAATAGGATTTTGTTGCGTTGAGACAACCATAAGCTCTCATAATTATGATGAGTTGTGATTTAATTGTGTGTTTTGACAAGTCTAAGCTTTGACTTAGCAGGGTAAAATCCAAGTCATGTTTGGTCATATGTGAAGTCTAAGCAGAGGCTTAGCAGCATGAAATTACAAGTTATGCTTGGATATTCGAGATATATGATGAGTTATGTATTTGTGTGTATATATTTTATTCATTCATACTTTCTTGGGGATAGATGCGATTTATGAGGGAGGGTCTCTATGGTCTTCTACCTTGATCTTGAGGATTTTAGAGGAAGGAACCTCTCATTTGAGAGTTAAAATGAGGGACAACCACAACCAAGTTATACTATCCCGACTGGCTCCTATTAGATTCGTTCTGGTGAGAGTGGATTGATAGGATATTTTGATTCGGTTCATATACTCCTAAACTACTCATATGCGTGTTTCTTGCGATGGTACCACATGCATTTTAGATAAGAGCATAAGACCATTAATGTATTTGAGTTAATAGGGTTTGTGACTGAGTATGTATTGGTGTGTGTGATGTATGTGCGTATTTAGTTATGTCTATTTTCTTATAAGTATTTATAACATATGTGAGGTATATTCCTTACTCTTCTCTTTGTATTTTGGCATTTTTGTTTAGATTGAATACTTTTATAGGTAAACATATGTTTAAGGAGAACAAAAAGGAGTTGAATGATGAAGCATAAGTTTTCTATGCATTAATTTCGTAGAAGTTCTGATTAGGTGTGATGTCGGGGAATAAAAAGATTATCTATTTTGAAGAAGTCTATTTGAAATTTATTATATTTTTATTGTTAAGAACTTACAAAAGTTATTTCAATGGTTAATAATATTTTATTTAATTTTTCACATATGAAAAGAGTTATTATTATTACTGGATATATAGTGTGGTAATGTGAAAGTGTATTCTAGTTAGGAAAGACTTGGTATGTAAGAGTGTTCCTTAGTGACTCAACTCTCTTTCCTGAGAACTTAACGGGTGTACTGGTTTACGGTCTACTATCGTTGTTCTAGTAGACAATATTACTCATAGTAAGAGTTTTATTTTGAAATCTTATCTTCTTATTTTTGTAAGTTTTTATTTATGAAATGAATATATGTGAATTATTTTACTTTTTATTTTTCACAAATTTTATATTTATTAATTAAAAACGTATTGAGATAGAAGGGTGTTATAGTAAGGACTAACATTTATTGTTTGACAATCGTTCAGCATGATAGATATTAGCCTTAGAGGTCAAGGATTTCATATGTTTATTTAGATGAGTCTCTTTAGTCTTTTAGGTGTTTGAAATGTGTAGAATACGAGTAAGGAATTTGTTTGATTTATTTATGGATGTTGTGAGAATTGGTGTTGAATTGAATTATTAGATATGATTAAAATGTTGTTTATGTAATTTTAATTAAGATCAATATTACTTACATTAACTTACCCTTACTATTTCTGTCTTATGGTTTTATTTGTATTATTATGATTGTATTTTGATATTGGAATAGATAATCTTACACGTGATACTTCAAAATGATAGTGATTTATAGAAGAATGAAATATATACTATAATTCAATTATAAATTAATAAAGTTGAGATTATAAAGAAAATGTTTTTAAAAATATTATCACTTGTAAATGTTCTCAGTTTTCTATAAAAAATATATTATAAAATCATGTATTCAGTAAATTTATTGTCAAAATCTGTAATATATTTCTGAAATATTAATTTGTTTTGAGATTGAATGAATGATTTAAAAATGTAACATAATAATTATTTTTGAGTTCATTATATATTAAATAGAACGATCAAACTTTACTAAAAAATTTATAAATATGAATTTCTCTTAAAAGAAATTTTTGTCCTAAAAATATATTTGTTTTGAGATTGAATGAATAATTTAAAAATGTAACATAATAATTATTTTTGAGTTCATTATATATTAAATAGAATGATCAAACTTTACTAAAAAAATTTATAAATATGAATTTCTCTTAAAAGAAATTTTTGTCCTAAAAATATATAAAACTTATGAATAAAAATAAGTGAAAGGCTTTATATAAAATGAAAGAATAAAAGAATATATAATCATTTTGTTGGATTTTGTTTTATTAAGATTTGAGCATGCACACTTGTTCTAGATAGGTTGACATTGTAGCAGTTAAAGATAAAGTTTTGCATTTGTTTTACCTAATATTATTATTAGATATTTTCAATGTGCCAAATGCTTATTTTCTTGGATGAAGGTAGAAAAATTGAATATTTTCCTTTCTATTCTTGAATATTCTTTATCTTAGATACTTCTTGTTGTTATATTAAATAAAAAAATGTTGATTTCGAAATATGTGAATCATACGACTTTATAAATTTGAAACTATATAATATGTTCTGAATAAAAATTTAGTTTATTATTATTTATTTTCAAGGTATTATGACTATTTTATAATTAAAATATTCATTTTTAAATTTTAATTTTACTATTAACATCAAAACTTAAAAATATAATTTATCTATTTTTAGATTTAATTATTAGACAGTAATAAAAATATTTTTTAAAATATTTACATATATTTTATAATTATTAGTTATACCAATCTTAATTTAATTTATTTTTCAGATAAATATCTAAAAAAATAATCTAAAATAATTTATATTAAATTATAAGAAAATAATTGATGAAATATAAAATAAATCACTTTAAATTACTTTATATATTATAATTATAGTTTATTATTAAATAATGTGTTTATATTTTTGTACTAATTTTTTTAATAATATTATAATTATTGTAATATAAGATATATTTATTATATAAAAAATAAAATTGAGAAAAATATTTAAAATTTCCATTCATTCTTATTCAAATAATGAGTAACTGGTGAAACTAATAATAAATAAGCTTAAATATTGGTACATATAATTTTCGTTTAATATCGATTAATTAATTACAAAATTTGAAGAATATGTTTAGTATTTAGGATTTAAGATTATAATTGTGAATTTTTAAAATATAAGAAAAAAATTATAATTTATAATTTTTACATTAAAAAGTTAATAATAAATTTAATTGTTAACTAATTTTCATATATAGTATATTTTAAATGGTATATAGTTTTTTTAGATTTTTTTTAATTAAAATTTATTTTCATAATTCAAGGGATTTAAAAGTTAATTATTACCTAATTAGTAATTACACTTATGTTTTGAATTTTTATACACAAAAATCAGTTTTACAATTATCCGTTCAAACTTGTTAAAGTTGTGAAATTGGCAATAAATTTATAATATTTTAAGTGAAATAAAATAAGTAAAAAAATTATATTCTTTGATTTATTATTTTTAATATATAATTTATTATTACTTAAGACTAATCTTAGTAAGGAAATGTTTTTCCGACTTTGTTCTTTTTTTTGGTAATATTATTTCTGAAAATAAATATATATTAAATTATTCATCCAACATATTCTTAGTATAGAAACGAGAATATATTTTGATTTCATAAATAATATTTCAAATTTATGTTTTGTGAGTGTTAATAAGTTGGTGGGATAGCGTTATAGATAATTAGTCAATTTTTTAATAAAGATTTATTACTATTAAAATTAAAATTAAGAATATTTTGTACCAATCTTCTGATAAAAAAAATTATTATTTGATATTTTTTTAGTTTATTTTTACGAAAAGATTATTAAAATCTAGTATTTTTTTTTTATTTTTTTGTTTTCAGATGTAATTTAGGAAAATATCTCTTTATACATTGTGAATACTAAAACATGACATCTCTTAATTATTATCTAAATTGTGATTTATAAATTCGTAATCATTAATGAACTCCTTCTCATAAACTTAAAAAAAAAAAATTCTGGACAATATATTCCACCTGATATATTTCTCATTTAAACATTTAGTAGAGTAATATTTTGAATGAGTAGATCTGAGTTTAAACCTAAAAAGAAGCATTTAAGTATTTATATATAAATTCAATTAATTATTCTTCCGAATGATTCTCCACCGCTTAGGAGGAATTGTGGAATCAAAGTCAAACTCTAACATTCCACTTCTCTAGCACTTTCTCCACCGATCTCTTCAGGTAAGCAATTAATTCTGCTTGGTTTTGATGCAGCATTTTTGTTTAAGTGCGTTAATTACTTGTTTGTGTGTGAACTGTTTGAGAAAATTTCCAGCTGGGAACTTCTGCATTGTCTGGATGTAGTTTTTCCACTTTTTCAGCTCTCATACATGTTTGCTCAAAGTTTGAATTTTATTCCACTTTCTGCCAACCCCTTCATGGAATGTGAACGAGTATTACAATATATACATGGTGTGTTAAAATTTGAAAACACAAAATGGATATTATTATGAAGAAATGGGGCACTGTGAGTTAACCCCAACTTTCCTAAATGATCAAAATCAAGGCCATTCCTATTCTGTTGATAAAATTCTCGGAGTATTTCTCTGTGGTTATTGTTATATTACCCTTTCATATCTCAATTAGAGAGATAACTCCATGGCTGAAATGTGCACCGCATTAGAACTCCATGACCATGAATATCTTGTCAGCATATACAATGCAATGGTAACATATTGCTAGTTTTAGTTATACCATTCCTTTAATTCTGTCCTTGTGTAATTTATATTTAAATAATCTCATCCTCTTGATCTTATATGGTTGGAGTTCAAGTATATGTTAGAATCTTGTATGGTTGGAGTTCAAGTATGTGTAAGAATCTCATATTATATAGAAATAGACCAGATAAACAATATATAAGGAGAAAAACCATCAAACCTATTATTTTAAAGTGTGATATCATGTCATTTTATATAACTGACTTTTGGTTTATTTCTAAAAATGGGCATTTTTGGAGATATCGTCCTTTTCATTTGGCAGTGTTTGCTACTTTTGTTAGTTTTTGTAAACACTGCTAGCATGTACTATTCCGTTAGTCTAAAATAAAATAACCCTCAATAATGTGTTTAGAAGTGGAAAAAAAGTAAAGTTAAGTTTTTATATTATTTTTTTTTATCGGCAAAGTTTTTATATTATGAAAATAAGTTAGTTTCACAGTGTTTTGAGTTGTAGAGTAAAATTGAATGTAAAAATTGTGGAAAGGGATATATTATCTGACTCATTCTACAAAAGATGTACATTCTATTTATATATTATAATTTTATTTTATTTTTAATCAATTTTTCATATTTTTAGTCATTAATTATATAATTACACCTCTCAAACTTTATTAATTTTGGACTGTGATATTTTGTACATAGTGACACCTTTCCAAATATTTCGATAGTTTGATAGTATCACTGCAGGAGTTCAATCATCAATGGCAACGGGAGAGAAGCACAACGACAAAGATAATAAGGAGCTGCGACCACTACTTGTGTTTGGTCCTCCGACAATCTTCCCAATTTTTGAAGCTCAAAACTTTCACAAATACCATTTCCTTAAAGCTTTCTCCTCACAAGTCCCTCTCCACCAATTCCTCATCGAGCAAAAAGTTGATCCTTCATCTATTCAAGCCATATTTTGCAACCCTATACAGAAGGTCTCAGCAGATGTCATCCGGCTCCTCCCATCACTCCGCATCATTGTGACCAGCAGCACTGGAACCGACCACATAGACTTGGTTGAGTGCAGCCGCCATAGTATTCAGGTTGTCTCTGCTGCAGGAGATCATGCCGGGGATGCTGCTGATATGGCTGTGGGGTTGTTGCTTGATGTAATGTTGAAAATTTCTGCTACTGATCGATATGTTCGGAAATGGGGTCCTTCTATGCCCTTGAGTCTTTCCTTCGGTTCCAAGGTACTTATTCTTCTTCTTGCTCTATCTATGCAAGTTCCTTTCATAACATGGTGTATCTATATTGTGCAAATGTTTCTGATGTCCTATTTCTATTTGAATGAAGATTTTCAATAAGAGGGGAGCCGACAAAATATTCTCCAACACAGTTTTACTATTAGTAAATATCTATTGGAAAGTCCCAAATCTTGAATGGAGGATCATTAAAAAGGAGTAAAACCAACACAATGTTGTGATTGCTAAAGAATTTCAGTCACAAAATGTTTATTTTTTAACAATATCAACTCTGATCAAGTGCATGCCTGTGGGAGGAATCGGTGTTCTTTCTTTTTTACTACTCATTAGAATTGAAAATAAAAACATAAAATTCGGTAGCATGAATGATAACTAGCATTCAGCTTTGTGTTTCAGCTAAAAGGGAAGCGAGTAGGGATTGTTGGATTGGGAAAAATTGGCACAAGAATTGCTAAAAGGCTTGAGGCCTTTGATTGCAGAATTATGTACAATTCAAGATACGAGAAGCCATTTGTTTCGTACCCCTTTTATTCTAATGTTGTTGAGCTTGCTGGTAATAGTGATGTCCTTGTGCTTTGTTGCTCATTAAATGAGCAAACGAGGCACATAATCAACAGGGAAGTGATGTTGGCATTGGGGAAAGATGGAGTTGTTGTCAATGTTGGCCGTGGAGCTCTAATTGATGAAAAGGAATTGGTGCGGTGTTTGATGGAAGGTGAGATAGGGGGTGCTGGCTTGGATGTGTTTGAGAACGAGCCTAATGTTCCCATTGAGCTCTTTGCATTGGATAATGTCGTCCTCTCCCCACATGCTTCTTCATTTACTTCAGATAGTTTATCGGAAGCATGTAAATTTGCAGCCGAAGCTCTAGAAGGGTTCTTTTCAAGTAATCTACCGAGTACTCCAGTCATGGATGACTAAATTTATTTTACATCGAAAGTAGTGCTTTTCTCACCATTACACTTTGAAGTTAGCAGCCAGCATGATCCTCTAAGCTAAGGTGAAGAAGTCAGTGTCCCTTTTTCTTTTGATAACCACATATAACTTAAAACAATTGACTGATTTCATCAATTTAGGCATTTGAGAGAGAGAAATCTTTGACTTTCAAAGTAAGCTCAATTGGTGTGTGAGACGCATGTAAGCTCTAGTCCTACTTTTTTTGCCTTAATCAAACTGAGATGTTTCTGTATGCATTATGCATTTCCTTATAAGACTCGAAGGCTTTGGCTGCTTTGCAATGTTCAGAAAGAGAAACCTCTGTGTTTTACTCTACTATTTCCACTATCAAATAAGCTGCATCTATTTGGTATTTTTTATGTTCAACCTTCACATTGTTGCCCTGTGATCTAATGGTCTTGAGTTCAAATTTATAGAAAAAGAAAATAAAAAAGTAAACTAAACTAAACTAAACTTCTGTTATAAATTTAATTTATGCATTTTGACTTTACTGATGTTTTTTAATTTAACTTCTCTAAAAGTTTATATGCATAAATTGATTTAATTTATAAAAAAAAAAATTATCACTTTTAGGAATATTCATGGAAAAAAAATCTAAATAAAATCTATGTTTATTTTGTAGTTCTTTTTCTTTTCTTTTTTATGGAAAATAATAGAAGAAGAAAAATCTTGACATAATTAGAATGGTTAGAAATTATTTTGGTAAGTTGAGTGACTTTCATTTTTTTTTTCTCTCTTTGAGCAGGGCTTGCATCTTCTTGAAGATAGTTGGTTCATTCCTTAATGATAAACCTTGTGATTTTCTTTACATAGTGTACTGATATAGGGCTCATCCCTAGAAACCGGCATAATAGGACCGAAGAGTCCACAATCCAGTTAGCGTCAATACAACGAGGCCGAGGAGACCTCAGCCAAATCCGACACCCCCAAAGACCAAGCCGAAGAGTTCACGGTCATGATTGCTCAACACCAATAAGCCTGACACTAATAAGAAGGATTAGCAATATAAACAAGATCATCCACGTCTAAACATCATTAACAAATGGAGGCCCAAGTCAGAGAAACGGCCCAATAAGCAAGCCCACCCAAACCACTATAAATAGAGGTAGTAAATGAGGTAGGTCAGGATTATTAACTACAGTACATTGATTTGCTCCGATACCTTTATTGACTTGAGCGTCGGAGCGCCTTCGCAGGTACCCCCACCTGTCTTACCGAGGAGACCACGGTGCCAGGAGAGGACGACATCAGTTCAGAGTGAGGAGACCGAAGACCAGGCGTTCCAGTAAGACCATACCTTGGGAGTCACCGGTTCCAGTAAGAACATTTGGCGCCCACCGTGGGGCCGTGATTGACAAACAAGAATATGGTCACTACCAGGAACATGACTAGCCAGGAGGAACCAAGAGGACCACCCGAACAAGAAAAAACCGATGAGAACTCGTCCCTGTTGGCTGAGCTTAAAAGGGAATTGAGTGAGTTTAAGAAGAGGAGTGCTGAAGAAATGGATGAACTAAGGCAGGAAAACGAGAGAATGAGGAGGAAGCTGGAGGAAAAGGAAGGAACCTCCTCCCATACCGAGGTCCCAGCGGGGTCTCAACCCTCTTGGTGCCCACCCCCGAGGACCACCGGGGAAGAAGCAAGTCAAAAGGAGGAGATGTATAGAGGAAGTGCCTCGGTGTCCATAACACCAAGTGGAGGACGAAGACACCCTTTCGTGGATGGAATAATGGAGACACCCTTGCCCACTATCTGGAAGAATTTGACAATAGACAGATATGACAGAACAACTGACCCAGATGAGCATGTTGATGTGTATGTGACCCAAGTGAGTCTCTATACTACAGAAGATGCAGTTTTCTGTAGAGTTTTCCCAACCTCGCTGAAAGGAGCTGCATGAAGCTGGTTCACAAGGCTACCCCCTAACTCCATCGACAGTTTTGATACGCTGGTAGCCAAATTCGGCACCCAGTTTGCCACAAGCCGACCACACCACTTGACGTCAATTGCACTTGTAAATATCAGACAAGAGAAGAATGAATCCTTGAGGGAGTTTATGGAGAGATTCGGGAAGTTAGCATTGAAAATCAGGAACCTGAGTCCAGAAGTAGCCCTACACCACATAGTTACAGCCCTAAGACCTGGATCCTTTTCAGACAGCTTATGCAAGAAGCCAGCCGAGAGCTTAGATGAACTAAGAAACAGGGCAGCGAAGTTTATGCAGTTGGAGGAGTTAAGGGAGTTCAGAGCACAGAACCGGTTAGAGCAACAAACTAGCCGAGGAGTGGAAAAGAGAGAAGTTGAGGATAAAGGAAGAAGAGGGGCACAAAAATTTAGAGAACCGAGAACACCCCGGTTTTCCCATTATACACCACTGAATGTGAATAGAGGCAGGGCACTAGAGGAGGCTCTAAGTGCAGATTTGATCCAAATGCCCAGAAGGATACCAACCCCTTCAAACGCTGACCCCACTAAGCATTGCAGATACCATGGGAACCAGGGCCATACAACAGAAGAATGTGTGGCCCTAGGGAACAAAATAGAAGAATTGATACAAGCTGGCCACCTACAAAGGTTGGTAAGGAGAAATAATCAAGAAAGGAGGCCCTGGGTTCCCAGGCAAGAAATGAGACCGCCACCTCAGCGGCATTTAGAGCAAAGGCCGAGGGACAGGCAGGAGGAAAAGGAGGAGGAGAGAAGAAAAAGACCCCCCCTCAAGGGAGTCATCAATACAATAGCTGGGGGATTCGCTGGGGGAGGATCCACCAACTCTGCCCGAAAAAGACACTTAAGAAACATGCAATCTGTACACTCAGTGGAAAGGAGGAGATCTAGAATGCCACCGATCACCTTCACAGACGAGGACTTTCAAGGCATAGACCCCCAATAGGATGACCCCATGGTTATCACAGTTGAAGCAGCAAACTTCGCAATAAAGAAGACATTGGTGGACCAGGAAAGCTCTGTGGACATCCTATATTGGAGAACCTTTCAAAAAATGGAGCTCCCAGAAGAGCTGATACAGCCTTATAACGACCAAGTAGTGTGATTTTCAGGGGAAAGAGTGGATACCAAAGGCTTCATCGACTTGCCCACTAAATTTGGAGGAGAAGAAGGGAAAACCATAAGTGTTAGGTACGTCTTGATAGACGCCTACACCTCGTACAACATGCTCCTGGGAAGGCCATCTCTGAACAAGCTCAGGGCTATAGTGTCAACCCCACACTTAGCCATGAAGTTCCCATCCAGGGGAAAGGTGGCCACTATTCATGGAGATCAGAAAGCTGCCAGGGAGTGCTATATGGCTAGTTTGAAGGTCCCCCACAACAGAAGTTATCAGGAGGAAGAGAAGATTGAAAAGAGGAGTAGACGGGAAGGCATGGTAGCAATGACCAACCTTGATCTGAGAATGGAAGAGGAGGAAAGGGTGAAACCGAAAGAGGAGACCATTGTAGTCTGCATTGGTCATGAAGGGCAAAACACATACATAGGGACCTCGGTGAGCAAGGAAGAAGCAGAAGCGATCATTCAAAACCTCAGAAAAAANACAGCAGCTGACATGCCAGGTATAAACCCCCAGGTTATAACTCACAAACTCTCTATTTACAGGGAGGCCAAGCCAATTTCACAAAAAAGGAGGAAGATGGGGGAGGAAAGGAGGAGAGCAGTGAAAGGAGAGGTGGAGAAATTGACAGAAGCTGGGTTCATAAAGCCAGCTAAGTACACCACTTGGTTGGCTAATGTGGTGATGGTGAAGAAATCAAATGGCAAGTGGCGTATGTGTACAGATTACACAGACCTGAATAAGGCCTGCCCTAAGGACACATACCCACTCCCCAGCATTGACTGACTAGTAGACGGGGCAACAGGGCATAAAATGTTGAGTTTCTTGGATGCATATTCCGGATATAATCAGATTCTCATGCACCCCGACGATGCCGAGAAGACGGCATTCATAACCGAAGATTGCAACTATTACTACAGGGTGATGCCCTTTGGATTGAAAAACACTGGAGCAACTTACCAGAGGTTGATGGATAAAGTTTTCAGAAAGCAGATTGGAAGGTGCATGGAGATATATGTGGACGACATGGTGGTAAAGTCCAGCTCTTGCTCAGAACATAATGAGAACTTGGAAGAAATTTTTTCCATGTTAAGAAAATATAGCATGAGACTAAACTCGGAGAAGTGTGTGTTTGGAGTGCAAGCAGGCAAATTCCTAGGCTTTATGCTAACAAGCCGAGGAATCGAGGCCAATCCGGATAAATGCCAAGCCATTATCGAGATGAGGAGTCCTACTAATCAAAAGGAGGTGCAAAGGCTGGTAGGCAGGTTGGTAGCCCTCTCTAGGTTTACACCCACCATGGCTGAGAAGATTAAGCCAATGTTGAAGCTGTTGAAAAAATCATCCAGGTTTGAATGGAGCAAAGAGTGTGAGGAAAGTTTCCAAGCAATCAAGGCCTTCTTAATGTCACCTCCAATCATGCACAGACCAGAACATACTAAGGAACTCACCGTGTACATCTCGGCCACAGAAACCACCATCAGTTCAGTCTTGGTACAGGAGGAAGAAGGGGAGATAAGGCCCATATACTATACAAGTAGAATTCTCCAAGACACTGAAACGAGGTATCAATACTTGGAGAAGGTAGCACTAGCCGTGGTGGTAGCGGCCAGACGCCTTAGGCAGTATTTCCAAAGTCACAAGGTGATGGTAAGGACTGATTACCCAATAGCAAAAATCTTGAGGAAGCCAGAACTATCAGAAAGGATGATCTCATGGGCAATTGAACTCTCCGAGTATGACATCACTTATCAAAAGAGAGGACCAGTCAAAGCCCAGTGTTTGGCAGAGGAGAACTTCAAGGAGAGGAGGTTAAGGAGGAAGAATGGTGGCAGTTGTACGTGGATGGGTCTTCCAACAAAAGGGGGGGAGGAGCAGGAATTGTGTTGGAAGGACCAGGAGGGTTGATAGTAGAACAAGCTCTAACATTCAAATTCAAAGCCTCCAATAACCAGGCTGAGTACGAAGTCCTGATAGCTGGATTAATATTGGCTAAGGAAGTAGGGGCCAAGAAGGTGGAGTGCAAGACTGACTCCCAACTTGTGGCAGGACAATTATCCGGGGAGTTCCAGGTGAAGGACCCCCTTCTGCTAAAATACTACCACTTCACACTTAGAAGAATGGAGGACATGAAAGAGGCACGTGTGAAGCATATACCCCGGGGAGAAAACGGGAGGGTAGATGTATTGTCAAAGCTAGCAACCGCCAAGACCACGGGTCACCACAAGTCAATCATACATCACACATTGTCACAACCATCAGTGCTTAAAGAAGAATGTAATCAAGTTACCAGTCAAAGTAGCTGGATAACCCCCTACTTGACATACTTGAGAATAGGAGAGTGCACACTCCCTCCCAAAGAAGCTTTGGCATTTCGAAAAAAGGCCACTCGATTTCTGCTGATAGGAGAAGAGCTTTTTAGAAGAAGCTTTGGGGGACCATTGCTGAGATGTGTGCAGGAAGAGCAGACCGAGTACATATTAGATGAGTTACACCGAGGTGTATGCGGTCTACACTCAGGAGGAAGATCAATGGCAGCCAAAGTAATAAGAGCAGGATTTTATTGGCCAACAATGCGAGAAGATTGTGCTCGGTATGTGAGAAAATGTAAGGAGTGTCAGATGAATGGAGACTTCATCCACATTGCCCCAGAGAAATTGCACCACGTGGTTGCCCCCTGGCCCTTCGCAGTATGGGGGATGGATATTGTGGGACCTTTCCCACCTGCTAAAGGACAATGCAAATTCTTGTTGGTAGCAGTAGACTATTTCACCAAGTGGATTGAAGCTGAACCACTTGCTAAGATCACAGCTCAACAAATACAGAAGTTTGTATGGAGAAGTATCATATGTCGCTTCGGCATCCCCCACTTAGTCATCACTGACAATGGCAGGCAGTTCATAGAGAAAGGGCTGGAGGAGTTTTACAAAGGTTTGGGGATTAAACATGCAACTAGTTCAGTGGAACACCCCCAGGCAAATGGTCAGGCTGAAGCAGTCAACAAGGTCATACTAAACGAGTTGAAAAAGAGGCTAAGAGTGGCCAAAGGAAGATGGGTGGAAGAATTACCAGAAGTATTATGGACATACAGATGCACTCCCCAATCCTCAACACTGGAGACCCCGTTCAGTTTGACATACAGCACTGATGCCATGATACCAGTAGAAGTAGGGGAGGCTAGCCCGAGAAGACTGCTAATAAACATGGAGGAAAACGAAAAAGCCTTACAAGTAGAGCTGGACCTGCTAGCAGAACACAGAGACAGAGTACATGTTAACCAAGAGGCATGTAAGCAAAGAGCAGCCCGAAGATTCAACTCCAAGGTAAAACCGAGGAG
This sequence comes from Macrotyloma uniflorum, assembly GCA_016859785.1. Lineage (NCBI taxonomy): Eukaryota > Viridiplantae > Streptophyta > Magnoliopsida > Fabales > Fabaceae > Macrotyloma > Macrotyloma uniflorum. Next base: position 125,167 of record BDMB01000034.1, read on the forward strand.
ATTTTTTTGTGTGGAGACTTGGTATTAAGGGTGAAGAGTATGGCCCGAAGAGACCCCGGTGAAGGCAAATTCGCCTCCAACTGGGAAGGCCCCTTTCGAGTAAAAGAAGCATTAGGAAATGGGGCTTACCACCTAGAAGGCCTCCAAGGTAATCAGATACCTAGAGCTTGGAATGCCAACTTATTAAAGTTTTATTTCAGTTGAAAAATGTAAAGCTTGTTACAATCAATGAAGAGGTATTCAGCTGAACATGAACAATCTCCAAGAGTCAGTCCCCGAATAGTACTCGGTGTAGGAAGTTTCATTCCAAAGAAGAATGATCCCTACCGAGTAATATTCGGAAGAAGGAAGCTTCACTTAGGTGATCCCTTATTCATTTACACGACCAAGTGTCAATTCCCGAATAGTATTCGGTGCAGGAAGCTTCATTCCAAAGAAGAATGATCCCTACTGAGTAGCATTCGGAAGAAGGAAGCTTCACTTTAAGTGATCCCTTATCCAATCCCATAATTTCGGCCCAGGACGTTTCACAAAGTGATCCCTCCCGAATAATATTAAGAAAGCACGAGAAACAGCAAAACGAAAACTAAGCGAAATGCCTTAACCATTTTTATTTAACCGAGTAGTCATCGGAACTTAACCATTTTTATTTAACCGAGCAGTCATCGGAACTTAATCATCTTTATTTAACCGAATAATCGTCGGTATCTAATAATTTTTCTTAAGTCCTTGGTATTTAATCACTCGTCATTTTTAGCAGACCGAAGTCTTTCACGTTTTACTACTTTTCCGAATAACCCTCGGGCGAAGAGATAACTTAAAAAAGAAGAGAGGAAGCAAATATTACTTAAACCATCAAAAAGTTAGCCTGATTGTATTGATAGGTACAAAATTACAAAAAATTGATGGTTACAAAAAAAGAGGGAAAGGGTCAATCCAACTATGGCCTAACAAAATAAAAAGGAGCCAATGGCAGCAACGTCTTCATCCTGACTTTGAAGGATCGGGCAGAATCACAACAAGAGGTGTTGGTTGGGCCGAGGAGGAGCTTGGAGGAACGTTGGAAGTGGTGGCCTTCGGAATATCTTTAAGAGGCAAAAGTTGCCCCTCGTGGACATCCAAACCACTGTCATATGAAGCCGAAGTCACGGGGTCTCCTCGGTCATGGAAAAATTTGGCTTGACGAACCCCCTTCTGAAATCCATTTTCATGCTCAGTAAAAACCATGAATTTTAACTGCTTCACCTTATGCGCGAAAACTGCCAACGCATCTTGGGCAGTCTTTAGAGCCTCTTCACTGGATTTCAAAGCTTCATCTCTGGATCTCAGAGTAACCTCCACGTCTCGAATTTCATCAGTCAGAATTTCCTCCCTCTTAGCAGCAGCCTCTTCGCGCTGGCCGAGTTCCTCAACAGCTTTGTTCCTTTGCTCTTCCAGATTCCTAACTTGACCTTCAAGTTGGCCTCTAGAGCCCAAGGCATCCCTCAAAGAAGCATTGACCTCGGCCAACTCTTTCTGCAATTTTTCTAAGTCATTGGAAGGCTCTGGACGAAGAAACTCTTGGCTGATATACTTGTTGATCATCAGCGCCCTAGATTCGAATTCAAACATTGCTGCCACGAGCTCCTCTTTAGTGGACTGTTTAAAAAACTCCACATCAGTAGGGGTGACCTTAACACTCACCTTCGAGCTAGCCCTCATGTGAGTTTCCAATAAAGACGAAGGGGCAGCATTAAAATCCCCCAAGAAATCACCCGCAGACTCCTCGGGTCGGGAGCAACCCCCACTTGACAACCGAGATCTCTTTGAAGACCCGTGGTGCTTGTGGGCCTCCTTATCCTTCCTCTTCTGCTTTTCTTTTTCTTTTTCTTTTTCCTTCTCTTTCCTTTTGTCAGCAGAGGCAGGACGAGGAATACTCGATCTAGTTGAGGTCACAGGGGGGGCCACCCCGCGATTAACCGAAGCCATGTCGGCCATAATTTCATCCCTGATACTGGCAAAGGCAATATCAGACAGGCCCATTTCGTTTGCCATGATTTTTGAAAAAAGGCACAAAATTCAGCAACGTTAAAACCATAACAACAAACACATAACAAAACAAAACTCACCATTTACGTGGGTTACAAGTTGAGGAGTAAGAAAACTGCCGAGGAGTCGTCGAGTGGGCAGCTTGCGAGGTAGACGCTGCAACATTGATAAAACCTTAAGATCATAAGCAGACAGCTTGGACCTCGGCCAAGAAGAGTATCTGACAGGATTTCGGGTCCAGTACAAAGGGAACCGAGGACTCGAGTTATTATCAAAAATGAAAGGACGACCTTCGTCATTAATTACAAGTTTAAAATACCCATCTTTAAAATCCTTGTAGGAAGCAGAGTAGGCTTTAAAAAGAACATTGGAAGGCTGGCTATATAAAGACACCCAACTCGCCAAACTCGAAGGACGAGTACTGAAAAAAGACAAGAAAACAACAGGAGTAGGGGTGATGGAAAGACCCGAACAGAGAGCACGGAAAGCCTGAATATAGGCCCACCCATTTGGGTGTAATTGTGTAGGCGCCACATTAAGCGCGCCGAGTACACCTACGGTGAAGTCATTCAAAGGAAGACGAACACGCAAATCAGTAAACAGGCAGGCATACATATAAAAGAAGTCTCGCCTATGACCCTCCCGACCGTAGTATACACGGTCTGAGCGAGTACAGGCTAAGGCATGAAACAATTCACCCTCGACTTCGGACGACATCACATCCTGAGACCTCGCAAACTCTTTCATTTCCCTAGACCTATAAAAACGGGAAACATACTGAGTTACGCTCTCAGCGACCCATGCATAACCTGGACGAAGAACGACATCAGGTTTCTGCATAGCAGCAACTTCCCTTTCATCTCTCGAGGATGTACAATCCCCAGACACAACAACTTTACTAACATAAGAGGTCGAACCCTCACCCGAAGACCCCTCAGCATTCCCAACCTGACGAACCGAGGTCTCCCTCGAAGAACCCCCTGAACCCGACGACTCTTCAGCTAGCGAAAAGGAAGACATCATACCAGTTTGAATGGTTAATCCCAAGCAGTGAAGAGCAAAGCACAAATGAACTCAACCAAGTGCCCCTATTTATACAAAGCCAAGAGCCACCACGAAACGTTGCAATGAAGAACACCAGGCGAGGTGGGACTTCAAAGTCGAAAAGTCACAACCAATGGGAGCGCGGACACGTCAGCATGGGCCAAAAGTTCACCTCAAATCCGAAACGTCCACAACCAACCCAAGCCCAAGTGAATTCAGCAATCAAGCACGAAACGGTCCAATTCCCGAATCAGCCTTTTCAGACACTTCGGTCTTAAGGACACTTCAGTTCTTCAAGGCTTGGGGGGCAAGTGTACTGATATAGGGCTCATCCCTGGAAACCGGCATAATAGGACCGAAGAGTCCACAATCCAGTTAGCATCAACACAACGAAGCCGAGGAGACCTCGGCCAAATCCGACACCCCCAAGGGCCAAGCCGATGAGTTCACGGTCATGATTGCTTAACACCAATCAGCCTGACACTAATAAGAAGGATTAGCAATATAAACAAGGTCATTCACGCCTAAACATCATTAACAAATGGAGGCCCAAGTCAGAGAAACGACCTAATAAGCAAGCCCACCCAAACCACTATAAATAGAGGTAGTAAATGAGGTAGGTGGTTGTTGTTAACTACAGTACATTAATTTGCTCCGATACCTTTACTGACTTGAGCGTCGGAGCGCCTTCGCAGGTACCCCCACCTGTTTGACCGAGAAGAGCCGCGGTGCTAGGAGAGGACAATATCAATTCAGAATGAGAAGACCGAAGACCAGGCGTTCCAGTAAGACCATATCTTGGAAGTCATCGGTTCCAGTAAGAACAATATATATATATTAATTATATTTAATCTTTAATATTTTTTCTATATATTTTAATTTAAAAATTTTACATCAAAAGAGTAATAAATTGAAATATAATTGAAAACTAAACAAACAAATTAAAAATTATGAAATTTAAACACAATTAAATTTTAAAAACAAGATTAAAACTAAATTTATAAAGAAAAGAATTGAAATATCAATTTATTTAATTAATTAACAATAATTATTTGAATTATTCTGCAATTTTTTTTAACCCTAACCTCCACCAATAAGGATAAAATGTGAAAGATAAATTCCCTGCAAGCATTCTATTTGAAATTCTCTCTTCATTCTGCACATTCAAAGGAGACACAAAACATTTATATACAAGTTAAGTTATGAATGAAGCTACTTTGCAGAAATTGTATAAAATATTATAGCATGAGCTTCTATTGCTGGCTTCAAAGAAGCAGGGATAAAAAAAAAAGTGCATGAGGTAGAAGGACTTTGTAGGCACGCCATCAATGATTCACTAATTTGTTTGCTATTGAGTCTAAATCAACATTTTCAATATATTAAGTACCAAACAAATTAGAGTGTGCCATCATATAAAAAGTCCTTTGTCCTTTCCTCATCACACCAACACACACGTTAATATACATTGCATAAGAGTGTTAATGGTTTTAAAAGGTTGAAAATGGTTAGAACGTACAAGTAATGTATAATATTCAACATCATCATAAAATATTACTCATTTCTGTTGTGTTTAATCTCTTCAGAACAACAGTAAATGCTGAAGAACAACTGAATTCTGAGAAGTAATTTTTTTCTATATGGTTTACTAGATTTCATCGACTGAATATCATTAGTAATGAAGTGAGTGAGAATCATCAACATCATTTGTAACAATGGCCTTTGTTTGAATAAAACTGGAGCACATTGCTTATTAGGTTAACCCCAAGCATGGTGACATGCTTCATGCATATATAAATGTTTACCCTCATTGAAGATTAATCCATGGAAACAAACTCAAAGCAAAATCATTATGCATCAGAAAACACTTAAGGACTGGCTATATTACAAAAAGAATACTTATACATTAATATAATACAAGACAAGAACTACAAAAGTAACTCAAGGATCAACATTGTTCATGATCTTCCATGAAATAGACATGTTTCTATAGTAGTCCTGACAACTCATAATCATATATGCTCACATCTGGCAGCTCCATCTGTTCATAACAGTTGTACAAGGGATTTTGCTCAACATCGAACAGTAGTGACTCGAAATTCTGATATGCCAACAAATGGTCTATAGATTGGTTGGCCACTGATTCTTGGAAAGCTAGGTCATTTAAGCATAACTGATTGCAAACTTGGTTAAATTCTTCATTGCAAACTTGGTTAAACTCTTCATTGCAAACTTGGTTAAACTCTTCATTCATCAAGGCATCATAGCAAAACTCTGGTGAGTTTGCTTCAGGAGAAACTGATACATCATCAGGACTAGCTTCAGGGCCCCTTTGAGACTCAGTTCCTATAAGGGGGCTACTATGATGCATGGTTGGTTCCAAAGGAGGTGGAGACAAAGTGGTGGGGCTTCCATTGCCAGTTAGCTCTTGAACTAACTTCTTGAAGCTTGAGTTGTCAGTGATGTAGACCTTAGGCCGCAAAACCTTAATCAAACTCTTGAATTGATGTTTCTGAGGTTCATCCTTAGATATTTTCGGAGATGCTTGGCTTATTTTCCTTCCCATGGTGATTATTTCTATGTCTATGCAACTGGCACTTAGAAATCTTCTCCCACCTCTCGGAGGATACAAGGAACTTCGGTATAAATATGTATTCATGTAGAGAAGATATGCATGAAGAGTTGATACTGAACAAACAGCAAGGTATGAAACACAAGATGCTGAAAGTGATCTTTACTAATTTTTTAAGAAAACTTGTTTTATTAGGAATCCCTACCCACAAGACAATCTCTAATAATTTTAAACAATGATGATTAGTGACCCATCTTCTAACATTAAAAGTATACTTCAATTATTATTTTTTCAATATAGTTTGTGTCATAGTGGCAATATCATGATTTGATTTCTGAATCATTTACTTAAAGAATACAAGTAATTATGTCAGTAATTTGGATAAACATTAATTATTAACAAAAGGGTGTTAGAAAGGATGAGTTAAAAGATTATTTGTTAATATTTTTAAACTTGATTAGTTGCTAACATATTAACTCTCTCTCTCATGTCCAATTTGAAGAATACCTATGAAAGGAAGATATTCTGAATTTTGTTTTTACATGAAGATGTGGATGTTGGTCAATTTCATAAGATTTTTTTTATGGAATAAAAAGAACTTGTTGTAACAGGAGATATATATGCCACATAGAAGGGCATAGAGGGCACGCAGCTTAATATTCAAGAAACATGATGCATGATTTATTAATTATTGCTGAACTTTCTTCCTCTGATAGAATCTGTGCAGTGACAGAATCAAACAAAACTGAAAATAATTAGATATAGAATAAGGTTAAAGAGATGAATAAGCTATAATTACTCCCCAATCTCCACTCAATTTCTCTATTGCTTTTTGGCTAGACATAAATGAATTCAAAGCATTATCCAAAATATTGTTGCTACTACCAATATATTTGGATGTAAGCATCTATATATGAAATCTAATAAAACCTTCTACGTTATGGCTAGGATAGCCTTTCATCTTCAATTATGCTCAAAATTGAGTTCACCCTAGTTACTGTATCTTTCTTGTATATAATATGGAAAGGAATGAAATTATCTTGAGTTAATTTACACTAACTACTATACTCTTAAATATGTTTTGTTAAAAATTTTATGTAAGATAAAATATATTTATAAGATTTATATTAATATAAAATTATTTGATACTTCATTTTTATATATTAAAATTGATGTAAGATTATATATATATAAAGCATAAATCAGTTTGAAAATGAAACCATTGTTTGCTTCATGAGGGTGTGTGAATGCTTGCAAAGTCATTTTCAAGTTCATATTAAAATGAATGATTTTGGCATTGGCTGTCGATGGTGCAACTGAGAGGCACTCCTAACTCCCCATAACATGATACATCTTCATCAACTTCCAAAAACTTGAGTAAACTATTAACTACTTGGATTCAAAACATTTATTTTATTAATTATAAAATGATTCTACTACATAAACTTATTTATCTTCTCTTTATTAATAAGATATCATTTTATAATATTAGAGATCATACGTTGTCTATATATAAGACTAAATTAGGATATATTAAGTGGGTAGAAACTTCACTTCACAAGGATGAGTTAAGTTTAAAATTCATTTCTATTATGATATCAGAACATATCTTAGTAAGGTTGTTGGACCTATCACACCACCCTTCACCCACAAATGTCTTGTTTTCCACAAATGTCTTGTCTCTCACAAATGTCTAGTCTTACAAATGTGTCTTGTCTCACAAATGTCTAATCTTACATTCAAGTTAAGAAAATCTCAATATGGAAGGGGTGTGTTGGAGATCTCACATCGCCTAATGATTCGTTTAGTGATATGACCAAATTAATGTATATAAAGTAGGTGCAAACATCATCTCACCTTATAAGTCGATTTTATGAAGATAAATAAGACTTAAAGTTTATTTCTAATATGATATCAAAATCTATCCTAATAAAATTGTTGAGCCTATCGAGTCATTCGCTATCGGATTGCTATTGGATCATCAATAAAATGTCTAATCCAATATTCAAGTTAAGGAGGTCTCAATATGAAAGAGATGTGTTGAAGATTACATCACCTAAAGATAAAATCAAATTAGAGTATATTAAGTGAATATAAACTTTATCTAATAAGTATGTTGACGAGGATAATTTTAATTTCTAAAGGTGGACTAATCTTTGTTAAAGACTAGGTTTGTTTTCCTAGTATAATATAATAAATAATTTTTGTTACAACAAAGACCAGAATAAACTCAGAATCATAAAAAGCAAAAAGAAGAATATATATAAATTTACGTTCAGCTAACATGACTTACATCTACTTATATATAGTCTCTGAGTTTCTTGTTTCTTAAAGAAATTCTTATAGATAGTTAATCACTACCCTTACTTTTACCCTAGCCTAAAACCTCAACATCTACAATATCCATCACATTTTTCTTCATAACTTGTTTAACTTCAAAATATCTTATTAGGTTATAGCTTGGGGCAACTCAATAAGAAAATTCAAAACATTTTAACAATGCTCTAACTTAAACTACTCAAGTCACCAATAACAATTCTCTTGCCATCATACCAACAAGGTCTCAAACTATGGCAACATTCACCAACTCCAAGTTATGCAAACTAGGTAGGAGTTTAGAACACATCTTAATTAGATTTTATGCAAGCAATAACCATTAATTTTCATAGAATCAATGAGTCCCTTTATTAGAACACATAAGTTTGCTCCTCTAGATTTTCATAGAAAAACAAGGAAGATATTTAATATCAAATTGTTCTAGCTCTAAATTGAAAACTTTAATCAGATTTAGAAAAATCTAAAGGGTCGCACTAGGTTAGGTTAGGTTACATGAAGGTAGTTTATCATCGATTATTTATAAAAGTTTACATTAATTTTAGATATATTAATATGAAAAATAAAATATTTTATATTGTAACATCGATGAGAAGGGATGTGTAATGTTCTATTTTTTTTAATTAAAAATTTTAATATAATTATTTATTTAATTTAATCATTTAATCATTTAATCAGACACAGAAACTAAAATAATATTATTTTATAAAATAAAATTTAATTTGTTAGAAAAATATAAAGTTAAATTATTCGAGAAACACAAAATTAACAATAAATTAAGTTTAATCTTTAAAAATTCAACCATGACATAGTAAATAAATAAACTTTAGATATTTTTTAAAACCATTCTTAGCATTTTTACATAGTGATTACATCTCAATCCGTCGTTAGGTATCAATATAATGAAGATTGTTTATATATAGGAATTATTATAAAAATTAAGATTAAAGATAAAATTTTCAAATAAGATTTTGTTATGATAATAAAATTATAATGATATTAATTTATAATATATTATATTATTTTTAAGATATTGATATTCTATTTAGGTAAATTAAAAGGAGAGAATAATTTGTTTAACAAAATAAAAATAAGAAAATATTAGTGAACAAAACAAAAGTAAAAATATAAGAGAAAATAAATTCTCTTTGTTTATTTCTCTCTAACCATGCAAGAAAAGAATAACACTAACAGAGTAAGGTTTTGATTATGTAGAAGAAGAATTTTTTTTTAAAAAAGCTTTATTAACAATTTTTTTTTCTAGGCTTCTAGTGAATGGGAACTAAGCCCATTTGATTTTTTTTTTCTTTTATACTAAAACAATCAGAAGCCAATTTGTGATTTAAATTGTGGATTCCATTATACCAGGTTTTCTTGATCAGATTTAAGCTAATTAATTTACTTTTAGAAGAGAAATTAACTAAACTTCTAACCCAACAAATAATAATTCCTATTAATATAAATAATTTAATTTCTGATACAAATATCTAAGGGTGTCACAAATATTCCTTATTGAAGTGTCAACTTCAAAACCCACCTGGTTAACTCTTGGAAGATTACCAAACCCCTTTTTCTAGCATAACATTTTTATTTCCTTATCACTTTATTTTCTGACTCATCCTTCTCTTTATTGAATTATTCCACATGATTCAACTTTTCCTATTTCAAGTATCAACTTCAAAACTCCACCTTAGAGTCACCAAATTTATGTTAATCTTGTTGCTTGCAAAATTACCAAACTCTTCTCAAATATTCTGATTTGGTTTCTTCACTTTTCACTATATTATTCCACTCAATTCAAGATTATTCCACACAAATTTTTCTTATTTGAACTATCTAAGTTAAGTTCTGTTCTAGATTTATAGTAGAAAGTGATTATGGTATTTAATTTACCCTTAAAATTGGTTCAGAAGGTGATACTATATAAAAAATATTATGGTGCATAACTCACCCTCAAAATCGATTCAGAAAATGAGATTTATACGACTTTATTTTTAGTCAATATAAAATTTTTTAACATTTACATTAATCTTTATTCTTTACTAGATTACCAAACTCCTCTTTTGAGCCTGATAATATAGTTTGCTTAATAGTTTATATGACTTCTAAAAATGAAATACCCCGACGAAATATAAATTCTAAGTTGCAACTTTTCCTTTAACAATAGCAACTTTAGAAACTTTATAGTACTTGTTTTCACTGTACCAATGAAAGTCAATTTATTCTTTCATAAGCCAAGAACATACCAATTGATGATGACAGTGCCATCAAACATCTCACTTCGAATAATAATATCACTAACTTTCAAACGAATTTCTTTCACATATAACATATTAGTAAATATATTTTTTTTATATAATATAAATTATTAATATATATTTATAGTAACATATCTAAAATAAGATTTCAATAGATTAAAATCGTTTTTTCCTCAAGAATTTTTCGAAGATATGCTAGAAGATAGAGAAGAAAAATTAAAAAAAAATATAAATTTTTGAAAAGAAAATAAAAAATAATTGATTTAAATTAATAAAGTGTAAAATATTTAATTTTCTATTCATATATTTAAAATATAATTAAACAACACATCACTTAAAATTCTTATCAAATTTTTGAATAATACTTTAAATTAGTGAAAAGTATAATTTTTTTCATAAATTTTTTACCAACTTTCTACCACTATAAATATTTAAGTAAAAAGGTAGTAGAAAATTATTTTTCATAAAAGAATTCATGAAAAATTTTTCACAAACAAATTTATGAGAATACAATTTTTTTTCATAAATTTTTCACAAATTTCCTACTATCATAAATTTGTAGGTAAATAATTAATATAAAATTATTTTTCATTATTTCCGACAAATAAATTCATGAAAAATTTTCCACAAACAAATCAATAAAAAAAATTTTCAAAAACAAATTTATAAAAAAAATTTCACAAATTTATAAATTTTTTTTATAAAAATAAATTTATAAAAAATATTTAATAAATAATTAATTTTTTTTCATAAAATAAATTTATGAAAAGTATTTCATAAGTAAATAATTTTACTCTTATAATAATATATAAAATTTAATTTTTATTTTTATATAATTACTTGCATTTTTTTATGTAAGTACTCACATTTTCTCATTAATATATTTTTTTCGTAGTTATGGTTTCTTATAAAGAGCTAGAGGATGCATTTGTTGATTGGTTTTAACGAATAATATATACACTATATGCGTAAATGTGCTTTATACTCTTGTCTACTTATAGACATTAAATTAATATATATATATATATATATATATATATATAATTCAACACTAAATATCATATCATATCACATTTTGCGTTAGTCCAGGTTTTATATTATATGTATATTAAACGTGATGAACGTATTGAACTCAAATTCAAACTATTCGAATATTATTGAAATTTGATTTTTATGAAAAAAAATGATTTAACTTTAATTCTTAACAGATTTTTGTTTATCAAGATAAAATTTGAGAACACTGGTATATGATATCCATGAACCAAAAATATGGCATTCGTACTTTCTTAGAAAAATAAGAAGTGGTGGAAGAAATTGGCATTTAATATCCCACACTTTTCTTTTATTTGTATGAGATAGTAGGAGGAATATGTACCCTAAAAAGTAGAACTAGGAAAAGTGATTCCTTCTTTCTTAAAAAGGAATTAAGTCAGAAGAAGGAGAAAACCAAACGAAAAACAGAAGAAAAACTTTATTTATTACATGGCTAATTAATTCTACATAGCAATCATAATAACAACAACATCACAAACTCATGCCAATGAACTTAACTAGCCTTAAAAAAATGAACGAATTTGAAGATCATCTAATGAACATGCTTAGAACTCAAACGTGGCAACCACAGCAAAGGTAGAACACACAAAGGGTGGAAACAATCACAACACCCTCCACCACAGATACAATCTTGAACACGACGGTGTCCACGATGGTCGTGTGTATGTGGTGTCGTTTTCCTCGAAACGAGGACGACAACCTCCGTGGCCACAAGTCCTTGCTCAACTTCTTAAACGACCAGCTTGTACCCTTCTTCTCCATGAAATTATTGTCTCAGGTGTTGATCAAAAGAGTGTGAAAATTTCTTGGTTTGGTGGTTTTTGTTGAGTGTGGTGCATGCAGAGAGAGGGTGTGTGAGGTGGGTTTTATATGCGTAGAAAGCAATGAATTGTGATGGTAGTGTGTTGGATGATGCTTCAACGACAAGAGTGTTGGTTGTCTCTGGCTGTGTCTTGCTGGCCTAAGATTACACGTAAAATTGCACTTTCGTTCTGGACTGGTCCTCCTCCAGATTCTTCAATCATATAAATATATGTTGTTGCTTGCAATCGTGTAATGTTTCTAATGTCTGTAAATTTGGAAAATGAAACAAAGTTTGTTTCTTATACTAATAATTAACTCACAGAGTTGATAGTTAGTGATTTTTTTGTATATATATATATGGAAGATAATTGATTTCTATTAAGAATCTTATTAACTATTTTTATTGAGAGATTGTCTAGTATTTATGTATTTTTTATTTATTTATAAAACTCGAATTCAAATATTTATAAAAGGGATGAATATATCACCTTGTTAATATTTTTAATTTTTGAGTAATTTTATTATAATAATAAAATTATTTATGTATGTAATACTTTTTTATAGATTTTTTTTATGAAAAAAAATTAATTATTTATTAAATATTTTTTATAAATTTATTTTTATGTTATGAAATTTTTTATAAATTTATTTATGAAAAAAAAAATTCTTTTTTTTGAAAAATAATATAAAATAATTTTTTATTAGTTTTTTTTCTTATAAATTTATAATAATAAAAAATTTAAGAGAGATATTTAAAAAAAAATTATATTTTTCATTGATGGTAGAGATTACTCACAAATTTATCTTATAAAAAATATGATTTTTTTTTTAATATTTATAAATTTTTAAGTTTTATTTTTGTTGTGTGTTTTCATTGTATATACTAAAATAAATTGAATGTTTTAAGGACGATGTTATTAATGTGAAAATAAATTGAAAAGTGAAACTTTTCACTAAAAATGTTATTAATGTATTCTTGTTATAATTTTATTGCATTTCTATAGCTCATTTATAAAAAAAAACAACATTCTATTATCAATTCTTTAATTGATATTATAAGCATATTACTACCTCTAATTTAAAGTGAATCCAATTTAAAGTTTTTTCATAGAACAGTAATAAATATATTAATTATTAAAAATTTATTGAAATAATTTCACTTTTTCAATAAATATATTGTTTTTAGATTTTATAAATATATAAATTGATTTAATTTATTTGGGGCAAACGAAGAAAAAAAATTAACATTTACTTGAAAACCAAAAACATTTACTTTTAAATGGGAAGTAATTGAGAAGAGTTTTTATTGAATGCATAACTTACATAATAAATAATTTTATTTAAATGCGTAACTTATTACCAAAGGAAAATTTAAATTCTGATTAAAAAAAAAGAAACAAAAATACCTAAAATATTGTGTAAAATTAATATGTTTTATTAAGATTCTTATTAAGACATGTCCATGAATTCTAATGGATTATAGATTCTTTAATCACTACTCGTACTATGTTAATCAGTTGAGAAGACGCGAAAAAAAACCGTTAAAATTATAATACAAAGAAAGAGAAAACTAGTTAACATTTATGTGTCGTTTTATAAGTGTAAAGAATATATAAAAACAGATAAATATAATTAAAACTGTGCGCATTTTGAAATAAATTCTATATTTTTAAATATTATTATTATTATTATTATTATTATTATTATTATTATTATTATTATTATTATTATTATTATTATTATTATTATTGTAAAAATATAAAATTAACATTTTCTTAAATAATTATTACAAAAAAATTTATTACTTATAAAATTTTATTTTTTTTTTAAAAAAAATTAATTACCCATTAAATATTTCTTACAGATTTATTTTTATGAAAATCTTTTATAAATTTATATCTGAGAAATTTTTTATAAATTTGTTTATGAAAAAAAATTTCCATTAATTTGTTTGTGAGAAATTTTTTATGAATTTGTTTGTGGAAAATTTCTCATAGATTTTTTGTGGTAAATTTTTTATTAGTCTTTTACCTACAAATTTGTAGTGGTAGAAAATTTGTGGATAAAAAGTTAGTAGAAAATTTTCCACGAAAAATCTATGGAAAATTTCCCACAAACAAATTTATGAAAAATTTTCCAAAAATAAATTCATAACAAACTTTTTCATAAACAAATTTATAAAAAATTTCCTAAAAAATATTTTTATAAAAATATATCTGTAAAAAATATTTAATAAATAATTAATTTTTTTTCTAAAAAAAAATTTTATGAGAAATATTTCATGAATAATAATTTTTTTTTAATGAACTAACTAAAAACATGTTCAAATAATAAATATATCCACAGCAATTTCTAAATGATTGATAACGTAAATATAAAGTTATTCTAATAAATATATATATATATATATATATATATATATATTGATTTATGTATAAAAACTTTGAAATGCAATAGCTTTATTTGTAAACTAAGATGAAGATTCCCTGAATTTTTGTTTCTTTTAGTCTAAGTTCACATGAAGAACCGCGTTTGCTAGTTTTCTTTTGAGATTCTTTTCACTTTCGTTTTCATTATCATGAAATATTGCGTAAGAGCTGGACTTCATTCACTCATTTTTCTTCAATAAACAAAGAAAAAGGAGGGATATATGCCCTTCATATTCTCTCCCAACTTTTTACCACTACATCATAAAAAATCAAATATCTTACTATATAATTTAAACAGAAACTTCATCAACATTATTTTAAGAGAAATAATACATAAATACCTATTTTTTTTAAATATTTATATTTCATTAAATATATTATATTTATATTTAATACAGTTTTTATAATAAAAAAATTGTTAAATATAATTTAGTTATACTAAACACGATTCGATTCATCAAACATAAATATGTATATATTTAACAAATTAGAAATAATATGATATGAGCTTTTTGGGAAAAATATATATATATATATATATATATATATATATTTTGTAATTTTTAACATGTTTTCAATAAAATTTTCATAAAACAAAAGAAAAAGCATTTAAAAAATGAAATCATTTAGTAAATTGGTTTGTGAGAAAAGAGAGATATTGAGGTTTCTAACAAAGGTGAAATATTAAAAAGCAGAAAAAATTAGAAAATTTATAAGCCTCAAAGTGTGTTGTTGTGGATATGATATGATGAATATGACTAATTTAAGAAAGTTAAAAGGGTTCAAAATGTTTAAGGAATATATGAGAAGAGATAATGTTTGGTTGATGCTGGTGTTTACATCTTCAATTGTTGGATGAGCTCCACGTGTCACAACAAACAGATCAATTGCTTCTTGATGGTGAGTCATAACTGCTGCTGAGTCGTTAATATATATAATCCTCTTCATTTATTTATTTATTTATTATATATATAATATCAATATTTATATTTATATTATAACATTTTTTTTATCAATTTACTTCAATTATGAGTAGGGGTTGACATTGTAATTATCCATTATCCATCCGTTTTAAAAAAATATAGATTGTTATTTGTTTTATCTGCAAACAAAAATCTGCAGATAATTTTATATTTGTGGATATTTCTTTGAATATTTTTTATTTTAAATAATATTATTTTTTATAATATAAATTCAAATAAAAAAATATATCTTAAAGTATAATTCAAGTAAAAATTATATCATAAAGTATTAATATAAAAAATAAATTCAAATAAATTACCATATAAAGAATAATTTTAAACTAACTTAATATTTTAAAAATTTTACTTTCGTAAATCTAAATAAAAAGTAAACCATCTATAAAATTAAACTTTAAATAATTTTTCAATTATTAATATTTTCTTTGCTAATAAATTTATTTTTATCACTTGATTTTAAAATAAAATAAAATTTATTTACTGATAATATATATAAGCATATATATTATTTATATTTGTTTTATTAACAAACTATAATTAATTAAAATAATTTATTATTCATATTTTATTGACAAAGTATTTAATTGTAAGAAATTATTAGATCCAAGAACATTTTTACACATAAGATAAATTTTGTTTAGCGTTTTTTTATGTTAGAAGATGATTAATTCAAAATAGAATTCTTTTTAAGTGAATTTTGAATTCAAGAACCTTTAAAACAAATCTGTTCAACACAAAACCTCTAAACTCAACTTATTAAGTAGAATAGGGGTTATGAAAAGTTACAAAAACACAATTTTAACACTTAAATCAAACATTTGAAGCATCTCAATCACAATATAAGATATGAGATTATTTCAAGCATTCAATAACAAATCCTAGCTTCCTTCCATTACCTTTTTTCTTGATTTCCAATTTTCCTTCTTTTTAAATCTTAGTTGTTTTTAGGGCACCACTAGCTCCATAACTATTAGCAGCAGACTAAAAACACAACCATGAAATCCAACTAATCTAGATCAATGGTAAGAAAACCACCCAAAATTTCGAACTCACATCTCATGTGAGGCTTATAGAAAGCTTATTCAAATGAAATTTCAAATAGTGGGAATGATTCTTCGACTCTCCAATGATGAATTTGGGTTTAGAGAAAGATAAGGGATGAGTAAGAAAAATATACACTACTAGAATAAGTATATTTTACATCGTTAAATTTACATCGGTTATTAGGTAAACCGATATAAATATGAAAACGGTAATATTTTTGTAAATAAAAGAAAACCTAATCACATATTTACATCGGTTCTATGAAGACCGATGTAAATATGTGAATATTTACATCGGTTCATTGAAGAACCGATGTAAGTAATCAACTGTTTCTTAAATTTCAACTCCAAACCCAAATCTCTAACTAACAGAACCCTCGCTTTCTTCCTCCGTCGATCCTAAACTCTAAACCATCAATATACAACCTAAGTAATATAGTTGTCCGATAAGGAGAAGTTGCCTTTGTTGCGGAGCCCTGGGAGCTGACACACGGTCTCGGGAACTTCACCGTAGAACCGGTTGTGCTCCAAGTTCAGGTAGCGGATGTTTTCCAAGCAATCGAAGGAGCGTGGGATGGGACCCGTTAACTGGTTTTTGCTGACATCAAAGACGGTGGTCTTGTGGAGGTAGCCAATCTAGTAGGGCAAGCAGCCCTAGAAGTGGTTGCCCAAGAAAAGCACTTCGATGAGGTTTTTGGAAGCTCTGGTCGAGATACTGCCTAGCCTTGTACGCATTAGGGGGGGCATCTATATGCCAAACCTTCTTCATGATAGACGCGTTTGTCCTGGGTTGGCTGGACGAGGCCTTGGGAGAGCTAGATTGGCGGTTTGATCTGGGTGGAGCAGCTTTTTTGCCTTTTGTCATCTTTGACTTTTGGCTCCCTAGGCGAGGCTTTTGAAGTCCTAGGAATAACATAGCTAGGGGGGATTGGACCGGTGAGTTGGTTGTTGGCGAATGTGAGAAACCTAGCAGGAGTGGAGGCAAAGGTATCGGGGAGAGCTAGAGAATTGGTTGTTGTTGATGAAAATAACATTGATGAACCTGAGGTCGAGAAAAACTAACCGATGTAAATATGTCAGCTTATTTACATCGGTTGCTTGGACAACCGATGTAAATTTGCTGCCACATTTACATTGGTTATTTTAGAATCGATGTAAATTTGCTGCCACAATTTACATTGGCTTTATTTACATCGGTTCCAGAACCGATGTAAATAACCTAAAATAACCGATGTAAATTTGTAATTTTCTAGTAGTGATAAAAAAAAAATAAAAGACACAAAGAAAAAAGAGTTTAAAAATGATAAAATATTTTGAAATGAAGGATGAAAAACCACCTTCTACTTCTATCCTTTTCCAAAATTTAACTAAATTTTTTCATTCTTCATTAATTAAAAATTTTCCACATCAAATAAATTAATTTTCTCTACATTCTTCTATTATGAGAACTAATTTAAAAAATAATATTTTTATAAAAAACTGAATAAAAAAAGATTTTATATAAATAAAAATATATTTAAAAAGAAAAAAGAAAAAAATTAAACTTATTAAAAAAAATGTAAAGGTTACACTCACATATCTAAAAATTAAAACAAATTAAATTATTTTGTTAGAAATTTCTAAAAAAATTAATTATCTTAAACGTGTTAAATTTTGTATGCACTACCAAGGCTTGTTTGAAAGTGAGAGAAGCAAGGTTATTATTCATTTATTTTATTTATGTATTTTCTTTTTCTGTAAAATAAATAAATAAAAACTTGTTTCTAACTCATCCTTCAAATAAATACTTGAATAAATATTATTTTTTACTTGATAAATTTTTTTAAGCTCTTTTTCCAGAAAATAAGATTAAGATCACATGTGAATTCATTTTAATTAAAATTAGAATTTCACCTCAATATTTCGTTTCAATTTTCAGCTGATTTTCAAATTTAATTTTAGAATAACTAAAAAAATAAAAAATATAATAATAAATATGTACATAAAATAATTTATAATAAAGTACATAAATTGTGAAAATTTTTCCACTTCACACTTTTACTTATATGAAATAAATTAATTCAACTGTAATTCATATAGATGTATGAGATAGACGTTTTAATATATGTTAATTTTATTTTTTAATTAAGATATAATATTTTATTATTTAAGAAAATATCACGCATTTGACTAAATTTCAGTAACTTGAAATGAAAATATTAATATCAAAGTAATTATAATTAAATATACATACAAAAATTAATATA
The DNA here is from genome assembly GCA_016859785.1 of Macrotyloma uniflorum. Classification (NCBI taxonomy): domain Eukaryota; kingdom Viridiplantae; phylum Streptophyta; class Magnoliopsida; order Fabales; family Fabaceae; genus Macrotyloma; species Macrotyloma uniflorum. Next base: position 143,955 of record BDMB01000034.1, read on the forward strand.
AATTATATTTAATCAAAATTTTAGTAAATATATAAAATATTGATTAAATTATATATACTAATAAATTAATAAAAAATTAAATTTAATAAAAAAATTAAACATAATATTTCTTATTTTTATATAAAATAAATAAATATATTTTAAAATAAAAATAATATTTAATTTTTTATGTTAAACATAAACTTCTCTTAAATCTAATATTAATATATTTAATAAAAAAATAACAATATTAAATAATACTAACAAAAATTTAAATATTATTGATAGAATATTTTAACTATACCAAAATTATAACAAATATTCGTCAATAATTTAAACAAAAAATTAAAATATAAAATAATTTTAATATAAACCATCTATATTATAAAATGAACTCTCTTGGTATCACAAGGATATTAAATTAAAACGATTCAGTAGAAAAAGTAAAGCACCACACAATCCAAGAAATAACAATGGATAGAAGCAAAATGGCATTATTCTAGTAGACTACTGAGTAGAAAAAAACAATGGTGATCAAAATGAAATAGAGTGGAATTGGTAAAGTATTATTTTATTATTAAAAAAAAAAAAGGACAAGTTTTAGAAATTTGCGTCTAATTAAAATTTAAAAATGAAATGAATAATTCACTTTAATGAGAAATGAACTTTTTATTTATTTTTAAGCTAAAACTATCTAAACCTAAACCCTAAACTCAATAAGCACAATTCACATAGATATTTTCGTATAATTTGAAATGAAGTCTAACTTTAACCAACTAAATACTTCTTTGGAAGTGTTAGAAAAAAATAACCAACTTATTTAAATTATAAAAATAACATATAATTTTCATAATATATCTATTCAAAATAGTATTAAATCATTGATGTGGTACATTTATTTTTTAATTAATTCATTTTGGTGTCTCTGTTATTAAAAAAAATTGAATTAATCTCTTAATTTAAAAAAAAAAAACATAACGTTATCATTTCAGGCAACATTAAACACTAACATTGTATTAATTAAAATTAAAAACTTATATGATTTTTAATAAAAATCCAAAGTAAAATAATTAAATAAACAGCTATCAAGTTTTAGTAAAAAAAAAGATAAAACAAAAGGCATATCAAATTGATAATTTACTATATAAATTTTCATATAACAAAATATTAGTATTGAGTTAACTTTCAATTAAATTATTTCTTCCAATACACTTTCTTTCATTCAAATATAGATGAATGTGACCAAACTACATCCTTTATTATTATTTTTTTTACTTTACTTAAACAATTTATAATACGAAAATTATATTTGAAGTAATTTATGATAAATTTAAAATTATATTTTATTTTGTTAATTATAATTGGCATGGATTCATCCAATTTATTGATGGTTAATTTCTAATCTTTCTTTAATAACCATATGTTAATGAGTAATTTCTTTCGAAAAATTTGACTTATCATTTTTACTGGGATCTTCCATCACAATCATATATATATATATATATATATATATATATATATTAATTAAAAATAAATTTTAAATTTAATCCTTCTCACAAAAGAAATTCATCTTATTTATAAATAAATGAAATTTTCAATATATATATATATATATATATATATAATTGGTTTTATTACTCCTATTTTTTATTCCACACCAACGGCTAGAAAATTCTGAGAAAAAGAAAGAAAAATACTTCTCAATATTCTATACTTTCAAGAAAGAACCTCCAAAGCAGAAGATGGTCCATTCCCATTTGTCTTCACTTTTCATGCAATACCCATCAATTTACAAAGCTAACAATCATATCTATATTTCACATGCAAATGAATAAGTTCTATATTGTTTTTCTCTAGTATTTCTCCTTTTATTTTTATATTCTCTTCTTTATATATATATATATATATATATATATTTGTTTTAATTGACAATTAAAGTAGATGATTTAAACATGCTTATTTGAGAAAGATGACTACAATATATTTAGAGAAATAAAATCAATAGTGAGACATATGGTGGGATTGTGATGATGCTTCAAATATGAAGGGAAAAAGATTGAAGAGATGCAAAGGTGGTTTGGTTGAGGAAGGGTAGCATGGCAAAAGATTTTGAAAGAAGAGTCCTCTATCTATTATTTAAGAGGATGAATTAAAAATAATACATTTAGAATTAAATATATGATATATTTATAAAAAAATCATATATTTTTTAATAAAAATAAAATCTACCTTTGTATCTTTGTATTTTTTTATAATAAATGAGAAAAAAAATTGATTAAAAATTTCATATCACTTAAAAATAAGATTAAATTAAAATATATAAAATAGAATATATTATGTAAGTAGAAATTTTGCTTCAAAATTAAATTTAAAATTCGCTTTATATTAGAGTTTATTTTAATAAAATGATTAAATATATTTGATCATTCTTATCAAATTATTATTATACTACTCATAAATATTTAATTATATGTTATTATTATATTATTTCACAAATTTTATCTCATAAATTAATTTTAAGATGATAATATAAATTTAAATTTATTTTTATTATAATTTATAAATATATTTTTTTAAAAAATCTAGATTATAAATATTAATAAGACAATCAATTTTTATATATATGATTATAATAAAAAAATTTCATACTATTAAAGTACGGATAAATGTTGGCAAATAAATATATATTAAATTAAAATCAACATATAAATGTAATAACAAATTAAAGACTTAAATTTACTTTTAATTTCAAGAATTTTATAAATGTGAATTTTAGTTTCTATAAATATTTAATGACATAATTAATTTATACATAAAGAAAATTATCTTTAAATTTTTTTAAAAATTATTTAAATAGAATATTTAATACAAATTTATAATACATAAATGAATAAATATTTAATATTTATATGAATTACAAAATTTTTCTTACAAGTTGAGATATATTTTTTTATCGATACATGAACAAGGTTGACTTTTAAAAATTATAATCACTTTAATATTTTATATCATCTTTAAAATAATAATATTTTCTTAACACTTTTATCACTTGAACTGAATCACTCATTGGATTTTATTTGTTCCTTGTACATTAAATTTCAACAATTAAGAGACGTGCTCATAATATTCCGGAGACTCATCATTTTAATTACTAGAGAACTCAATTGTTTCTTTAAACGATATATTTACAAAAGCAAAAAAATTTCTAATATTTAAATGAATTATTTCTAAAATCAATTTATTTTTTTTTATTTTAATGTGAATTAATTACTTAAATAAAGAGTCACAAATTTTCTTATTTTTATCACCAATTTTAATTAGTTGTTTAATTGATCTTGTAGTTTTTTATTATAATATTTAATCAGTTATTATAAATAATAACTGACTCTTGATGGAGTTAAGATGTTTATTTTATACGGTGATACTTTTGTATATTAATTTTTTTTTAAATATATCACTAGATACTAATTACATATTAAAAATAAGTATTTTTATATATAATATTTTTGAAAAATGTATCCAAAAAATGTAATATATAAATAATTCCTATTAAAATAAAAATAGTTGAAAATTTATAACTTTTAACCATAACTAAAACTCGATTGTTTTTAAAAATATTTGTATAAATTTTCTTCAAATAAACTTAAGAAAAAAAAATGATAATAATAGTATATAAATACTCTTTTTTTTTTTTAAATATCGACTTAATATTTATAATCATTTTTTTCTATATCTCTCATGTTCCACTTTGTTCATATTCCATCATGTAAAGACCGTACTTGTACAAGTAGCCTAGAAAGTAGTATTTTCAGTTTCATAACCATCATTCATACATAAGACCCAAATTCTCTCTCTATCTTTTCTACTCACTCTACACGTGTGCATCTCTCTGGCCCACCATCCATGCCACGTGGCTCCCTCACCTTTGGCATCTCCTTCTCCTCCACCCCTTCCTCACTTCTCACCATCTCTTCCCATCCAACCCTTCTCGTGATTTTCCCAACACAACCCAAAAACGCTATCTTTGAACCCTTCTTCACCAATCCCAACACACCCCTTTTCCTCCTTCTACTCCCATGCAACACCTGAACACACTCTCCAAATCAATGCATGACACAAACTCTCACATATCAATAACAGAAAAACACAACACCAACACACCCCTTTAGGCCTTAACGTAGCAGAAGACACACAGTTCTCATGCTTTCTTAATATCCAAGAAACCTTCATGGACTTAAGCACTGTACATATGTGATACATATATTCTTGTTTCAAGTTTCTTTTTCTTTCTGAGATAATTCCCTTCAAGACACTTTCTTTTTCTTTTTCTTTCTGAGATAATTCTGTTCAAGACACTTTCTTTTTCCTTCCTATACATATCTTCTTCTTTTGGAGATAATTCTGTTGAACACTCTAAGTTGTTAAAAACATAAAAAGAACCCCAGTTTTTTTTTTTTAGAAAAAGGGTTGTAAAGTGGTGATGGCGGGGAATGAATGGATTAATGGGTACTTGGAGGCTATACTTTCTACAGGGGCATCAAACATTGAGGAGCAAAAGCCTGCACCTGTGACTCTAAGAGATGGGGGCCATTTCAACCCCACCAAGTACTTTGTCGAAGAGGTGGTGACAGGTGTTGATGAGTCTGATTTGTATCGGACTTGGATCAAGGTGGTTGCCACCAGGAACACCAGGGAGAGGAGTTCAAGGTTGGAGAACATGTGCTGGCGCATTTGGCATCTTACCCGCAAGAAGAAACAGGTTCTTCTTTTAAGTATTTTGGTTGAAGAATGAATGAGAAATAATTCATTGAAATTGGATGTGATTTGTAAACTAAATGAATAATAAGGTTAATGTGGTTTCGAAGAAGTTTCATGAAAGAATCCATTTATGAATCCAATGATGTGTTTTGGTTTTTAGATTCCAATTTTGAAGGCATGATTGAATCAATGCCAGTATCAAATAAAAAACATGGTATCAGTGTGCATGAGAATTTTTGGTTTTTCTTGATATTTTGATCTTTTTAAAGGATTTTTTAATTTCTCTGGGATTTGGATGATATATTTTTTGAAGGGGGCTTTGAAGTGACTGAAGCGAGGATAACTTGTAAATCTCAGTCACTGCAAATTTTTTTCAAGTAATTTCAATTGAAAGTAAAGATTTTAGTCATATGTATATGTGTACACAGTACATTAAAGTGACATTGCCTATTTCTTTGGAAATACAATCCAATTTATTTATCTATCGAAGTTGCGGCATTAGCAATGATTATTGTTTTTTGTTTTCCAATTCAAGATAGAGAAGGGAGTTTTCTTGCTAGAATAGTATGAACTGTTTGCTTTGAGTGTTCAATTCACTATGCTTGGTCCTTCACCTGACAAATTTGGGGGAGCCATCATTTACTATATAATTATTGTAAGCAAGACCATAATAGGCAACACTTGTGGTTTGTGTAGTTGGAATGGGAGGAAGTCCAGAGGGTGACAAACCGAAGATGGGAGAGAGAACAAGGTCGCAGAGAAGCAACAGAGGAAATGTATGAAGACTTGTCAGAAGGAGAAAAAGGCGATAGTGTTGGAGAGACGGTGCATAGTGAGACCCCGGTGCATAGTGAGACCCCAAAGAAAAAATTCCAGCGCCAGATTTCCAATTTGGAAGTATGGTCTGATGACAAAAAGGAAAAGAGGCTCTATGTTGTCCTCCTAAGGTATACCATCCACACTACACCGAGAGTTGTTTTGAATTGACATAAGTGCTAAGAAATTATCTAGACAATTTCTCAGGTTGTGTAAATGCGTCAACGAATACTCACTCATTGATTCATATTTATTCCCATCATCAGTGATCAGGAAAATAGTTTAGCTTTGCTTCAGATGCATTTTACTGCTTAATTCCGATGATAAGAATTAAGCCAATGAGCCAATGGAGAGATGGTGTCATAAAACAATCTTAACGGCATTTTTTTCTGCACTTAATTTTTGTCCTGGTTTTCCTTGTCCTTCACCTATCTGAGTGAGGATCAATATCATTGACAAATACAAAGGGGAGGGGAGAATGGATTGGAATTGGATTGCCAAGCAAGCCTTTACTTTTCTAAACACTGCTGTTGAGAAATGTTTCAGGAAATAAACTCTAGAAACATGTGTAAATGTAATGATTGTTATAACCTTGTTTTTTTATTCCGCAGTTTGCATGGATTGGTTCGAGGAGAAAACATGGAGCTTGGTCGAGATTCTGATACTGGTGGACAGGTACTTGACATTCTTACACACCTAAATCACAAACTTACTATATAATATCTTTTGTCCCTCCCTTTAAATGGTGATTAATGCTAGAAACAATGTATATCCAGATTAAATATGTAGTAGAACTTGCTCGTGCACTTGCAAAAATGCCAGGAGTATATAGAGTGGATCTGTTTACACGCCAAATCTCATCACCTGAAGTTGACTGGAGCTATGGAGAGCCTACAGAAATGCTAACTGTGGGTGGAGATGATGATGATAACATTGGGGAAAGCAGCGGTGCATATATCATACGAATACCCTTTGGTCCACGCAATAAGTACCTCCAGAAAGAACTTCTTTGGCCTTACATTCAAGAATTTGTGGATGGAGCATTAGCTCACATTCTCAACATGTCAAAAGTATTGGGTGAACAAGTTGGTGGGGGCCAACCTGTCTGGCCATACGTAATTCATGGACATTATGCTGATGCTGGAGATAGTGCTGCTATTCTTTCAGGTGCTTTGAATGTACCAATGGTGCTGACAGGCCATTCACTTGGAAGAAACAAGCTTGAACAACTTCTTAAGCAGGGACGCCAATCTAAAGAGGATATCAATTCAACATATAAGATGATGAGGAGGATTGAGGCAGAAGAACTTTCGCTGGATGCTGCAGAACTTGTTATCACCAGTACAAAACAAGAAATAGAGGAGCAGTGGGGACTTTATGATGGATTCGATGTCAAGCTTGAGAAAGTCTTGCGTGCACGTGCTAGGCGTGGTGTCAATTGTCACGGTCGATTCATGCCCAGGATGGCGGTAATATGTTAATTGATATAATCTTAGGATCTTGGACAAACTTTTCTTTAAGAACTTTCTAAGAAACAAAAATAAGAAGAAAAAAGGAAATAAACTTTTTCATATGTTAAAATTAACTTGTGCATAAGTTAATTTTAAATTGGAGAGTCTCATCTCGTTTTTTTTTCTTATTTTTCTCATCTGAAAAGTCTTTATGGAGAAATTTGTCCAAACAAACCCTTAAAATATGGGAGAATGAATGCTCAAATTGAAGTTATAATATTTTTAGTTACACAACACTACTGCATAAAATTCTCTTCAATTATTCTCTTACTCAAAAATTTTGGAGAAACATCTTCACTGGATGAATATGTGGGCTTTGTTGTATTTTTGTAAGCTAATTGCATCACCTAAGTACACTATTTTCATAATAACTTGGTGAACTACTATTTACTACTGGTCAAACTTCCTGCAGGTTATCCCTCCTGGAATGGACTTTAGCAATGTCATGAGTCAAGAAGATGGCCCTGAAGTTGATGGAGAGATTTTTCAGCTTACTGCTAGTGTTGAAGGATCTACACCAAAATCAATGCCATCAATTTGGTCAGAAGTAAGTAACTGAAAATCCGGATCTGTCTACAAATATTACTCATTTACTGTTACTGGCTTTCTACTTACAGTTTAGAGCAGGTGATGCGTTTCTTTAGGAATCCTCACAAGCCAGTGATATTGGCCTTATCTAGGCCAGATCCAAAGAAGAACTTGACCACTCTGTTAAAATCCTTTGGAGAAAGCCGTCCCTTAAGAGAACTTGCTAATCTTGTAAGTTGACTTAATTGATCTGTCCTCTCAGTGGAAACTATTATTGTTAAGTACTTGCAGAAGACTAATGTCTTTACAAAACAGGTTCTCATAATGGGAAATAGGGATGACATAGATGAGATGTCTTCTGGGAATGCTAGTGTGCTCACAACAGTATTGAAAATGATTGATAAGTATGACCTATATGGGCAAGTGGCATACCCTAAACATCACAAGCAATCAGATGTTCCGGAGATATACCGATTTGCTGCCAAAACAAAGGTACAATGAAGTTTAGTAGATTTTTTTATAAACAATAACTTAAATTTTAACAATTATGAACAGCTAATGATTATATTTTTTATCAGGGTGTTTTCATCAATCCTGCTTTAGTGGAACCTTTTGGTCTTACTTTAATTGAGGTACGATTTAACTAACTAGCTACTTTGGTCTTTTTATGTTAGAATGATCCCTTTTTATCTCTAAACATGTCCAAACTCATGCAGGCAGCAGCACATGGGCTTCCAATGGTGGCCACTAAAAACGGGGGACCAGTGGACATTCATAGGGTAAAATGAATTTTATCTTAGTTCATGGTCCATGCAAGGACCGCCCTACATGTTTCAATGTGGTGAACTAGTTTCTCAGATAGAATTGGAAATCATAAAATTCACATTTAAATGCAACAATCTTGTCACAAAGGTTTTTACACACTCCAAACCTTGCAGCCACTTATTATGTCTCCTTTTGATAGGCCCTGAACAATGGCTTACTTGTGGACCCTCATGATCAGCAAGCAATTACTCATGCATTGATCAAGTTGTTGTCAGATAAAAACCTGTGGCATGACTGCAGGAAAAATGGTTGGAAGAACATACACCTTTTCTCGTGGCCGGAACACTGCCGAACTTATTTGACAAGGGTGGCAGCCTGCAGGATGAGACATCCACAATGGCAAACTAACACTCCAGGGAATGATATAACGGCTGAAGAGTCTTTCAATGACTCACTTAAGGATGTGCAGGACATGTCCCTTAGGCTCTCAATTGATGCTGACCTAGCAGGTTTAGGATCTGGATCAGACATGCAAGACCAAGTTAAGCGTCTCCTAAGCAAGATGAAGAAGCCAGATTCTGGTGGTTTAAATGACACTAACAAGTTGCCTGACAATGTAACTGGGAAATACCCTCTTTTGTGGAGAAGACGTAGGTTGATAGTTATAGCACTAGATATCTATGATGACAAAGGAGCTCCTGATAGAAAAATGATTCAGATAGTGCAGAGGATCATTAAAGCTGCTCAACTAGACCCTCAAAATGCAAGAGTTTCTGGATTTGCTTTGTCAACAGCCATGCCAATGCTAGAAACAGTAGAGTTCCTCAAATCAGGCAACATTCAAGCCAATGATTTTGATGTTTTGATTTGCAGTAGTGGTAGTGAAGTTTACTATCCCGGTACTTACACAGAAGATGGAAAGCTTTTGCCTGACCCGGATTATGAAGCGCATATTGACTATCGTTGGGGTTGTGAAGGTCTAAAGAAAACCATTTGGAATCTTATGAATACTACTGAAGGTGAAGAAAAAAAACCTTCAAGTCCCATTGAGGAAGATTTGAAATCTAGCAATGCTCATTGCATATCATACAAAATAAAGGATCTCACTAAGGTACATGAAATTCACTTCTGTATTTGCATTAGGCCTGTTTGGAGGAAACTTTTCCTTAAGCACTTCTGGAGAGAAAAATAAGAAGGAAAAAGGAAATTAGGTTCTACAAATGAGTTAAAAATCATATTTCGAAGAAGTTAATAGGAAATAACTTCTACAAATTTAGCTTATAGAGAAGTTAATTTCACTGTTCCTTCTTACTTTTTTTCTTCTAGAAGTGCTTAAGGAGAAGTTTCTCCAAACAGGCCCATACTTGCAGTGGTCAAGGCAATGGTTTTATTGATTGAAATGATCCTTGTATTGTCTTTCTCAGGCAAAGAGAGTTGATGACTTGAGACAGAGACTTCGGATGCGAGGCCTACGTTGTCATCCTATGTACTGCAGGGGTTCATCTAGTGTGCAGGTTATTCCACTCCTTGCATCAAGAGCACAGGCACTCAGGTAATAATTCATATTAAGCAATAAAGTCGATTCTGTAATAACTCATCACTCAACACTTTCAGATTGAAGGGTCTCATAGTAGCATATATGCTAAGAGAGTTTGTAGAAATATAGTTTTAATCCTTTGGAGTGAGTTACTGTAAGAAAACTTTGAAAATGAGCCTGGAGAGGAAAAAAGACATCATGATGCAATTATTTGTTTAATAAACCGTTATGTTCTTCTCTCAAAGCCATTGAAAATCTGTGTAAACAATACTTTTTTTTTTCTCTATTATAGGAAATGAAATGTTTACATTAAAACTACATCATACAACATTCAAGCAGATTTTGTATTTGACATCATATTTATGTTATGCATTGATGTAACTGTTCATTCCTTTTAATTTAATGTTTAAGACAATATTTCACCAAGATGGTACAGTACAAAACAAACTGGATTTGGATACTTTTTAAGGTTCAATCCTATTCCAACAGTGTTAGTGTGCATGCCATACTCAGATTGCTATGTTTTACAATTGCTAAAACAAAATGCTTAATATTCAGTAGTTGACTGATTGCTATTTTCTTAGGTATCTCTTTGTCCGTTGGGGGCTGAATGTTGCAAACATGTTTGTCTTTCTTGGAGAAACTGGTGACACAGATTATGAGGAGTTGATTTCTGGAACTCACAAGACCATAATCTTAAAGGGTGTTGTGTCTAATGGTTCGGAAGGAATACTTAGAGGTCCAGGAAGCTACCAAAGAGAGGATGTTGTACCAAATGAGAGTCCTCTTGTGGCATGCATCAGTGAAACAACCGAGGACAAGATTGACAATACTTTGAAGGAACTATCAAAATCTGGGATGATGTGAAGTGTTAAACTACTCCGAGTAATTTTTTTTTTTTCAAATAGTATGTGATAACCTTTACAGAGCACAAATTTAAAAATTATGTAATTATGTGCTACTGTGAAGCATAGAATCTGGCAAAAGTTATATATGGCTTATTTTGTCACAATGCTTTTTGTTAGGACTTGTATAGAAATTTCTCTTGGGTACAGTTGCAGCTGCAGCTGATGAGTAATCATGAAACCTTGTTTCTCGTTTTTCATTAAAGCAATGGAATTTTTGCAAGGTTTAGTGTAATAGAAGAAATTCTGGTGAACATGAGAAGCATATGAACCTTTAAGAGGAAGCAAATTAATTAGAATATAATTTCTGATGATAGCTGCTGAAAGAACTACAAAATCTTGGAAACCCAGTAATTAATTTGATCCCAAGTAAGGAATAACCAGTTACGTCAACCAGAGGATGCAACTTGTTTGAGAAGGATTCAAATACGTGTGTATTCATATTAGGTTATTATGTGAAAATTGTTTTACAAACATTCTCAGGATGAATCACCGCAGTCTAATATTATTCATTTTGTTTGAGTTTGACTCAGAAATATCTTTCGAAATTAGTAATTTTCTTTTTTTGAGTTTTGATTCGCTTTAGTGATTAGATTTATTTTGGAGTTTTGTTTTTAAGGGTTTGTTTGGTTTAAACAAAATATTTGAGGGAGAAGAAAAGAAAAGGAAAAAAATGAATAAAAGATTGAGAAAAGTAAAATTATTTGAATTTAGAGAAAAAAAAAATAGAAAGGAGAAGAAAATTAAATAATTATTTTTGATTTTTTAATTATTTATTATTATTAAAATAAAATAATTATTATTTAATTTTATATTTTATCGTTATTTTTAATTAATTATTTATAAAAATGTAAATATTATTAATAATTATAATATTATTAAAAAAATTATATATAAAATTATTTATTATTTTAATTTTATTTATTATTTTTAATTTTAATTATTATTATAATAAAATAATAAAAATAAAATATTATTTTTTTATTTTAATAAATTATGTTTAATATATTATAATATTTAAATATTATATTTATAATTTTGATTGCAAATCTTCTTTATTTGAGAAGAGGAGAAGAAAATAAGTGTATGAATTATTTTCAAAATTCGTAATTTTCATTTTTATTTTGGAGAAATAATTAGAAATCCGTCTTTGTAAACAGTATTTATATTGAATTGCCAAGAGTTTGTTTATTTTAAGGAGAAAATTCGAAAGATGGAAAAAGAAATAAAAAAAAAAAAAGAGGAGAGAAAGTAAGATAGTTTAGATTAAAAAAAAATAATAAAAATAAGAATAAAGATAAATAATTTTATTTATTATTTATTTATTTTTTATTATTATTATAATTAAAACAATTATTTATTATTTAATATTAATATTTTAACTATTTATTATAATTTAATAATTATTATTATTTAAAAAAAACTTATAAATATCTCACTCAATTCACCCAGCATAGTTACTCATTTAGTAGAGGAGTGACATGTAACTTTCGTCTCATTTCTTCTTATGTCTGGATAAAAGATTTCTCTCTTCTCCTCCTTCTTTTCTTTTTTAAATTTATACATGAAGACAAAAAAAAAATTCAATCATTTTTTCCTTTTTCATTTGAAAGCACAATACATCTTCTTATCCAAAGACACTCTAAAAGACATCTTCATGGTAAAAAAAAAAAAAAAAAATACATATAAATTAGGAAGTTAAGTTTATTAAATCGTAAACCCTCACAATGTTTAACAGGTTTTAATGAGTTAAGTTTTATAAATCTATATACATATATTTTTTTTGAGTTATTAGATGATGTACTTTTTAAATATTATTTTATTATTTTTTTCTAATTAATAACTTTATTATTCAATTTTTCTTTGTTTGGGAAAAGTGAGAACTTTGTTTCTCTCTACATTTTTTTTCTATGAATAAAAATGAAGTGAAAGAAGGGAAGAGAACATGAAGGTTATAAAAGAAGTGAAATATTGCCTTAACTCATAAAAAAAATTGAAATGCGATTATATTAATTTTTTAATAACAAAAATATAAATATGATGCGAAATATTAAATCTTCTATATATATTAATTAAAAGATTATGAAGCATTATAATTAAATAGATATTAATATTTTTTTTATAATAAAATAAATATCAATATTTTTTTAATAACGAAGAAATGAGGTATAAAAAATTATTTTTTTATTATTTTTATTTATTATTATAAGGTATTAATATAGAAATATAAAATACAGATATAATTTTTTTTTATCATTTAGTTAGTGATTGAGTATTGTAATTGTCTAATAGTAAAGATAAAATTAAAAAAATAAATTCTAATTTAATAAATTTAAATTTAATGAATAAGGTAAAAATATAATTAAATACTTTATTATATAAATCATTAATCAACTTATTTTTATAAAAATTGAATATAAAATTATTATATCAATAATTTAATACGTTTGAAAATATGTATAAATTTATTACTATTAAAATTTATATAAATTTTAAATTATATTATTATTTTAAGAATGAATATTCCTTTTTCAAGTTTGAATAATTATGTTTATCAAATATTTATAAATTTAAACTATAATATATATATATATATTTATATATATATATATATATTAATTTATATTTTTATCTAAAATTTTTACTTAAAGAGTTATTTAAAAAAAATAAAAAATATGTTTTTTAGAAATTTATTTATTTATTAATATTTGTGGACAAACTAAAAAATATATATTTTCAAATATTAAAACGATCATTCAAATTTTAAAATATAATAAATTTTAATTAAAAAATGAAAAATATTTATATTTTGTCAAAAGTTTAGAATTTTTTATTTATGTTATATTTTTAATTAGTAATTAATTCATAAGGATAGTTTTAGAAAGAAAAAAAACCTGAGAGATATAATAATTCATTTTCTTATTTTTTATTCTTATATATTTGAATATTTATTTATTTAATTTCTCCCCATTGATATCACTTTCTTTATTAAAGACGCTGAAAAGTATAGATCTTACATTCCTCAACGAATTAAAAATAATTTTTTCTGAGTTGAGTTATAAAAATTCATCCAATTAAGACACAAGTCACAACTTAAATTCTTGAGAGTCAACTTGATCAGCTTTTGCTTAACAAAAACAAATTTAAAGGTATAGATCTCATTCTTTTGTTTTTAAAATTCAAAATTTCATTTCATTTCTTCAAACTTAAAAAAAAATCATTTTTAATTTCTAAACACCAAACTTGAAAAGTTAATACATTTTCAAAATAATTTTAATCTCTAAATAATAAATTTAAAAGACCAAAATCATTTTTTAATTTGATTTCTTTTTCTAATTTAGAAGATTAATATCCGATTTACTTTAACTTTTAGAGATTAAATATATAACTAAACTTACTATTTTTCAATTTGTAAAAAACATATTTTTTTCTTTTTAAAAGTACAAATAAAACAATTCAATCAAACATAACATAAGTTTTGGGGAAACTTAGTACAAACAAAGAAAGATGCTCTGATAATTCTAAATTGTTGAGGAACAGAGCGCGCGAACACACTGTACACTTTTCTTTTCGTTACATGTTTTCCGTATAAAACACAATGATTGATGGCAACTCCAAACTCCAATGTCCTTAGCTTAGCTTCCTTGGTATGTAAGTATTAACAATTCGTCAAATCACAGTTTCAAAGACCCACTTTTCTCACAAAAGAACAAACCAAACAAAAAATAATGAAATTGCAATCTGATGTGAGAGAAGTGTGAGCTTTCATCTCTGATTTGTGTTCCTTTGTTTATTTATCACCAAAAGAAAAAGCACTCAGCAAAAAAGGAGTAGCAGCTGCATCACCCTCTGTTCCCTTCTTTTTCTTTTTTTTAGTAATTATTTATTATTGTTTCCCTCCTTTTCCCTTGCTACCAGAGCAATCCCAAAACCTCTCTCTCAATCAAAGTATCAATCTTTTTGGTTCCTTCTTGTACCCCAGTACAAAAGATGGCAACTTTACCTTCCCCCACTCTTCACTCAAACCCCAATACCTGTGGTGCTTTCTGGGTGGTGAAGGAGAAGAAGAAGAAGAAAATTGAGGAAGAAATCTTGAACCTTGTTGCATTGGTTGTGGTGGTGTTGGTGGCAGGACCATGGCCAGCACCAGTGGCACAAAGGGTCCTTTTGAGATTGGTAGGCAGCCATCAAAGAGGATGGTGAGGGCTCCTACCAGGAATGTGGACTTGGGAAATGAGGAGGGTGTGGTGGACAGTGAGATTGTGCCTTCTTCACTTGCTGTGCTTGTGCCTATTCTCAGAGCAGCCCTTGAGATTGAGGAGGAGAATCCTAGAGTTGCCTATCTTTGTAAGTATATTTTCATTGGGTTGTTTTGATGATTTTTTCTTTAATTTTTGTTTGATCAGTGCAAGTAGAGAGCTGTTGTGTTGTAAGTTGTTGTTAAATTTTGGGGAATGTTCAGTAGGGATGGTTTCTGGTGTTATGTGTATGGAAGTAAAAGTATATAAGGGTGTGAGGATTCCTTAATGTTTTGTGCAATATGTCTTTTTTTTTTTTTTCATTTTTTAGAATGAAAGAATAATTTTTATTATGGAAGAGAAGAGTGCAAAAGTTAAGGCTGGGGTATTACAATTAAGAGTTTCAAATTGCCAAAATTAAGAACCAATGAAAAAAAACTTAAAATATAAGATTTGTATCTCATGTTATTGCATGATTGTACCTTTTTTTGGAGAAGGGAGGGTGGGGGGTGTTAAAAGTAGAAATATTAGGAGGAGTAAGAAAAAAAGAGAACAGAAAATTTACAAGTTCAAACTGAGGCCGCATCCAGCACTCACCTCACACATTAAATAATCATCATAAGGAATTGCCTATAAGAAACATGAAAGTAAGTGGCAGATTGTGTCCAAGTTCAACCACATCTCTGAATTTCCTACAGAGCTGCAATGCTTATCTTGCTGACTACTGCTATCCAAATGAAATACAAAATTTTGGTATGAGCGGATTGAACTTTGAAACAGAGTTCTGTAAAAAGAAGAGCTTGATAAACAAGCTTAAATTAAGTTAATATTATCATGTATAAGGGAAACAAACACCCTTCCAAATGTAGAAGTGGTTGGTAATTGAAATGTTACCACTGCATTGAATCTCCAAAGTAAGAGTCCCATATAAAATATGAAAACCAGTTAAAAGGATTACTGTTTACCACTAATTAAGTTTTCCAAATTTAAAACTTTCCTGTCCCTATACTTTACAAATCTTCTTCAACTCTAAATATCATAAAGGTTATGCAAGAATGATGGAGAGTCTACTTGCTTTCAAAATGAAAGGCTGTGTAACCTGAATTCATTATTCCTGACTGACCCCAGAAGAATGTGGTAGTAACCAGTGATGGGATTTCATAAAGTTGCAGGAGACCGGGAAAAGAATCCCCTTAGGGAAGAACAAATGAATAATTAAAATGACCAAATACTCGATGAAAATCATGTAGCGGACAAAAGAAAGCAAGCTGTTTGGCACTTCAAAAATGAAATTGATGTACAACAATAGAGCTTCAATTAAGCAATACTTATTAAGTTAAAATGGTGTCCATTTGCTTTAATTGACTGATTGAAGCCCTTACAGTGAATTCTTATATCTTTAGCATGTATTTTACCACTAGTGTTGTCCTTATGACTGCAAATCTGTTAAACAGAATAATTTTTCTCCTTTTGCAATTTGGCCACATTGCTTTGAATTTTGAAGAAAGAATTGATTAGTGCATATTTGGTGAATTTTGAAGAAAGAATTGATTAGTGCATGTTTGGTGAATTTTGAAGAAAGAATTGATTAGTGCATGTTTGGTTCAACTTATTTTGAAGTTGTTTTTACAGCTTCCTGAGAGAGTTTTTGAAAAATAAATGATTATTTCCTCAAAATAATCTATACCAAACATGCACTTAGCCTCTAGAGCAATCTTTGTGAACATCAAAGCCTCTAGCAATTCTTTTGTTTGTTGTCCCTCTTAACATGCAGTACTTAGCGAAGACAAATATTAAAGTTGTCTTTATATGATATATGTTAGTATCACCATTTCTGATCTGTGTTTCCATTGATTTAGAGAAATATTTCCTGTAAATGTGCAGATAGTTTTTCTGCTAGACTGTTATCCTTTCCTTTTCTTATTGTTTTTTGAATTGATAAATACTCAGTCAAATTTGACTATGTTTACTTCAAACTAAGTTCTGGCTTTTATATGCTAAAAGATTTTGTTTATGAAAAATAGTGACTATAGCTGTCACTTATTTGAACTCGTTTCACTTCATTCTCAAAAGACCAACATATGGTTTCTCATAGATAGATTTCAAAGTATTCAGGTAGAAACTAACTGATTTCTTTCTAGTCTCCATGAGGGAGATAAACCTCCAACTACTCACTAAAATCCTTTTTTCTATCGGCAATTTCTGGGAACCTAAGTTTTTGGCCTGTTTAACATAATCCAAACAAAACTCAGAAGAGAAAGCATAAAAAAAAAAATATTAGTAAAAATATATACAAAATATCCCTTATTAGTTATTACAAAGTGTCACATTGAAGCTAGATTCTGTTTTCAGAATTGTTACTGTGACAGCAAATACAAGTTCAAAGTCAATATCTAAAAGAGAAATGAAAAAAAAAAAAAAAATAGTACGCAAGCATTCCTTCAGAATGTCGAAGGTGTTTTTACCTTCTATTCTTACAGAAGAGTATACGGTACTGATGTTTGCTTGTTAAATTAGGTCGTTTCCATGCATTTGAGAAGGCCCATACAATGGATCCAACATCAAGTGGGCGTGGTGTTCGTCAGTTCAAGACTTACCTATTGCACAAACTTGAAAAGGTACACTGGCTATTTTTATTTTCTTAAAGTTCTTATATTATTGAAGGTTCTATTTTGTTACGTCTAGTGTCCATGTGCTGGTAATGATGGGTGTCCTGTTGATTTATATCTTAAATATTAATCTCTGCCTGATAGGATTTTCTCTTTTCCATTCTAATAAAAATCTTCTTTTTTCTCAGCAAAAAAATTATACAATGATTATGTTATGATTATAGAGATTGATCATTTACAAATGAGAACAGTGGTCATTTCTTAATTGCTACCCAGAAAATGGGAATCAAGTAGTTGATGTTTAAACATTTTTTAAATTTCTTGGTTGCAGGAAGGGGAGCTTACAGAAAAACTTGTTCAAAGAAATGATGCTAGGGAGCTGCAGACCTACTACCAAAAATTCTATGAGAAGAGAATCCAGGATGGAGAATTTAGCCAGAGACCGTGAGGCTTGATCTAAATCTTATGCTTTCAAGTTTTATGAATTGTGATGTGATGTCTTATTGTTCTGATGTTGTTCTTGAAGGGAGGAGATGGCCAAGAATGTTCAGATTGCCACCGTATTGTATGAAGTGCTGAAGACTATGGTAGCGCCACAAAATATTGAGGAGAAGGTTTGTTTCTCTTGATTAGGCTACCATGACTAAAGTTTGTAGAATACTAGTAAACATAGTTCAGACCTGGACTAAGGATGTTGTTTTATTGCCAGACAAGAAGGTATGCTGATGATGTTGAGCATAAGAGGGGACAATATGAACACTATAACATCCTTCCATTATATGCTGTTGGTGTTAAGCCAGCAATCATGGAACTTCCTGAGGTTTGTATGTCTAGGATATATGCATAGTTTGTTTTTCTTCTGCTACTGATATAATTGTCCTGAAATTTTAAATTGTAAATTTTTAATCTGCTTTTTTTTTCCTTGAAATTTAAAGATCAAAGCAGCAATTTCTGCTTTATGTAAAGTGGATAATCTTCCAATGCCCTTAATTCGTGCAAGACCTGATGCTTCTCATGATGATTCTAGAATGCCTAAAGAGAGGCTTAAAAAAGTGAATGATATACTTGATTGGATTGCCTCAGTTTTTGGGTTTCAGGTAATGAATATTCTCTCTCTCCATCTCCCTTCTATTTCCTAATTTCACTTTGATTGAAATTTGTCCTTGTTACAAATTTATGTGAATTTGGTGCTAGATTTATTATTAACCCATAGGAGTTGGGTTCTTGGTTTTAAGTTTTTGGTGGATGAAGAGATGTAGATTGGACTCATGATTGGGTTTTAGAAGTTGTATTCCTAGGAGAACTGGAATCAATTTTTAGTTTTTACTTTTTGATAAAAGGAATCCATTTTTTGATGTCTTGGGGTTCGTTTCAAAAAGGGTTGATTGAAGGTTTATTTTATTATATGTTCTGTTCGGCATATTTAAGAAAAATAATGATTTTTTTTATCAATTTATTGAGAGAGCTTTTGAAACATAGTCTGTTTCACCCCAAAAAAGTGTTACCAAATGTGCATTGTTGAACTTGCATTAACATATGGCTAATATGGAAGCAGCAGGATGATTTAATGACTAGAAATAGCAATGTTTCATAGGTACGACGAACCATAGCTTCACCTTAGGTTGGAATTTGAGAAGGGTTCTTATTGAGATAAATGATAAAGAGGCATAGGTTGAATTCTTTATGTATGTAAACCACAGGGTTATACGTATAAAAATATAAGAAAATATAAAGAGATAGGCTTAAACCCATTATATCTAACAGTTCTCAGCTAAGATTTATCAATGTTCTCTAGTATTGAGAATATGTCTGAGTAATCCTTAAAGCATAATCATTTGCAGGTTTGTCTGTTTGTGGCTAAAGTATAATGTCAATGCTTTTCAGTGGAGATATTCTCCTTGAACCTTTTATGACATTAGGTTTTTCCACTACAAACATGACAAACGAACAATTTAATGTGGCACTTTTTCTTTAGGCTTCCTCGTAATTGTTCGTTTGAATACTTGGCTTCTTTGATGAGATTTTATTAATAAATTTATAAAGGGATTCAAGAGCTCCATTTAGCCGATCCGTCCTTTTTTTCATTTTGAATCTCTCTTTGGTACGAAAGTTATACTTTTCAATTTTTATTGCAAGCAGCCTATGATAAATACAGGTAGGTATATTTGTCATGCACATTTCTGCTGAATGAACTGATATAATGTTTCCTTCTATTTTTGGATATGAAGAAAGGAAATGTGGCAAATCAAAGGGAGCACCTTATATTATTACTTGCCAACTTGAATATACGTGACAGGGCTGAATCATCTTCTGAGGTGAACTATTGTTTCCCACATAAAACTTTTGTTTTTCTAGCTGTTTTCATATTTAATGGACAGGGTAATGCTAAATTTCAGAGTTGTAATTACACTTCCAGTAATCTTATTAAAAGCTAACACAAAGCTTGTTGCAGCTTCATGGAGGAACTGTAGAAAAGTTGATGGGAACAATTTTCAAAAATTATGAGTCATGGTGTCATTATGTGCGCTGTGAATCCAATCTTAGGTAATTGAAAGTTTTATTTTGGGATAATAAAACCCAAAGATTTGTATCTTAAGAGTATGTTCGGAATGAGAGTTGGAAAGGGAAAGGAAGGTTAAGTTTTCAATTTGAATTAATATTTTTTTAAATGAAAGGAAAAAATTAAATTATTATCACATAACCTTGCATTCATCTCTTATTTTATTTTTTTTATAAATGTTTTATAACTATCAATTTATTACCGTAAATTAACCTTCCTTTCCCTTTCTCTCCAAACTCTTTCATCCAAGCATACTCTAAATTTTGCTTCATACAATGTTTATATACTACCAAGAGCTCTTTGGTTCATTTTGGTGTATGAATTAATTTTTTAACACTGTCTAGGTTTCTAGGAGATTATGACTTGCAACAGATAGAGCTGATATATATTGCACTTTATCTTCTAATATGGGGAGAAGCTTCAAATATCCGCTTTATGCCTGAATGTATATGCTATATTTTCCATCATGTAAGTTATCTATGACCTAGCATTCATTCTTCTCCTCTGCCTGCACTGCGAGTCCATCATCTTAATCTTATACTCTAATTATTCATATGCTTCGTTATGTTAAGCAAAATGTTTCTTGTTACCTATTTCAAAAATTATCATTATACTATCATTCTCATCTCCATCAGCAACATAACAAGTGTTATAGCTTCCATCTGTGACTATATTTCTTATCAATATCTTTAATTTCTTGAATTATTCTTCTTAGACAGAATGACACCATTGAAATTAAGTAGAAGATATTTCATGAATATGAAGAACATAGTAGATTCTATTTTCAGATTAAATGATTAGGTAAAGCCTTATTGTATACACCACACAAGATTCATTTTTCTCATTCATAAATTAATGTTTTAGCTGAATGTCTTTTGAAAGGAAAAAAGATTTCTTCAGGGTGTCAATTCAATCAACAAGTTCTAATCATGTAGATTTCAAGAAGATACCTTCATATGAAAATCACAAATGAAATGCAACAAATTGCATGTTTATCAGAAGAAAGTTTGTTAAACATAGACTTTTCCCAGTTAATTTTCAGAACACCACATATAATGCCAGAATTAACTCTTTATACCCAAATTTGGAAGCTATGCCACATTTTCAAACACAAAGTTTTAAGTAAACTTGTGAATGGGAAGTAAAACCAACTCATAAAATTGTTAGATTGTTTACCTTCTGCATAATTTATATCCTAGTGCTCAAACATAAAAGTAATAGCATATCTATGATTAATATTCTAAATTCAAACAATTTACAAAGCAAAAGCCAAATCAATATCAGACCTAATCTGAACATGCTTCAAGTTTCCACCCACTGGCAAACCTAGTTTCAGCATCATTCTTTATAATTCTAGTAGCAGGAACTCTACTACCTTATAGCACTGAACCTGACCCTATAGTTTCACAAATTTTCAATTTCAATTTCATGTTTTAACCGAGCAACATAGCAAGCATGGGCTAGATGATTAGGTGCCATGTTAATAATTCTCTTTCTTTTTTTTCTTGAAAAGATGTGCCATGAAGTCTATAGAATATTAGATAAGAATCCCTCTCGTGTGACTGGGAGCACAGAGCTAGTAGAAGGACGTGATGAAGAATATTTTCTGAATGAAGTTATAAGTCCTATATATCAAGTTTTAATGAAGGTCAGTATGATGTGCAGAACGTTTTCAAATGTTGTCCGAAACTTTTTTTGCTGTGTGTTTTCAAATGTTGCCTGAAACTTGTTTCTGTATTTGGTGAAAAAGGAAGCAAAGAGAAACAACAAAGGAAAGGCAAGTCACTCCAATTGGAGAAACTATGATGATCTTAATGAATACTTTTGGTAAACATTTCATTAAACTTTTACTTACCAAATAAAAAGTCATAATTTTGTATACATTTGGATAACAAGAAGCTCAAACTTGTCCTTTTCCAGGTCTAAAAAATGTTTTGTTGATCTAAAATGGCCATGGGATCCCAAAGCAGATTTCTTTAGGCATTCAGACGAGACACAAACAAGACATCGGGTCTGTGTCTATATTCTCTTTCTCTTTCCTTTACATTTTGTCTATATGAGTTATTTTCCAATTGTCAAATTCTCTCAACAGTTCATATGTATTGGATGTAGTTAGAATAAAAGAATATTTATTTGACGCTATCATTTACTTTATATTCTATTTGTTTGAATAATTTCTCATCTCATGTTAAGTGCCATATTTTTATACTCTATGCCAATTTCCCAAGTAATATCCTATTTTCCCCCTTTATTGAATAATGAATTTATTGATTAAGACATTTTAATCCCTAAGATATAAGAGCAACCACAACAGCTAAGCCTTTTCCCACAAGCTGGGATTGGTTACGTAGTTCAACCGATGCCATAATGTTTTGGAAGTTATATTGAAACAAAAAGCTATAGCAAGAGTAATCCTATAACAACAAAATATGAAGTGCCAATTCTCATGGAACCCGCATGAAGGATTCCAGCATCAGAAATTTCGATTAGGATACAATTTTTTGGGTAAATATTCTATATATTTTTTTATTTTATTTTGAAGCATTATCTCCTAAAAGCTAAGTTGCTAGGTGGAGGCATTTGAATGTTTTTATACTTCCTACCGTACATTGTGCTGAAAATCCAAATAGAAGAATCTTAGAATTGTGGCTTTGAGCATAACTCAACCTTATAGAATTGGCTTGTGAAATAAGAGTTGTCTCATACTTTATATGCACTACTTTTACATCATCTCTAATTAATGTGAAACTTAGTTTTTCCCAATACACCCCTGATGCTTCACATTATTGGATTTGGTGTGTAAATAATAAATCTAGGATATATTTTGATATGATCTTAGAATTGTTAGTTTGAGCATAATTCAACCTTACAAAACTAGCTTGTGAGTTGAGTATTGTCCCCGCACTTATAATCATACTTTGACCTTATCTTTAGTCTATGTTGGATCTATTGTTCTACCCACTATCAGACAGCTATTGGACCATCCGTATGTTTCATACACTTGTGATGATAGAAAACTTATACACTGATTATATACATGATTATCATAGGCAAATTTTCTTAGACTAACAAGATTTTTGGTAATTTTTGGTTGGGTAGGGTGTGTGTGGCCTTTCTTGAATTAGAGACATATGTCTTTTATGTATATAACATATTGCTCAGGCTAAAATGGTCTTTTATGTATAGCTGTTTATTTGTACATTCATTTTTGTATTTGCTCTACTTCTTTTTCCTTGCACTTAGTGTCCAGTAGACATATAAATGAAGCCTGATTGTATTTTTATTCCACACTAATAAAATTGTTGCATTGATTATAAGCAACTTTACCTAGATACTCACCTAGTGAGATGAACATGCATTTCTTTGAAAGAGGCCTTAATTGAAGTACAAATTTCAATGACAGCGCCGTAGCCAAGCCAACAGTGGAGTTGGTAAGAGGAAGCCCAAAACAAATTTTGTTGAAGTTCGTACGTTTTTGCACCTGTATAGGAGTTTTGATCGAATGTGGATATTCTTTATATTGGCTTTACAGGTAATTGTCGTACTTGGACCTGTGGAATGTTCTTTATGTTCACTTTAACCAAATACTTAGATCTATGGTTACGTCTTTAAACTTCAGTGTGCAAATTTTATTTCAAATAAGAAATTATTTGTTTCAGGCAATGATTATCATAGGATGGAGTTCCTTGGGACCTGTTGGGGTTTTTTTTGAAGAAGATGTCTTCAGAAATGTTATGACTATATTCATTACATACGCTTTTCTCAATTTTCTTCAAGGTACTTGAGTTATTGTTATTCAGTTCTGTGTTATGACTATGTTGTTTTAATAGCAATTACTGTAGTCATTTATTAATTTTTTCGATTATTTTCTATTTGCAGTAACTCTTGATATTATTCTGACATGGAATGCATTGAAGAACATGAAATTTACTCAGTTGCTTCGATATTTTCTAAAATTTGTGGTAGCAGCTGTTTGGGTTGTTGTTTTGCCAATCTGTTATTCCAGTTCTCTAGTGAATCCATCAGGGCTTATAAAATTTGTCACCAGTTGGGCTGGGGATTGGGGGAATCAGTCACTTTACACCTATGTTGTTGTATTATATATGCTACCAAACATAGTCGCTACAATACTATTTTTCCTTCCTCCTCTGCGGAGAAAATTGGAGCGCTCAAATATGCGAATCCTTACCTTGTTGATGTGGTGGGCTCAGGTCAGCAACTCATGCATTTATTTATTTCTTTTTTATTTTGTTTGTGAAAATACATAACGGATGCTTCATGTATTAATATGTGCATTTCTTTCTGTTTTCTAATTGATGGTGTACTTTATCTAACATTGACTATGTTGCAGCCAAAATTGTATGTAGGAAGAGGCATGCATGAGAACATGTTCTCACTGCTGAAGTAAGTGAGAAATTCTTATCAATTTCCTTTCTGCATACTGTTCTTTTTGTGGGTTGGAGGGGGTGGAGGATTTCAAGATGGAAACCTTCGTTTTACTACAACCATGTGTTTTATTTTTAATTGGCTTAGTTTGTGCTCAGCAAATCTTTTATTTAGAAAGATAATATGTATAAAAATGACTCTGTAGAATTCCAATTGTTTTTTCTGTTATACACAATTTGATTTACTCTATATGCTTTGTAAGATACTTGTACTTAGTATTCTGGGAACCCTTTTCTAGAAGAAAATAATATTTTTTTTTACCTTAAAGCTCTTTCAAGAAGCTAAGAACAAAGGTTTTTTACCCCAAAAAAATTCAAGCATGCACTTACTCTCCTAGTTATAGACATTACTGGTGAATCCTTTTAATGTTCTCGTCATGTTTTACAAAGCTATTTTGGCCCATACATTCTAGAGACAACAGATCAATTTTGGATTTTCTTTTTCAATTGGATCAGACTAATCATGGGTTATGGGGTATTGAATTGAATCATATCCACATATTGGTTGCTTCTTTTTACATATTTTTGCTCTAAAATATATTTTGTTATGGCAGGTACACCCTCTTCTGGATCATGCTGCTGATTAGCAAGCTAGCATTCAGCTACTATGTGGAGGTATTTTACATTTTTTCCAAATTCCATTGCTTGTTGAAACTAAAACACATGTAAGTGATTAAAAAACAGGCCTTGAATGCCAAAAGATTGATTAAAATCTTGAATGATAAGCTTGCTTTGTCGGTCAAAATATCCATTCAAATTATGCTGAAATAAAGTTGTGGTCCATGAAAGATAGTCTTAGTTTGTTTTTGGTTCCTGAAACTTTACTTGACTTTTGGTCCAGGTAAAATTTCTTTTTTAAGTTTTGGTCCTTGTTACTTTATTTTGGTCCCAGTAAAATATTATTTTTTTGTTTTAGTCCCAATAATACTTTGTTCATTTTTAGTTAGTCTCTTTGAAAAATATTTGACAGGGACTAAAAGCAAATAATCTACATATAACAAGAACTAAAACATAAATATAGATATTTCCAAGGACTAAAATAAAATAACTAGTACCAAAATAAATAAATAAAATTACAGGGACCTAATTTTAAGCAAAAAAATTTATAAAGATCAAAAACAAAATATAACTATATTTCAAGAATGAAAACATATTTAAGCGTTCATATTGTTTTGAGTGTGTTAGAATATCTACAAAATAGTTAGAGGAAAAGTATTATGAGCAATATTACTATAAATAGGGTTAAGAGTTTGCTAGCTAATTCCTACTATAAATAGGGCTGTAAATGCATTGTCTTTTGTATTACATGGAAATATACCATATAAATTTAATGTTATGTGTCTTTATTCTCTCTTTTTCTCCTTCCTTACCTAAACAATATAATTTAAACTACCATATTGGGTGAAGCAAATTCATATTTTGTTATTAATAAATTATTTTAAAATTATATTTCATCATTTAAATTCTATTTTTGTAAAATTCAACTCAAATACTACTAGTTACTTCAATTATACAAGCTTAATGCTAGCAATTTGGAACTTACATTGTTATGTATTGGGAGAAACCCAAGTTCCACATCAACTAGACATAGTATTAAAATACAATATATAAGTGGGGAAATCCTCACCTTCCAAGCCAATTTTTGTAGGATTAAGTTAAACCTAAACCACTTACTAAGATGGTCTCAGATTGTTTTTGCTCTTCAACAGTCATCGCACCTGCTGAGCATTTTTGCTCTCTGGCAGCCACCATGTCGTCTAGCCATTTTTTGCTTGTCACACCTTCTGAGCATTTTTGCTCTCTGACAACTATCATGCTCTCTGAGCACTTTTTTGCTCTGCGACAATCACTGCGTTGTTTGACCTCTAATGTGACCCTAATATCGAAGGTGCCTATCTGGCAACCATTACACTTCCTAATTCACCTTACAAATTTACTAAGATTATGTAAAGAGTATCTAAATTCAGCTTATGGTCTGGTCTAACCAAATAATGTAATTATGTTAATCAGGAAATTTTCTCATTGCATTAATGATAATAAACCCAGGTTTCAACATCCCTAGGCCTCTCCTTTTTCTCACTTTCTCCTCAATTATAAATTTTTTAAAACTTTAAAAGATAATGGAATCAATCCCCTACAAGTGAACTATGGAATTCTTGCAATCATGTTTCATCTATTTTCTTTATTCCTCTCTATACCTGGGCCATGATTGCATGAAACTCATCAAATATTTTTAAATAGTACTTCATTAAATTTGTTTCTCTTTTGCACTGAATTTATCTTTCCACAGATATTGCCCCTTATTGGACCCACAAAATTAATCATGGGGATGTCTATAGATAACTACCAGTGGCATGAGTTCTTTCCAGAAAATGGTAACATTTTATGTCCTTTTCACATCTCGCTATCTTTGCTACTTATTCTGTCAGCAAGCTTCAACTCACATTCTGTAACTGCTACAGAGACTCACAATATATGTATTGTCATTGCAATATGGGCTCCAATTATCCTTGTAAGTACAGTAGGAACGGAATTTTGGATTCACATTTTTCCAATAATTCATTCATTTTCTTATATGGTTTATTAATATATAGGTTTATTTTATGGATACTCAAATATGGTATGCTATTTATGCCACTCTGTTTGGTGGCATTGTTGGAGCCTTCAGCCATTTGGGAGAGGTTAGTGGCATGTTTATTGCAATATTTATATTGACCTTTGTAATCCCCATTGTTATGTTAGTTCTTCTTTAATCCGACAAGAAAATAATTGCATTATTTGATACTAAGCTGTCTCATACAATCCATTTAGGCATGATTTTTTTTCATTTGAATTTTTGCTTGGGATATTGGTGATATAATACTTTTCTGGTCATGATTCACAGATACTTCAAAATTGGTGATGTAGACATGTCAGATAATGATATATGTTATACTGCTGCTTCTGTACCAAAGCTTGATTGCCTTGTCTTCAAACGACTTACATGTTTTCTTTGGATAACAAAAGGATCATTATCTTATATTGAATATAATGGTTCTATATAAATTTGATTACGAATATACTTTTTTTATAATTTTTTCAAGAGATTAAAGACCAACAATAATAAGATGGTGATGGAAAACCAATATAAATATCGTATATATTAAGAAAAATGTAGAAATCAAGAAAAATAAATCAATAACATAAATGCAATTTATGATCATTATATATTTATATTTATTTTACGTGCATCCTATGTTTTCAAATTTTTTCATATTTATGTATTGTATCTTTTAGCCAGTACTTGCATCCATACCCATGCAACATAGTATATTTTTTGGTACTTTTCTACTAACTTTTTGCATCCCTTAGATAAGGACACTTGGAATGCTCCGGTCCAGATTTCAATCAGTACCTGTAGCTTTCAGTCAGCGATTTTGGACCGGAAGAGACAGAAAAACTAAACAAGAGGAGGAATCGGTACTACATTTCATGTTTCAAAATTATTTCGGTACTATGAAATTATATAACTATATAAAAACTAAATATGTATCTGGTGTCTTACGAATGGATTTTCTGTGCCAGGATGAGACCTATACACGGAATAACATTACATACTTCTCTCAGGTTTGGAATGAGTTTATAAATTCTATGAGAGAGGAAGACCTCATCAGTGACAGGTTCAAACTACTGCTTGCCTGATGCATCTTGCATTACATGCCTGGTCCTGAATTTCAAGCTTCTGATTATATTTCTTCACTACTAATTATCCAGGGATAGAGATTTGCTTCTTGTCCCATACAGTGCAAGTTATGTTTCTGTCATCCAGTGGCCTCCATTCTTGCTTGCTAGTAAGGTGTGTCATATGAATGGTTCCCTGGCCAAAAGTTTATTATGATTGAATGAACATGTCTTTTGCTTCTTTTCTAAATTGTTTCAATATGTGATAGATTCCTATAGCTGTTGACATGGCAAAAGATTATAAGAAGGAGACTGATGAAGATTTGTTTAGAAAGATAAAGAATGATGGTTATATGTATTCAGCAGTTGTTGAGTGCTATGAGACTCTCAAGGACATCATATTGAACCTTCTGCTTGAAGAAGAAGATAGGCTGTAAGAGAGAAATACTTGCACAGCACCATTTAATTTTCTTATTGAAATTCTCATGAGTATTGGGTTTCTTCCAAATATGCGACAGGGTTGTGAGCAGTATATGTGCTAAAGTAGAACAGTGTATATTTGAGGAAACATTTGTCAAGGAATTCAATATGATTGGCTTACCTTCACTCAGTGAGAAGTTAGAAAAATTCTTAACTCTACTGGTAGGTTTTTTTCAATCATGCTACCTCTTTTTCTCAGTATATTTCAGTTTCTTCTCATAAGACTTATTCAGGTCTTATAAATATTATTTTTTACCTATTGGCAGCGATCTGAAGATGGCAAACTTGAATCCCAGATAGTCAATGTCCTGCAAGATATTGTAGAAATTATTATACAAGATGTCATGGTTGATGGTCATTTGTATGTTTGAAACAGTGACTGGAACTTTGGTTCATGATTTCTTTTTTCTTAAGCCCTCTAGTAAGTACTGCTTTCCAATATTGGTTTGGTTCTGCTTTCTCCAGGTTTCTGCAAACACCTCAGCAATATCATTTAGAGAGAGGGCAGAGGTTTGTCAACATTGACACTTCTTTTACACACAATAGAGCAGTGATGGAGAAGGTAGTCTTGACAACTATAATTTAGTGAACTCTTGCATTATTCTTTTTGAATGTGCTGTTGCTTAAAAGTTTATGTTCCTCTCTGTAGGTTATTAGGCTTCATTTGCTCTTAACAGTTAAGGAATCAGCCATAAATGTTCCCCAAAATATAGAAGCCCGCCGCCGTATTACATTCTTTGCAAACTCCTTATTTATGAATATGCCAAAGGCTCCTAAAGTTCGGGACATGTTATCGTTCAGGTCAGTCACTATGATAGATTAATACATTGAAAGGAAAGGAAAAAAAAACGTGTATTAATTAAATTGAAGGACAAACTCATGAATGGTTTTACATGACCCACCAACTCAAACAAGAGCCCTTTGAGCTTTAAGCATGGACAAACACATTGGTATACTCTATCTTGTGTTGAAATTCAACTTTATATTGGTAGAGTGAGGTCAACAAGATCAAACCGTTGAACACTTGGTCATGCAAACTCTAAACCAATTTTCTGATCAGCTCATAAAGAAGAAGGATTTAGATACTTATCAGAAGTCCCTTTTCGTTACTATTTCTCTTCGTTGTTGGTAAAAATTGACAGCTCAGTTATTGTGGCTGCATCCACGTATCTACACATTGACTTTCCCAAATATGGATGATTGTTCACTTTTGCCAAGAGAATTATTGCGAAAAGTCTGTGCTTAAAGCTAAACACATGTTCTGTTATTTATTGATTGCTTTACTATTAATTACATACTAAGGTGATAAATAAACTAATATCTAGCCAAACTGTCTGCAATTGATTATTCTAACGTGATCAACATAAATACACTTCACAATATATTCGAATAATGCTTAAATTTTAACATAAATGTTAATGTCCTAACAATTTTCCCTAATACTACTGTGATATGTAACTTATCTGAATTTTTGCTTCAGTGTTCTGACACCCTATTTCAAAGAAGATGTTCTATATTCTGATGAAGAACTCAATAAGGAAAATGAAGATGGGATATCAGTTTTATTCTACCTAACCAAGATATATCCTGGTGAGTATTTTTATATGCTTACTTATATTTCTGTCCCTCTTCTGTACATATGCACTCATTTGTCTGACTTTAATGTGCTGTAGATGAATGGGCCAATTTCCATGAACGACTAAAAAGTGAATATCTTGAAGAAGATAAGGAGGAGTTGATTCGCCGGTGGGCATCTTACAGGGGGCAGACACTCTATCGAACAGGTCTTGATTGTAATGAACAGTATTTTCATTGCTAGATTTGAATATTCATTCCAATTTAAATGTTATTTTTCAAATTTCTGTTTTTGTTAGTGAGAGGAATGATGTACTATTGGCAAGCTTTGATCCTTCAGTGCTACATAGAATCTGCAGGAGACAATGGTTATTTCTCTATTTGCATACTGTGTTCAAATTCAAATTCCGAGATATGCTTAAGCCTTTCATTTATAATGAAATATAAATCTTTTCTCTTGCAGCTCTATCTGAAGGCTTCCGGACAGTGGATTCCCATGACAAAAATAACAAGCTTCTCGAAGATGCACAAGCTATGGCTGATTTAAAGTTCACCTATGTTGTTTCTTGTCAAGTGTATGGTTCTCAGAAGAAGTCCAAAAATACTAGGGACAGAAGCTGCTATACTAACATTCTCAATCTGATGTTAATGTGAGTCAGTACAACCAGTTACTGAACTTTATGAGTTCCTTGAATTTGTAAAAGAACAATAGGATTAAATGGAAAATCGGAACATTCCATGCAGGTATTCAGCTCTTCGTGTTGCTTACATAGATGAAACAGAAGAGACAAAGGATGGAAGATCTCAGAAAGTTTATTACTCTGTTCTTGTCAAGGGAGGGGACAAGTATGATGAGGTACAGACAAAAGATCACTGTTTCATGTTTTGTTGCGAGTTGTGTTTTTTTCATATTTATTGGAATTTAACTTCTATGATCTGTCAGCGTAAATTTTTTTACATTCAACCAATAAGAAATCATGCTAGGTATGTGATAGATACTGAAATTATGATAGGAATGATACAAAGAAATTCAGAGAACAAGCTCTGATCACAATGAAACTTGCAGGAAAATATCAAAAGTTAAAACTGAAAAGTAAAATATAAGAAAGCAGTGCTTTTCTGCCATGTGACCCAAGCCATTTCCAAAACTACCTCCTCTGCACACCTATATATGTCCTTTTCTAATAGAACCTAGGTATGAACTGAATAATTCTGTATATATTATTGATAATTGATACTGCAAAGAGTGAGCTTAGTAGCTCTACATTCAACAAGACAATTCCAGAGTCATAGATTCCTCCGGAGAATGGTTCTCCTTTTTCTAACAAACTTCCCTCCCCTCTCTCCATACTCTCTCCCCCTGATATATTAAAACCCCAACAGAATCGGGATTTATTACACGTCACCCCATTTCCTTAACTAACTCCTCATGTATTCTTTACTTGGCCCCACTTTCTTTCTCCTAGTGTAAACCTTCCATATTTTGGGCCTAGCTGCCGCTTCTCTATAATGGTTTCCTCTTGGTGGACTGGCCCATAATCCTTGGTCATAGCACTAGCCTTATTTGGTGTCCTATCATTTTCTATAATTTCTGTACCCTCCTCTCCAATATCCTGCTGCCAGGTGTCTTGTCTGTCAGACAGTCATAACAGAATTCTATATCCATTTTCTAAACTACCCTTATTCCTTCTTTCTGTTCTGTTGTTGACTTTTATCGTGTTGGTGTATGGGTATATCAGTTAGTGTAGTCCACACTAATACAGTCTCTGTAGTAGGTGATCCTAATCTCTGTAACTGTATCTCAGTTAGTTACAATATAATCTCAAATTCTTACAACTGTTCTGTGAACTATCACATCAGTGCTGGGTCAGCACAGTAGCCTTAGCTTGCAAAGAACACTTCTGAGTGTCTATAAATATGTACTTTACTGAACATTTCAGAATTGATAAATCTTTCTTCTCTTTCTTATTTCACTGAATATTAGATTGTAATATATTGGACACCCGTTGTGTAGAGTTGAGGCCTACTAATACGACTTTTAAGTTAATTATTGTAGAAGTAAACAAATTTACTGTACATGACGATTTGTGATTGGATTGTAGTGTAAAATCCCTTTAACTTGTAGTGCATAGAGTATTTACTCTTCATTAAAATGTTATAAATTAAGTTTTTGTTTTTTACACTTGTTCTTTGAAAACATAAGGAAAGAATACTGTGAAATCTGATGACTGTTTAATTTGTCATTGCAAAAGTGAGAATGTGATGAATCAAAAGTTTCTCTAGAGTCTCTTCTTTTTCACTCTAGCATATGGGGCAGTTGCCTTCTGTCGATATTAATTGATTGAATAATCTATCATTAAGTTGTGGAAAGACAATTGATGCATCTGGCGTGTGACAACCACATGCTGGTGAGGTTTTTCAATCTGATTAGTAGATTACAGAATCTTGAATTGGTTGGAGGCAGCTATTAAATTAATCAAATTGGGTGGAATGCATTTAGTCACTGCTGGAAGTGGGAAAAGCTGCCGTAACTCTCTTGGGTTTGTCTCTTCCAAGTTTTGGAATCTGGATTGCATATTAACAGAGACAAAGAGATATGTTAGAATTATATGAATTTTCCATATGCTCTTAGATTAATTTTACCAAATCCTCATTATATGTTAGGATTGATTCTTATATTTTCTTATCTTATCATGATTTGTTTTCCTAATTATTAAGATCATAATTAGTATAAATAAAGGTTAGTGCTTAGTTTTTATGAACATACCAGCAAATCGATACTTTGTAGTATGTCTAAATTAATACCAGTGTTTCATTTTTCTTTATTTCTCTTCCTCCATCTATACACAAAACTGCATAATTTAGAAGTTTTAATTCAAATATATGGAGAATGGAATGCTTGACTTTCCCAGTCTGTGCTGTTGTTTTGTATTATCTATTTCTATTGTTGAAAAGAAAAGATTGAAAGTAGGCAGAAATTCAACTAAAAGGAGCAATTTACCTCGTTTTTATCCAACAGTAAATAACCACTTCTTTAAAAATGGAGAAACCAATATGGACAGATATATTAGAGGTGAAGCAAATAGAAACATAAGAATACAGCTGTAGTAATTCAGAATAAAAGATTATTAGGGTGACAAACTAAAGGATGTTATGAGCTATTATTTGCATGGTATAAAGTATAAACTGAAGGGGTTTTCTATTCTGTGTTATTACTGTGCCTAACTATATGATGAAATAGTTTCATGTTGTGCACAGGTTGCTCAATTCATGTTAAGTTGGTTTTGCGTTTTGAACAGCCTTAAATTTAATTCAAATTATTCTATATTGCATTACTAGGAAATATATCGCATCAAGCTACCTGGTCCTCCAACAGAAATTGGTGAAGGGAAACCTGAAAACCAAAATCATGCTATTATATTTACTCGTGGAGAAGCCTTGCAGACCATAGACATGAATCAGGTAACCTTTCCCTGGAATTCAATTTCATAGGAATTAAGTAGCACTTTCTGTATAACTCTGTTCCTAATTCATTGTTTCTTCTGTTAAGGATAACTACTATGAAGAAGCTTTCAAAATGAGAAATGTATTGGAAGAATTCCGGAAAAGACGTAGTGGGAGACAGAAACCCACCATATTGGGTATAAGGGAGCATATATTTACTGGAAGGTCAGCCTTGTGACAAGATCTAGTGTTAAATTTTATTTGAATTAATTTTTTCATGATCAAGAAAATGTTTACCATATCATCAAACTTGAATTGGCACAAATTATCTATGCTTCTGTGTTTCTTATTCTGCAGTGTTTCTTCACTTGCTTGGTTTATGTCAAACCAGGAGACAAGTTTTGTGACCATTGGCCAACGAATTTTGGCAAATCCTTTAAGGTTATTCCCAACTTTTTTGTCCTGCGATACTGAGTATAAGTATTATTATAAATCCCTTGGAATTTCACACCTTCTGCACTTTTTACCATATTTTCTCTTTTGTTTCCTGCACTTAGAAATGTACAAGAAAGGGTTCGATTTACTATTTATCTACTTTCCCACCTAAAATCCCTTTGGGCTTGAAACATGAACAGAGCACAGACACATCACTACGCTGTGTTGCAACTGAATTTAATACAAGAATAGGACAGTCTTGCTTTTTTTTCTGAGCTAAATTTTTTTCTTTACTTCAGTTAAGTAATCCATATTCGTGAATTTACAGGGTCCGCTTTCATTATGGTCATCCTGATATATTTGATAGAATCTTCCACATAACAAGAGGTGGCATAAGCAAAGCATCGAAAGTTATAAACTTAAGTGAAGATATATTTGCAGGTACTAATAGTAAATGCTATCTGGCAAATCTAAATTTTCTACTAATTGCGCTTTCAATTCCAATCCACATTGCCAATTTATGTGGGTGGGAATTTTGTACTAATTGTGCTCAACATCCACAGGGTTTAATTCAACTCTACGTCAGGGATTTATCACACATCATGAGTACATACAAGTAGGTAAGGGGCGGGATGTGGGCATGAATCAGATATCACTCTTTGAGGCTAAGGTTGCAAATGGAAATGGAGAACAATCACTTAGCCGGGATGTTTATCGACTTGGACGACGATTTGACTTCTACAGAATGTTGTCATTCTACTTCACAACAGTTGGTTTCTACTTCAGTAGCATGGTAATTAATCAAATCTCGTTTTCGGGATCTTATCAGGATAGTAAAAGATATATGGATAGAAATCAATCTGCAATTTTGCATGAAATGCATGATTTCTTAAAACTTGTTTTAAGCATTTGTTATTTCTGTTTAGACACTTGTACTACATAAACAAGGAAGGTAGACAATGCTTGATAAGTATTTAATATGTATGATTATCTAGTTTAGAGAAACCTCAATTTTCTCTCCTATGTAACCACATTCGTGACTAAGTATTAGAGTGGTCTTACTAATGTTAATCTTTCAAAAATTTGTTATGTCAACAATTAGTCTTCCACAATCTTTGTGTAAATAATTTGGTTGACATAACATTTAGAGGACTAATATGGTGACAGTTTAGAGGATTAATTTGGTAACCAAAATATTTAAAGGACGTATCGTGATCCATGTAACTTTGAAGGAAAAACTGAGGGTTTTCTCTTTAGTTTAATTCAGGCTCATTTGAGATTGTGTTGACCTTTTGAAAGTGGAAGATAGGAAAACGGTATATCTTCTGTCAAAATCACATTGATTAATCTGGTATTAGATATGGACAAATTCCTGAATTTTAAAGAAATCTATGACAATCAACTTAATCTTAGTTGGGGTGTTTATTACTGTATAGTGAAATATTGGAAAACTAGAACATACAATACAATTACAGATATTACCAGACAAATAAATATAAAAGCACATAACTCTACTTTTGTTATTTAAAATGGACTTATGCTAAAGTCTGTATTTTGGACGTTATGAAATTTTTCAGATAACTGTGTTGACTGTGTATGTGTTCTTATACGGACGGTTATATATGGTTTTGAGTGGTGTTGAGAGAGAACTTCTACAAAGTCCAAATATACATCAAAGCAAAGCCCTTGAAGAGGCCTTGGCAACTCAGTCTGTTGTTCAGTTGGGCTTACTGCTTGTGCTGCCTATGGTTATGGAAATTGGCTTGGAGAAGGGATTTCGCACTGCCTTGGGTGATTTTATCATCATGCAGCTGCAGCTAGCCTCTGTGTTTTTTACTTTCCAGCTTGGAACAAAAGCTCATTATTATGGAAGGACACTCTTACATGGGGGCTCTAAATATCGACCAACTGGTCGAGGATTTGTTGTCTTCCATGCAAAGTTTGCTGATAACTACAGGATGTACTCACGCAGTCATTTTGTGAAGGGCCTTGAGATACTCATACTATTGATTGTTTATGAAGTCTATGGGGAGTCATACCGCAGCTCACATCTTTATTTGTTCATCACAATTTCAATGTGGTTTTTGGCCACTTCCTGGTTGTTTGCTCCTTTCTTGTTTAATCCTTCTGGCTTTGATTGGCAAAAAACAGTGGATGATTGGACAGATTGGAAGCGGTGGATGGGAAATCGTGGTGGTATTGGTATTTCAGCTGATAAAAGCTGGGAATCTTGGTGGGATGAAGAAAATGACCACCTGAAACACTCAAATATAAGGGGAAAAATACTTGAGATAATTCTTGCATTTCGCTTCTTCATGTACCAATATGGAATTGTCTACCACATGGATATTACTCATCATCACAAAGAATTGCTGGTAGAGTAACTATTTTTGTGTATTCTCCAATCCTGTTAATGGTTTCAAGTTTTATTGGCACCGTCTTACTACTACTACCTTTGGTTTTCCGTTGTAGGTATTTGGACTTTCTTGGGCAGTTTTGATAATAATACTTATTGTATTGAAGGTATGTATGTACATTCTAGCTGGGGATCAAGAGTGATTTCTTATAAGACCATTCAATTTAAGCCTAATCAATTGCTTGATACAAAATATTATTAACTAAAGTGAATTTTTGCTTGTAGTTTAAATTATAGACATTAAACGTGTATTTTCATAAAATAAAGGGAGCTTTTAGACCATTTTAGCCATTGTACAGTTAAAATCAGTTCATATTTCTGCAGTACTAATTCATTTGTCTTCTGCTGTCTTATATATTAGATGGTATCCATGGGAAGACGAAGATTTGGCACCGACTTTCAGCTTATGTTTCGTATTCTCAAGGCCCTTCTCTTCCTTGGCTTTTTGTCAGTCATGACTGTATTATTTGTGGTGTGTGGACTCACCATATCTGATTTGTTTGCTGCCATTATTGCCTTCTTGCCCTCTGGATGGGCCATTATCCTGGTAAGTTAAAACTTGTGGTCAGAGAAGCATTAATTAAGAACAATTTTTTGCTCTTTTTGTCAACTTGGCCCTATTTGAATAAAGTTTTCAAATAGCACTTCACATGAAAAGAAAATAAGAAGATAGTTCTACAGAGACTCTCTTGTTTAACTTTCCAAAATCCCAGATACATAAATTTATTTTGTCTTGTGAGAGAAACTAAATTTGTTTTACCTTCATATTTTCTTTTCCATAAGTACTTATGAAAACGTTTATCCAAATAAACCATTATCTGACATGTCTTAGGCAGATTAAAGAAATGTTGCAATATATTTTACTTGCACACCATCCTAACCATTTTCTAAGGAAGAACTTCATTCATCCAAGAAAACTGATGTTCCCTTCTTTTTTACATTCAAGATTGCACAAGCATGCAAGATTTGTTTGAAAGGAGCTAAACTATGGGACTCAGTGAAAGAGCTATCCAGAGCTTATGAATATGTAATGGGATTAATAATATTCTTGCCTACAGCCATTTTGTCATGGTTCCCATTTGTGTCAGAGTTTCAAACCCGGTTGCTATTCAATCAAGCATTTAGTAGAGGGCTCCAAATTTCGATGATTCTTGCTGGAAAGAAGGACACTTATAAATCTGATTGACATATTACTGAATTGCTCAGGTAATCTTGCATGTACCATACATCAAGGTTATTTTTGTGCCATGCATTAAAGAAAGTGATACTTATTTACTTTGCTCACTGATTTCCAATCTTTCCAAATATTGGCAGGAATTTGAAGTTTTTCAAATTGGAGAGAAATTGATCTCCCGCATACTAGGATTTTTGGGAGTTTCATAGGATTCCCTTTTCCTTTTCATACAATATTTTACTGAGAGAATAGGAATGACAAACGACTAAAGCAGGACTTTGACATTTTGAAATTGCATAATTGTATCAACATTGTATATGTATGAGCTTTGAGAAGAGAGCTTTATTTATTTGTTACATAATACACTATAAAGGGGATTCAGAGGTCAGCATCATTGTTACTCGTCACAATATAATTTAATTATGAATTTTTTAGAATATTTTATAGATTAAGTTAAAAGGGATAAGAATGTTGTATCTTAAATAAAGCTAGCAAGATTTTCTCATTACATTTGCCTCTTGTGTGTTTCATTCAGTATTTGGAATTAGAAATTTTCTTATTTTGTATTTGGATGAAAAATTTATAAAAAATAATTCATTTTTATAGAAAATTTAAATATTTTATAATAAAATAAATTGTTTGGAAGAGAAAATTTAAAACCTAGAAAGACTTTTACCAGTAAAAGACAATTTTTAAAGCTAATGAACCAACCAAATTCTTTAAAATATTTTTAGGATATTTAAAATGTTGTTGCTTGGTTTTTAAGGAAAAAAAAAAATTGAGGATTGGTTATGCTGGAGAATGTTAGATTGTTGCACTTAAACAAAAAAATATTAAGTGGTTGATTTGTGAGTAGTTTGAGGTAAGAACTATGAAAAGGATCTCTTTGAAAATTTCGAAAAATAAGTTAAGTAAAAAAAATTATAATTTAAATTGAATCAAATTAATTCTAATTCGGTTAGTTTAGTATATCAAATTATATATTTTAAATTAAAATTAATTTTATTGATATAATTTAAATTTTAAAAATATTTTTAAATTTTTTAATTCTTTTAAAACAGGTTAAAAAATATATATATATATCAAGTTAGATTTACATAATTTTTTAAGTAATCCTTCCGATTGGTCCAATCCATTTAATATTCTAAGAAAGATAAATTTTTAACAAGTCCACTGTCAAATTCTGGATGAAGTGCTTAAAAGATTCTAATATTTAAATAAATTATGAAAGATAAAATATTAATTAAATGCAGTTATTATCAGAAAATTATACATTGAGATGTTGTGTATATATATATGAAGTAATTTACTTTATTTTAAGATTTTATATAATAGTAGAGCTAAAGTCTATCTTGATAAATACTTATTTTAAAATAAATATCATAATCATATACTTATATTTTCAAATTTTAAATAAATTATATATTTCTAAATAAATATTTTTATAAATTATATGTATTTTATCTTTCACAAATCTATCGTATTTTAAATTAATTTTTCATAAATAATTAAATAATTAAAAGTTTTATAAAAATTATACTTATTTTATTCTATTACAAATTTTAATTAAAAATTTAAATTATCAAATTATCTACCTATATGAATTAATTATATCAAAAGTTGTTCTTGAGTAATTTAGCTTTCAATAATAATGATAATAATAGGAAAAATCTAATTTTTTTTTTCACTCGAAAGTAAATTCATAATAATAAGCCTCATGATGAGATGATTATCCTAAACTCCATTGCGTACTTAGAATGTCTGTACCCGACCGTTTCACTTCAGTTGAGCTTCAGTTTCACAGGCCAATCCATAAGACAAGTTAAAACTAAAGAACACAGACGCTGCTCTGATCCATTCTTCTCAATCTCAGGTGATAATTCCCAAAATCATGAAGTTCTTTTCACATTCTCTTCAAAATGCTATCTTTTCAATCTCATTAAGTTTTCTGCTTCTGGGTGTTTCTTCGGAATTCTTCTTGTCTTTGACCCATGTTTTAGTTACCTATTCCCCCCTCCCTTTCATCAAGTTTTTATTTTCTTTTCTGTTTTAATTGAATTTCTAATTTTTCTAACAGCCAAAAAGAACCCCTAATCACCAAACCTGTTAGGAAGAACGCAAAAAATTTACCTCTTTGGTATCTGACTTTTATTTTATATTTTTTTCTTTTATGTTTTCCTTTTGTTCTTACTATTGGTAATTGTTATGCAATCTTCCAACATTTTGGCTTGTTTTACAACAAAAGGGGAAATGTGAATTGAAGCTAGAATGTGTTTTGCCTCAGCAGTAGAGAAGCTGGGAAGAGAATCTAGGAATCAGAAAGTAAAATTTGAAAATTTAAGTGAGAAAATAATTTTATCTTATGAAATTTTGGGTGAAAATATTTCTTTGATTGGGTTGGAAGTGGTGAATAATTGAAAGAAGCATGGGTTAGTTTATCTGAGAAACGTTCAGATAGTTGATAAAGGATTAAGAAAAAGAAAAATGTGCTTTGCTATAGTTTTATTTTTTATTATTTATTTCTTTCTGGTCAAGGACAACAATTTTTGTAGGGAAACTACTCATGTAGTAGATTGTGTTCTTGTCTTATTTTATCACTTCTGGATAGATGATTTTCATCACACTATGTGTTCATTGTTTTCTCTCCTCACTCCTAATTATGATGTTAGTGTCACTTTTGTTTACCTCAACAGCTTAACTAACAGCATGTAATTAAGTGTTGGTATTTGGTCATATACTCATACATAGGCACTTTGATATATTGCTATGAGCTTGGACAAGCTTGAGTATCATTTTAATTTTATGCAGGTGGAGTTTGAAGTGTTGTGTTACCGGGCTCTGTGACAATGGTTTTGATAAGTGGCAACAACAAAAGGTTAGTTTTGAAGCCTAGCAAAGTCTATTCATTCCATTGGTTTTGACTGTTCTTTCGAAACCAAGACTTTCATCGTCAATCAACTCCTATTCTTGATATACTATATTAACATCCATTTCTCATAGCTCATACAACATGCCTGTTGCCGAAATTATGTTCCATCATTTGTTTTCATATTTCAACTCTATTCTATGCTCCGATCAATCATGTGTATACGAGGATGTTCTTCAAAAATTGTATTTTGTTAGAAGTTCTTTATGGAAAAAATAATATATGGTCATGGTATGCCACACATTCAGCCCTCCACAATTATTTATATCATGTATTTGTCTGATTAAAAACCAATTGCTATTTTTTTAACTTACTAATAGGTTTGAATAGTAGACTTGGTAAATGTTGGATTTGTCCACAGAATGTGGAGTACTTTTTCATAGGTTTTCTAAGAAGTTTTGTGTGGATTAAAGAAGCCAAGCATGTTTTTGCTAATGTAGAATTTATGCTGCTATCTAGTGTCTACATCTCTTGGTTGGAGAATAATCTTAGAATCTGTAAGTTTCTTGCTGTTGCCAATTGAATGAGCTAAAGTAATCTTGTAGGAGTCTTTTTGGTTCTTGGTTCAGATAATGGTAATTTGGGAGAGCTGTCCATGTTGCATAGCTTGGAAAGTTTTTCTTATCTGATGTCTTTCTTGCCTACCTTTTTTTAACCTTTTGGGTTATATTCCCATGTGTTCTTACTTTCTCGTTGCTAACAATTTCATGTTTTCATCAGAAGGAGACAGGTATTTCTAAATATTCGTATATTATTCTATTGTTTCTTCGTTGTTCCTCTTTTATCGTGTGATTGTGAATCAAATCCTTATAAAATGGAGAGGAACCTAGTTCAAATTCTTTAAGATGCATCATTTGACATTTATCTTTGTTATTAAAATAATTATTGAGATTTCTCTGAATGGTATTACCAATGTTGTGAAACAAAAATGAAACCTTTATTTGAATGGCATGGTTGCTTCCAGAATCAGCAGATGCTGTATAGACTAATAATAGGCATAGACTTTCTAACCTGTTTGATTTCCTTTATAACTGATCTATGTTTATTGTTTGACGGCAGTGTCTTACAACAAACAAATGATGAGAGGACCAAAGCACAAGGTACTACAGTGCTTCAGAATTCGCAGGAGCAAGGAAACAAGAATGTAGAAAGTGGACGGACGCAGAATGTGGTTAATACTGGCCTGACCAAAGCAATGACAACAATGGATGAATTCAAGTGTGGATTTCCATCTGGAGGCTTATCAGCCACTTCAAGTATATGGTGGGGAAATAGGGACCATGATGATTGTGTAGGCACTAATGCCAATGAAGCCAAGAGTCTACCTGAGGAGAAACCAGGGGAAGAAGACAAGATGGAACATGATGAAACAGGAAAAACTGAAAACTGTGAAACTCCTCATGGTTCATCTCTATTGACAGCTGTGAGGAAAAGGGCTGTGGAAGAAGGAAGAGAAGCATTGAAATTAGGAGTTTTTCGAGGCTATGGCGGAAACAAGCTAAGCAAAAGGGAGAAAATATTACTCCACCAAATATTTGGATCTTCATTGCCAAAGTCATGGATGGAAACATGATTAGTAGTTTAGAGCCAGAGTAATTCTGCACAGCTCAATACTATTTGTGATTACTGCACTGAATGCTTGACAACTGAATGAGAGAGTTCCGTTTCTTTCCCTGGTTTTCATGGTTTTATCATTGGTGTGGAGCTAATGTCATTTGACACTCTTAATTTATTGGGGGAACTCCAGATATCCTTGTTGTTATTAATGAAGGACTAATCTTTTGAGATACTGAGATCCATTTAAAAGATTAACTTCTTTTAAGAGATATTTTTTCATATAAATAAATCTGGATCAAACCCCTTACTTATGACATTCTTAAAAAAACAGATTTTTCTGTCATACTATGATGATGATGTGACACTTTCATTAGATGTTGATGCAGCTAAATGAGAGACCAAGAGGACCAATTTAGATGAAACTTGATTAGAGTCAGGTTTAGAATTACTTTCTACGATTATGGGACAGACTTCTATTAAAAATAAATTGTCTAACATTGTGTTGAAGATATTTTAAAAAACAAATATTATGTGGAAGATTCAAATGAATATTGTGCTCGGTAAGTTGTTGAAGTTGAACCTTGAGGACTTCTAAGTGAAAACAACTATGAGAAAGACTTAAGTGAAAATTTGGTGCGGTTTTGTTGTTTGACATTATGATAATTATTTTGTTGAGCATTGCAGATTGTTTGATTGATTTTTCTCTGAAGATTATTTAACTGGTGTTAATTCATTAGCCATAAATTATATTTTCTTTACTTATCTAGTCAATCTGAATTTTTGCAGTACTTTATTTATATCTTTACGTACTGAAAAAATATTAATATTTTTTTAAAATTATAATTCCTTAATTTATTGATAAAAATTCAACATTTAAAATATAAATAGATGTTTATAGAATTTAAAGCAAATCATATAATTCAATATGAATAAATCTTTTCCTTATATAAATAGCTGTGTATTCTTAGTTTGATTCTCAAATTTTTCATATTTTTTTATATATAAAAATTTTATTTTACTTTTTTCCTAAAAAATATATCAAACCAATATATGTTATTTCAAATATTTTGATTATTTTAAATATGAATTTCATTATTAGTTTCTCGTTAATAAATGTTAGCAAAAAAAATCATCAATTAATTATTAATTATTATTTTCACATAGAATATAGTTTTACTTGAATTTTTAATAAATTCAAATTTTTAATTTTTTTCAAAAAAAGTACAC
The DNA here is from genome assembly GCA_016859785.1 of Macrotyloma uniflorum. Taxonomy (NCBI): domain Eukaryota; kingdom Viridiplantae; phylum Streptophyta; class Magnoliopsida; order Fabales; family Fabaceae; genus Macrotyloma; species Macrotyloma uniflorum. The sequence continues at coordinate 187,500 of BDMB01000034.1, forward strand.
AACTAAACATATCATGTCTTTATTTATTCAACTAAATCTATTTACAGTTCATGTTATTATTTAACTGGTTGAAATAACTAAAATAGACATATTTACTATTCATTTTATTATTATTAGAAATTAAATTCTAACATTAAATATTATAAATTTTTTTCATAAAAAAAATATTAAAATTAAAATCAAAATTAAAAATTTTATTCATATTTTTATATAAAATTAATTAATTATATTATTTAAATATATATATATATATATATATATATTAAAATATCTAAATATTTTTAAATAAATATTATTAATATTATAGAATAAAATTGAATATGAAAACTATTTAAATAAATATATAATGTATGTATTATTAAATATTAATATATATTGAAAAAAAAATATCTATTATAAATATAATATAAATACAACTTTGTATTATATTTATTTTTTTACATGTAGAAATTATATATATATATATATATATAATATAATAATTTCCTTTTATATATAAATATTATTTTATTATAATAATTAAAAATTATTTTAAATAAAATATTTTAGAAGATCAATATATAAATAGAAGAGAATATTAAAAAAAAAAAATAGTTGTTCAGTTAAAAAAAATTTCATTTCTATAAATAACTCTCTATTCCTTTATATATCAAAATAGTTTTCTAGACTTGGATTATTCGTAAAGTTAAAAAATTACATTTATCACTGGAATACTCTAAAGGAAGTAAAGTCCTTTTAAAAACAGAGGGGTGCAGATAAAAAAACTTGAATGTGCAGAAAGTAAGAGCCTAAAACATTCGGTCCACTAACTCTAGAGTCTACAGAAATTTATAGTTATACACTGTTTTATATATTTGAATTTATAATTAATTGTATTATATATTGGATGAAGGTATTGAAAATGAATTTCCTTTTTGAAGTATTTAACTCCAATATTAGGGCTATAATTTTTCTTAAATTTTTTATTTTTATTTAGTATAATAGAAGAGTGGAGATAAGGTTATAATTTTGTTTTTATATATATTTCTTTCTCAAAATTAAAGAAGATATTTATAATATTTTTTTTACAATGAAAAAAAATAAGAAATTTTTTTATTATTTTTATTCATTATTATAATATATTATGATGATTAATATATAAATATTATATATATATAGATATAATTTTTTATTAATTAATTAATTTAATATTTTATGATTTAATAGTTTATGATATTTTATTTTAATATTGAAATATTAAAAGAATAAGATTAAATTCTAAATATTATATATATATATATATATAAACATGTTTTATAAGAAAAAATATAAATAAAATTAATAAAATAAATTCTAATTTATTAAATTTAAATTTAATTAATAATGTTAAAAATATTATTAATCAATGCAAGTTATTAATCAATTTATTTTATAATCTGTTTAAAAGAATAATAATAATTAAATATGAAAATATTAATATTAATATTTTGATATATAATTTTTGAAAAATTTAAAATTTTGAAATTATTTTATTAATTAATAAAATAAAATTTAAAAAATTTATATAAATTTAAATTATATCCCAATTTTATGAATATGTATTTTTTTTTAATTTAAACAAACAATATTATAAATATATATAAAGTTAGACTTATTAGTTAGTTTTATTCTTACTTTATCGGAGTTGAAGATACTATCTCTAAATATATATAAAATAAGTTTATCACTTTTATGTCATTGATATTTTTTTAAAATTGAGTGAAATTCATCAGAAACTTAATAAATAATATGAGTTTTACATTTTATTTAGTAAAATAAAACGAAATCCCTAATGATAACACATTCATTAAAATTTGAATCTTTTATACATATAAAGAAAATTAATTGTGCTTTATCACTCAATTATTATTATTTATGAATTTTATTATGTAAATTTTCTTCCACACATTTTATTAACATATATTTCAATTTTTAAATATATGTTACAGCAAAAAAAAAGTGTAACTAAATACTAACATGTATCTAGAAAATATCGTTATTTTCTCACAAATGTCTGTAAAATACCATACCAGCCTAATTGTAAAATTATAAAAATATGATAATAAAATGGCAAAATTTTCCATAAAATAATTATAGTTGAGAAGTAAGATGTATATATATATATATGAATGAATGATTAAGAAAATGAATTTTGTAAAATTAAGATTGTATTTTTTATTTATGATATATTATATGGTTAGAGAAAGATAAGCCCAAAGAATAATACTTAGCAATTAGAAGTAAGAATGAATAACAAGAAATGTGGCAGTACAATTTACCCTTTGAAATACCAAACCCTAATCTAATCACGATACCTCACCCAACCAAATGCACTGTCAAAGTTGCAGAAAATTTTCATGTTCTAGCACTATGATATTCACTCTTGAATAATGTGTTGTCTTTTACCAATTTTTTTATTAATTTCATTAAAAAGAAAGAAAAACTAAAGATATTTAATATCCAAAAATATCAAAAATAAAAAACATTTCCTTAATTTAATATTGTAAAAAAATTAAACTTATTCTCTTTGCATTCACAAGAAATATAATAATACTCAGTTATTCTCCCAACTCACAGGGTTATGGACAATGTTTAGCTGTTATATCTGAAGCATAATCTTACTACATTTTTTTCTATTTTGTAATATGTTCCTTTGAATTTTTATATATATAAAAAATACTATCTTTTTAATCATTATTTAAATTCCATTGATTCACACTAAGCTTAAAAGTTATATACAAATCACCACCATAGTAATATTCCATCAACAAACAATTTTATTAAATTTTGTCAAAATCAATTCTTTATCCATTTAACCTTTTATATTTGAATTTATATATCTATTTTGCATTTAAAAATACCAATATAATACCCAAATACTTATGTGTATATAATGAATCATATAGTTAGATTACCATTATTATTACTTATAAAAGAAAAGCCTTATACATATATAGATACATAAAGAACACATGAAGGACAAAGAATAGATACTACATAGATATGGAGAGATGTTAATAAATATGAAACAATGTGAGTTGCATGTGCATCTTGTGAACAAGTTATCCAAATGAGAGAGAGACAATGAAAATGATGCAATGGGGATATTGATGTACGTGTAAGTATTACATTTCTGCAACTTCAAGGTGGCAGCATGTGGAATTTCATAGAGAACTGAAAAGGGAATATGCATAGTTTCATACCTATTTTACATTTTATATAAATTCTAACATCATTTTTTATGCTTTCTTATCACTTCTTTCTGACCTTGAGGGAAGCAAGGAGACATTAATCCACTATCTAATGCACAATGCATTTTTAATTGCCAAGAAAAGTGACTGCAAAAGATGTTATTGCTGCTGTTATATATTGGTAAGGAATCAAAAGTTGCAAAATGTTTGTGTATTCGCCATAAATTAATCAATGACAAACCAAGTGGGAAAAAGTTTCACACTCACGTGATCTGCACATGATGCATGTGAACTGCACTAACATACAAGTTCTAAAGATGTTTGGAGTTAATTTTCAGAACTTTGGTTTTGTAGGTTAGGTTTGAACTTTTAAGTATATATGCATGTGGTTTATCCTTTTCATTTATGCTATAAAATTTTGTCTGCATAATAAGAAATTGTTCTCTGCTTGCTGCATAATTAGAAATTGTTCTCTGCTTACTGCATAATTAGAAATTGGTCTCTGCTTGCTGCATAATTGCCAATGTTGATGTCTTTTCCCCCTTTGTTGGATAGAAATGATGTTACTTATAGCACATATAAACAAAGGAAAATAGCTTAGAAATAAATAAGAACATGCATGAGTTGTTTTAGGACTCTAAGTTTTAGGGTTCTTGAAAGAATTTTAATTAACATATATATTCATTGATGGGATATGATATGAACTTTTCTAGTCTCTAATTTTTCAAGAAGTTTATTTTTATTCCATTAATAGTTTTTGAAATTTTTTAATTTTTCAACTATTATTTGGCATGTTTTAAGTATCTTTTATCAAGTATTACTATTTTCTTATGATTTTAATTTACACATAATTTTTGTAGGTGCAAAATTATACAAAAAAAAAAAAAGGTTTAAAACACCGTTGGTAAAGAATAATAATTATTAATAACATTTTTTTCAAGATAAAATAACTTGACATCTAAATCTTTAGTAATATTTTTTAACCCAACCATAAAATTCAACCTAATTTAATAAGCAAATTTAAGTTAACATAATAAAATAAATGATTTATTGTAAAAATAGTGAAGCTAACTAAGTTTTGAATTAAACCAGAATTTAATTAGACCTAAAATTTTGAAGCTTAGACTAAACTTTTTAGCAAGTTCAACAAATCGAATCATTAGACTTGACTTGCTTTCTAAATTCCTAATTAGAAATCTGAAATCAAATCAATGTCAATCACCAAATTTCACCATTTTTGTTTTATATTTCTTGGAAAATAGTTACACCTAACCTTGTGACACTAATTGATATGGTGTTCAATTTTTATTTGGACATTGTGAAATGATAATGAGGTAAAAGACTATTAACAATTCAAAGGACAATACTATACTTCCATTGTAATTCAGATCAAATTATTATTCAAATTAAAAAAATTTATCAACTTAATTGGTTAATATTTTTTAAGTAAATGTAACTTATTTATATTTAATTATTTTTATCTATCTCATAAACATCAAACTTATAAGTAATTTAATAAATTTCTTGTATCAAATCAATTAAATAAATTTTATTAGGATGAATTTAAATATTTTTAAAAAATTAGTATTATTTAACTTAATCTTAAAAATTCAGCATATATAATTCATTTATATTATTTTATTTATATATTTTGAGTGCATTTCTAATCATCACGTTTTTAAATTGAAAATATAAGTGATTCTAACAAATTTTCATAAGATAAAACATTTATTTATTTTTATATTGATATTTTTTATAATATTAAATATTTTTTTAAAAATAATTTATAAACTAAAATTATTTTGTAAAATAATTTAAGTGATTTTTATAAAAATTTACAAATAATTGATTTTAGCTTATATATAAACTAATTTGAAAACTTTTATAAAAACTAGGGAGGCTAATTAAGAAAACAAAGGTCAACTTTTTTTATTGAAACATGAGAAATAAATCATTTTATAATTTCTTTAAAACAAAAACTTTTATTTTAAGCTTTTTTTTTAACTAGTATTTTCAGACAATTGAACTACTAATTCTGATTTATAAGAGAATTGATGTTTATTTTTACTTTTTATTCTTATAAAATTGATTAAAAATACAATTTGGATTATTTATATAAAAAATTAAACACAATTTGCATCATTTGATTAAGAGAATACAAATTGAGAAAATGAAAAAAAAAGAAGTAAAAAATAAAGGTAATTTAGTTTGAATAAAAAAATGAAAAATGAAATAATAATAATTTATTAGCAATACATTTATTTAATATTAATTTTTATTTTTTAAATATTTATTATTATTATTATAAACAAATAAACATAAATAATATAATAATTGATTGGGCCAAAAATATAATTACTTAAATATTAATAATATAATTAATTATATGAAAAAAAATTATGTAGTATTTCTTTATTTTATTTTTCTTAGAAAAGTTAAAATTATTTTTATATTTTTAAAAATGATACATTTGAGGAACAAAAAGGATGGCTTTATTCTCAAATAATCTCCTTCCAACATTCCATGGCCTTTACCAAACAAGACTGAAGGAGAAGAGATCAAAATTAGGGTTTTGATTAGTGTGATGTGACCATAAAGATGATTAAAATCTAAAAATAGATGCTAATTAATTTTGGGAAAGAAAAGTTGCAATGGTTTTGTCTGAATCATACTTTAATAAAAAGTTATGCTTAAAATGAAAGTTTGTGTTTCTTCCTCTATTGGTGGCTTTTTCTGCCTCCAAAGCCATGATTATACTCAGAAAAGGTCCAATTTTTAATCCAAACTTGCAATTATTTCTGCTATCAAAAAAATTAGGTTTAGTCAAACCCTATTGACAAAATTACCCCTCTCAACCGTTGCAATTTAAAACCCTCATTTCACAGTCAAACATTCTGGCAACGTGTACCATTTTATAATAAAAAAACTATCACTCTAATAATCCCTTCCATTTTCTTTAATAATAATTATTAATTTATGTAAATTTAATAAACTTAAGTATCATATATGTAATATTGTTTTAAAAAATGTATATCTAAATTTTATATAAATAAAATACTCACATGTAATTTTGTAATTATTGTTTAATAATAATTTAAAATATGCTTTATTAGATAAAATAATTGATAAATTAATTTAAGTTAATTTTAATAATAGATTACATATTTGTGAAAAGAGAAAAATATTTATTCTTTATCTTTTATATTTAATGAATAAGTTACAAATTTATTACATATACTTAAAATAGTTAATTAATAATTTTAGTCTAAGTAAGTTTAAATGTATTAACTCCTTCATATATAACTTATTTTTGTTTTAAGAGTCTAATAAATTTTTTCTTCAAAAAAATATTAAATTATAAAATTTTAGTTTAGGTTCTTAAGAAAATATATTTATTGATATTTCATCCCTATTATTTTCTTACCTCTTTTAAGTCATTTCTAAAATAGTTTTAGTTTTTTTTATCATAAAAATTAATAATTTTTCATCCTAAAATAACAAAACTTAATTTATATTATTCTTTAATACTCTAAATCGTATCACATGAATTTCAATTTAATGGATATACAAGTAATAGAATTGACAGAAATAACGTTAGAAAAGTTTTAAATTTATTAAATACTTAATTTAAGAAAATATTAATAAAAATCAGTTATATATTAAAACCTATGATTTTATTTAAATCTTTTAGTTATCACAAATATTTATCAATAAAATACGTTTTTATTTTTATCTTTAATATACATGCTTGATGTAAGAGATAAAAAAATATTAATAAATTTTATAAAAAATATGAATTATGTAATTTTTTTATAATAAGAGTTTAAAATTAATCCTAATAAAAAATTATTTTAAATTAATTAAAATTATAATATATTAAAAGATCTTTTAATTATGTTTAATTTAATTTGGTCGAACAACATAACAAAAAAAACATAGTGAAATTTCTATTATCTTATTCAACATAACAATTATCACACTATATCAATATTTTCTTTTAAAGCAGGATTTTGGATAATAATTTCATAGACACGCATACTAAATCTCAATTATCATTTATTAAGTAATTAATAAAGTACATAAATGAAATCAATTACAATTAAGGGTCCATGATATTTTAAAATATTTATATAGCATAAATGACCCAGACATTATTTCAATGAAAAGCTTTGATTTTAATAATTAATCAGTGATAATGTTTTAATTGACAACAAATTATACTTCAATTGATATATTATTACATAGTACTACTAAATTCCAATAATTGAAACTAAAAACCATACCATATTATCAATAAAATTTTGATTAGTACAATGAAATCTGTGGGTACCAACTCACTTCAGCTTGTCTTTTTCTTTTAATAACTTTTAATTTGTTTTTCCATTGATTTATTATTTCTTCATTACAAGTACAGTTATTCAAATTTGGTATAAACATCCTTAATGAGTCAAATTTTGTGTTTTTTTTTTAATAAAATTTGGGATGAACCTAATTTTACTCCTCTAAATTAAAAAAAAAAGTATTTTAATATCTAAAAGAGTAAATTTAAAAATTATTATAATTATTTTATAAACTATTTATTCCAAAATTTAAAAATAAAATACATAATTACTTTTTTTTTTAATTATAATTGCATGTGCAATTGAATCATCATCAACCTAGATAATGGCTAAGCCTGCAAAGTTGCAGAGCCATCACATTCAGTAGAAGGGAACAATCTAAAAATGTTCCCAGTACTAGAATTTGCGATCTGCAAGGAACCAAAACAAAAGGTCAGAATATAAATGTTAATGCCAGCTATTTCAAAAAATGTCAAAAATTTCTGTGACTCCTTCAGCCTTATGGGGTGTCCAAAATCCAAAATCCACTGTCAATTGCATCACCATTATTGTGCAGGTACAGACATGTATGCTGCAATGCTTTTAAGGTACTCAAATATTTATCATTTATTCAATTTCTTCCATTCATACTTCTTTTATCTGTTTATTTTTTCTTTGCTACAACTTTATTTATTCATTTCTTTAGATAAGATAAACTATAACTTTATAAACACTCTAAATCTTACTTTAGACACCAGTATGCTATGAAACAATTGGATTTATTTTTCCAGAAGTGTTTCAAACAAAAGTACATGTTAAATTCCTAAAATAAGCTTAATACCTCAAAAAAATCCATCTTTGCTTTTAGTAGAAGATAGAAAAAATATATTTATATATATATATATATATATATATATGATGTGATGGAATATAGAAAATAAAAATATTTCCATCACCAAAAATTTAAAATGCTTTTAAGGTTTGCAATATAAGCATTTCTTTAAATTTTATTTTGTTTTGTTTTATTTTTCCTTTCATACAAATAGGACAGTTTGGTAAGTATACCTCAGAACAAGATAGATTTGGTTTGGAGTTCAACCCTGTTGGATTGAGGTTGACTCTCTCTCTCATCACCCACTTCTTCTTTCTCTCTCCTCTTTTTCTCTCTTCACTTTACTGTTAGCTTATTCAATACACTTTTTGCTTCCAGCTATAAATGCTTCACCTGTTTATTACATTTTTGCTTTCTCTTTACTGTTTCTCTATCTCTCTATTTGGTTTCCTCCATTACAAACCAGGTTTCCTTTCCAGCTAGTAAGGTCCCGCCCTCATCCTTAAGCACAGTACCCACCAACCGTTTTCCCCACCATTGCTTTTTTCTTCTCCAAAATCTAGCCATTTTCGCTCTCTCTTTCTCTCTCTTTCCATTTTTTTTCTTCATAAAAATAGGATTTTTGTCTGGCATTCCAATAAATTTTTATTTATTTATTTCTTTTTATCGTGGTCTTGCCTTGAGTTAATTTGTGACCCACTTGAGGTCGCAATCCACTATAGTTAACTGCATATCAGAAACTGCATCTTTTTGCAGCGTCTGGGTTTTGTAGGGCTTCTTGTGCTTTTTTCTGGTATTGTTCTGGCATTCCTGCACCTATCTATGCTCATTGGGTCTGTTGGGGTTCAGATAGAAGGCCCTTTGTTGTTCCTGTGGGTGCCGGAGATAGAGGATCAAGGAGGGTGATTTAGATCAACACCAAAGGTGAGTGCTTTGTGTCTTTTAGAGCCACTTTTTTTTTTTTGGAGAATTGGCATTTTTGTTTGCCTTTTGTTTGCTTGGATTATAAGTGATGCTTTACCAGTTTACTTTTTAGTCTTATTGCTTGATAAGTAGATGGATCCTTACTTTCCTTGTAAATTGTTAATTTAATGTAGCTTTTCTGATTGGAGTGACATGATCGTAAATGGGTTTGTGATTTGTTGAAGTCCTGCAATATTTTTTGGTTCAGAATACTTGAATTCCCAAAATTGATTTAATGGTGCTGGCAGATTATGCTGGATTTTGATAAAGCTCGAATTAGTGATTAGATGAGTTGCTGATTTTGGTTTTTTTGTTTATGTGAATTCTCTGCATGAACTTGAAACTTGGCTGTAAATAAGAAGATCGGATATGTGTGTTGAAAGTTTGTGTGAAGGGAATACCTAACTATGTTCTTGCATTCAGGTGGGAATGTCTTGATTCCACTCTGCAAAGTTTGGTGGACAGATTTGATTGGCTTGTGGCATCCAACTATGTCAGCAAACAATTCTTTGCATGTGGAATTATCGAAGAAGACTTCGTTTTTGGGATTGAAATTATGGGTTTTGATTGGGATTGGTGTTGGTGCTTTTATAGTTCTGATTCTTTGTGTATTATCTGTATGGGTGATGTTTCGGAGAAAGTCTAGGAGATCTCTGGACAAGTTCTCTTTGTCACAAATACCTCATGTCTCAAAAGACATCAGAGTTGACAAGGTTGGGGTGCAGACTTCTCATGATCAGGCAGAAAGTGTAGCTATACCTGTTCATGACAAAGCAAGTGAGAACAACTCTGACAAGTTGTTAGTTCATTTGCGCAAGAGCAAATCCAGCGATGCTGATAATATCAGTCAGTGCAGCTCAGTTTATCATCATGAGAGAGGATTTAGTTCAATGTCAGGGGAAGAAGGAAGCTCCGGGACTGTTAAGAAGCAGTCTGCATTGACGTTTGGAGGAATGGTAACTGCCTCTCCTCTTGTTGGCTTGCCAGAAATTTCTCATCTTGGGTGGGGCCACTGGTTCACACTTAGAGATCTGGAACTTGCAACTAATCGCTTCTCTCCAGAGAATGTGATTGGTGAGGGTGGGTATGGGATTGTTTACAGGGGAAGATTGATCAATGGATCCGAGGTGGCAGTGAAGAAAATTCTTAACAACTTGTAAGAACACTTGATGGTATCATTGGTGCCATCTTTTATTTTTTCCTATGACTGTCATCGAATTGCTGCTATTTCTTGATTGAACAATGATATTTGAACTTGCTCCATAATTGCATGTGTTGAATTCACAGGGGACAAGCAGAGAAAGAATTCAGGGTGGAAGTAGAGGCTATTGGCCATGTTAGACATAAAAATCTTGTGCGCTTACTTGGTTATTGTGTAGAAGGAGTTCATAGGTAATCTTGGGTGTTTTTAATGTAGCAAAATATTACAAATGCACCTATTCCCTTCTATACTCAATCACATTACTAACTTTACTTTTGTGATGGCCTTAGTCTTACTTTTTGGTTGAAAATTTGAACTGAAGCTCTTTTCTTTGTCTTTTGTAATAAACATGGTTGCCATCTGATTGGCAGGTTACTGGTGTATGAATATGTGAACAATGGTAACTTAGAACAATGGCTACATGGGGCTATGAGCCAACAAGGGACACTTACCTGGGAAGCTCGGATGAAAGTTATAACTGGCACAGCCAAAGCGTAAGTTCTATTTGAAAAATTCAAGCAGAGGACAATTTGAATTATATCTGTTCACTTGTGTAAAATTGGATTGAAAATTATTTTGTAATAATTATTTTAAAGTCATATTAAGGGTGATTAATGGTTGACAATTTTAAACCTTTTACACTCTTAGTGTATCAAAATTAAACTTACTCAGTTTTTAATGCGTATCAAAGAATGTCATCAATGTCATATGAGAGCACATGTTGATATTTGTATTTTGTAGGATAGATAGTGACATATTTTGCAATTTATTTGATCCATTAGGATTCTGGGCAACACAACTATGTGTTCTCTGGTGATCTTCTCTGTTTGTCCATTGTTAAATTCCTAAACTTAGGGCACAAGGGACCTGTTGCCAAGATTATAATGTTTTCCATAGTCTTATGTTGGTGCTTGCTCCATTGGATACCTAACTTACTGTTGTGGAAGTTTCAACATCAGGCCTAGTTCCACTGATTAAGCTCCCTATTTACTATTACGGGTGGCAGGTTGGCTTATTTACATGAAGCAATAGAACCGAAAGTTGTTCACCGGGACATAAAGTCCAGCAACATATTGATTGATACCGACTTCAATGCAAAGGTTTCTGACTTTGGTTTGGCCAAACTTTTGGATTCAGGAGAAAGTCACATTACTACTAGAGTAATGGGAACGTTTGGGTATGTAAAATATTTTGGTATCTACTTCATAGATTTCTGTAAAGGATTGCATAAATGGAACTTACTCCTGTTTCCAATTTCAGTTATGTGGCACCAGAATATGCTAATACGGGTTTGTTAAATGAGAGGAGTGACATTTACAGCTTTGGTGTTCTCCTGCTAGAAGCAGTTACTGGAAGGGATCCTGTGGACTACTCACGTCCTGTTAATGAGGTATGTATGAATTACTTAAGCAGTACCTAATTTACTGCTTCTAACTTCTAACTTTGTTTTTGCATGAGAAGTGATCACTGCTTTTTTGTAAAGCGAATGATATTCTGATTCTCCTCATCACAGGTGAATCTTGTTGAATGGCTCAAGATGATGGTGGGGACAAGAAGGGCTGAAGAAGTTGTGGATTCAAGGCTTGAAGTGAAACCATCAACACGTGCTTTAAAGCGTGCTCTTCTGGTTGCACTTAGGTGTGTTGATCCTGAAGCAGAAAAGAGGCCTAAAATGAGTCAGGTTGTGAGAATGCTTGAAGCCGATGAATATCCATTCCGAGAGGTTCCCTTCATTATCTTATCCTCTCATTTAACTTTTTCTGTAGGAATCTGAATCTTTTATCACAATTTGGAACTTTTGGATCTTATGTTTTGCTCCTTGCCACCTGAATCATCAACTAGAATGATTGACACATCATTGGGAGTACATTCTTTCTCAATAGCCTTTTAGTCATTTTAGTGTGTTAAGCTTATTTTTGGGTTGAATTATTGTTGAACTTGAAATTCTTTTAATGACTGATAATGAATAGCATGTACCCTAATTTATTCTCAGAATTCATCTGTCCGTTCGCATGCCCTTTTCATGATTAGGTATCAGGTACTAAATTTTGAATGGCATGGATCCTTGGTCTTCTCTAGTTTGTGTATGTGCATGTTTGAATGTATGATTTCCTGGATATTACTTGAACTCTTCACCAGTCACTTCTACTGGCTTTGTTAATTTAAGTTAAACATCTATTCGACAACACTTCCAGGATCGAAGAAATAGAAAGAGCCGCACTGCCAGCATGGAAATTGAGTCTCTGAAGGATATTTCTGGTCCATCTGATGCTGAAAAGGTGAAGAGTTCTGAAGACCATGCACCAGAAACAACTCAAGGGTAGGATTGACAACCACACTTGACTTAACCGGCATGTACAATCAGCTTTGTTTTGATTTCAGTAACCAATCAAATACCATATATGTTCAAAGTTTGTCTTGAGATTTTACTTTTTGCCGCATCCGAGAAGATGATCAAATCTGAGAGGAGAATCAAGTTGGAGATAGCTCGTTTGGACAATGAAGCATTTTCTTATTCAAGGATATCATATGATACACCAAATTTGCTAGGAGGATGAAGTCAGGGTGAGTGAACTAGTTAATGTTGTACATGTACAGATGTCTGCTGAGCCAATCTCTTCCTTACATGACTGCTAATTTGCAGCCATTTTTGTCTGCCTGAGAGTTGAGATGATGTAAAACTGATATTGGCTTCATTGTAGTTGCCATTTTGCTTTAAGTTAATCATTATGTATAAACTCCAAAAAGTATTATGTGAAGCGATAATATCTCTTTCTTTTTTGATCGCGTTGATTTCTCCACAACTCGAGTCTATATGTCTACTTTTTATCTGTGGTTCCCTATCACATCTTAAACTGTTGTACATATAGAGGAAAAAATGTTGTGATTCAATTTGCAACCTACCCAATTGATTGTTGATCAACTACACCAAATAAACAAATTTATCTGTTCTGACAGTATGCTTCCTTTCAAGATAGCTACACCAAATGACACAAACAGATGCATGATTATATTATTGATCAGTTTTTTTAACACTTTTTTTGTTGTTTTCTTGTTTTGATTTCAAACTAAACTTTCTTGGGTGTTTTTAGTATATGATCTTCTAGCAGAATTATAAACTTACAGTTTATCATAAGAATTTTGAATAATCGATTCATTGTTGAAATGATTGGTGTCATTAAAAAAATATGTAAGCTTTTATACCTAGTCTTCTTCTCCAATTGCGTCATTTGTATAAAATCCCTGTAAAATAATCTGAAGGCAAGAAAATGTTTCAACCATTTGATCCAGTTAAGTGATATGCTATCTCAACTTTTATTTATTTAATTTTATTTTTTCCACCTTTATTCCCTCATTCACTCAAATTTATGTTTGAAGTTATCTTGAGCAAGCATTTATGGGGGCATTCATTCAAACAAAATGATTGAAAGTTTCAGACGAAGAAATACATAAGACAAAACTACATTTTGTCCTTAAAGTCAGTATAACTGTTATCAGGTTTTGACAACATTTAATTTTAAAACATAATCAAGTTATGAATAAATTAGTTCAAATTTGACCATTCTTAACGTTAATTTAGTAATATTTTATTACATGTATAACAGTTAATTTTCTAACTGTTTTCATCTTTTAAAAATTGATTAACAAAATTCTTTATTAGCAATTTTGACTTTGATCCCTTGCTGCCATTTGTTCATACAGTGGTCACATTTCTTCCATACTATTCTAGAAGCATTTCATTTCATTTTCATGTCAAAAGGTTAACATGTTTTGGTCCAACTGGTTTTTACATTTATGCATCTGGCAATAATTTTTCCCTTAAAAATCAAAACTCCTATCGATTATAATTTGATCCATTCAATCTTTATCATGAAATAATTGAAATCCCTCAGTATATACCAACTATTTTATGTTGTTATCTATGTAAAATATACAGTGAAGTTGATTTTTAACTTCATGGCAAACATTGATGTTTGAATTTTGTTCCGTGTTAATGATGATAGAAACAAAAATCCTATTTTTATCAATCACTTTAGATATTATAGTTACCTGGTGTTTAGTATGTAATAACACACACACACACATGTATATATATATATATATATATATATATATATATATTAATTAAAGTTAAGTGATTTTATATGTTTCTAAGAATACCTTATTTTCATTATAAAAAAGGTAAATACTTATTTTTGTATAATTAAATTTTATAAATTACAAATTCTAATAAATAAAAAAATTTAATATATAAATAACATTTTAAATTTATAACAAGCAATTTCAGTTCTGATATAAAATTATTTTCTAAAGAAAAGTATTGATATTTTGCTTAGAAATAGAAAAGAAGATAAATTGATAAGAATAGAGAGTCAGAATATTTATTCAGCTAAAAAATTAGTTTTGATACTATACTTTAAAAATTGATATATTAATTCTCAATTTTTAAAAAATATGTGAATTTAATTATTCTATCAATTTTGTAATTATAAAAGATTGTTATTAAATATCAAATTTAAATATAAAAAATAACATCATATATTATATGAATTTAATCTTTTTATTAATTTTATAATAATAGATAATTTTTACTAAATATTAAATTTAAATATAAAAATCACATATTTTTAAAAATTGGAGGATTGAATTTAAAAGTATTAAAATAAGTTTAAAAAAAAAATACTAATACCAAAATCATATTTTCCCTAGCTAGCTCTTAATAAAAGATATAGTAGTTTTATTTCAGGATCATCATCTCCATTCTCTGCACGTTGTCTTGTTTTTTTTATGATTATATTTTCTTTTGCATCTATTAGTGTAAATTAGAATCCGATAATTTAAGTAACATATAGTTGAGAAAAAAAAATCATAAACTTATTATTTTAAAATAGAAAATAATATCATATTCTCTTAAGTTGGCTTGAGACTTATTTTTAATCATGTTCTGAAACTTGAACTTGAACATAGAACATAATCCTACCTTAATAAACAACTTGAACATGAGCTAATGTTTATGTTATGAATTTAACTATATTTTTTAGTTGAGAAATTTAATCCTTCATGCTTGGAGAATAGGATCAAGAAATGAATGTTCATACCAAAGAATGAAAATTTGCATAACATAGCTAGTTCATTAGCAAAGGAGGAAGAAAATGCTTGGGAGACAAAAGCTGAGAATATGTGTGGTGGGTAGAAGATGACATACTTGCTCAAATATGCAAGATCTGATATTCTACAAGGAGTCCTCTTAAAACTACCAACTACAAATCCCTTCAGTACCCGAAGATCAGTCAACTTCTCAAACCCCTTTGGTATTCTCTGCAACAAGTAGCAGTGAGACAAATCCAAATGTCTGAGCTTTCTCAACAAGGCAATATCATCAGGTAATGTTTCTAGACTGTAACAGGCCTTGAGATCTAGAGTTTCTAGGATCTGAAACTCAAAAATGGAGGGTGGCAGCTTAGATATTCTTGATATCCCTAGAAGACTAACATAATTCAAATGTTTTAGATTGTTTAGAAAGTAATTATACACCTAATTCACTCCAAAATCGGTTTAAAAGGTGAGGTTCACACCAACATGTTAATGATCAAGATTCTACTTAGGACTTCTCAAACTATGTAGAAGAAGATCATAATCTATTTAAGAAGTGCCCTAATTTAAGCTCAATATCCCGCCAACCAAAGTTCATTATATTAAAAAGTGACCGAATTTAGGTTCAACAATCTTGTTAACCTGATTCTAATCCCATATAGAAAGTAATTATGGGCCTAACTCACCCCAAAACCAGTTCAGAAAGTGAACCTCACTTATATACACTATAGTTCCTCATTTTTAGTCAATTTGAGATTTCTCGGTCAGATTTCTTAACTCCTTCAGGAATTCTTCATTCTCCACTTCAATATGATGAGCAGCTGAACTGTGCAGCCAACGACCAAGTTGAAGAACCTCTAAACGCTTCATTTCAGCCATGCATTGGGGTTCAAAATAAAGATAACTTGCACCAATGTTAAAAATAGCTCTCCAATGGTCCAGTTTAAAACCAAACCCATCACTTAGCTTAACTCTTTTTTGGTCAAATGCTAAACATTGATACCAATTATAACCCCTGATATGAGATAAGATTAGTACTTGTGGAAAATTTCTGAAAGACTCTACTACATCATTTTGTAACAATTGCCTAACTGACTCATGATGGAAGCAAGGATTAATTCTAAATTTACTCCAAACAGGATACTTGTCATTACCATATGGTACAATCAGTTTATGATTCAGGACAACCAAAAACAGACTCAATTTCCTCTACTCTATTTTGCCAAGGCCTTTCGATGACAAAATCCACTGCAATCCACCAGAGAATTAGCTTCCTTTTCTTTAAAACAGCTTTTTCAGGGAAAAGTAATAGAGAGAATAAGAAATGTTTCTGCTCAAAATTTATAATTGACCTTAAACATTTCCAAGTCCTGAAAATGGATCGAAGAGAGTGCTCCATTCTCTTTTTCTCTTGTGAGGAGCTCCTTAGCAGCTTCTGTATTCCTACTTTCAGTAGCAGCTGCCAGCAACTTTTGTTTTGAATTCCTTATTCTCTTGCAAATATAGCCATCCACCATTGTTAACGTGTCAAGGAGTTCTTCTTCATTCTCCTTCACCTTGGAAAACAGGTCCAATATCTCAATCAACTCTGACTTCAAATCCTTCAAATTTGCTTTCTGCTCTACAGTCACCAAACGCTTCAACAATTTTGGCACTGCTTTCATGTGATTTGTTCGAATAGACATTTTCTTTTTTGGCAATGAGATTAAGTGTCAGAGTGGTGGAAGAAATTGTTAATTTATGAAAAGCTAATCAAAGGAGCAATAAAATTTTACAAAAAGATTAACAGAGGGGTTGAAAAGAACAACATATGTTTGCAATAAAATTGAGGGATACTGGAGACAATTTTGTTAGCAGGAAAATGCCAATTCAGGTGAATTTTTTAGTCTATTGCAGAAAAAATAAAGGTTTTTTGGCAGGGAGAAGAAAAATGAAATGTTCATGATTTAAAAAGTATAAACTATATTTCAAGTATAAAATATCTTTTATAGTAAGTTCATAATTGTAGAAAATAAAATTATTAAATTAGAATCACCAAAAGGATGCAATGATCAAGAATATTTTTTGCTTCAGAAAATGATAAAAAGGTGTCTTTTGCTTTGCTTAACTTTGGCAAGGAATTGTTCCAGCAGACTGACAAGCAAAGAACCCAAGAACAAGTGTGACATTATTCTTCTTTTCCCATGAAAATTTGCCAAATTAGTCAATCTTTTCTGCTTAGAAATGTTTATTCCAGCAACTATGACAAGCAAGGAGAACCAAATAACAAGTTTGCCATAATCTTTTTCCCATAAAAAGATTACCAATTTTTCAGTTAGCTAATGTTGTAACAAATCACAGGGATGGAACTAAAGTTTCCCATAACAGATAAACACACTTAAAAAGAAAATTCATCACACTTATCCCTGGCCTGCAAAATATAGTGACACTTCTTCTAACGTGATCTGTTGTATCAACAGAAATTAATAAACCAAGACAGTGAGATGCTGAAAATGAAACACCAAGTGATTTTATTCACATGATTATAAAACCAATATGCTGTAAATCTTACCACAAGTTCCTCCTCTCCCAGGAAAAATAAAACTCAACATTTGACATAAAAAGTAAATGCAGATGAAACTCAAAGAAAAATGAACTTGTCTTGGATTTGAGCACCCTTACAAATAAGTTTCCATGAATAAATTTAACTCTATCAGAGTAAACTACTTCCTATAAAATTATCAATACTGAAAGAATTATAGAAAAAGCATCAAAGTAAGAATATGACTTATAAAAGCATATTTGAGTAAACTTGGAAATTCCTCTAGTAAAATCTCATCAGCAAGTAATTCCTCATAATCTTTTTCCATTTCATTCTTCTAAATTCTTGTTGGAAAGTTATAAGAAGGAATAATTAGTTCTGCATAAAGGACATGGAAAACATTAATACTAGCATAAGATCAAAATTGACTATATTGGAGAAAAACATTATTATTATTAAGTTTAATGGAGTAAAATCACTAATCATAAATCAATTCAACATATTAAACTTTAATATTTATCATTCTCAGTCAAATTACAATTTATAATTACCACATTTTAATATATTAATTTTCAAATCGTGATTCAATTAATGAATATCTTCTCTATTTTACAATATCTTAATAACAAATTATACAAGAAAACAAATAAATATATATATATTTTAAAAATTTATTCCCTATCAAATAATTTTTATAAAAATTGTTACAGCAATTTTTTTTATTATTTATATAATTTATATTTTTTCTTTCAAAATCTATCATATTTTAATATAATTTTTATGAAAATTATTATAACTTTTAAAATATAAGTATGTGATCTAAATAGGTAATATTGTGATAATAATAAATAATTATTTAAATGGTAAAAAATAAATTGATTTAAAAAAAATTATATCTATTTATATATTATAATTTTATTTTATTTTATTTTTATTTAATGTTGAAAATTTAATAGGAACTAATAATAATATTTTTTTATTAAACATATTATTTGTTTATATAAAAAATATAAAAGGAAAATTAATTAAAAGATAAATAAATCTTAGTATTTTTAATATATTAGTTAGTATTTCTTAATTAAGAAAACATCTGTATTTATCTAAAATTTATGTAGAGAATTTTAAATTAAAGAACAATGCAAAATTGAGATTTGATTAAAATAAAATAGATGTTTTAAATTAAAAAAAATATAAGAACAATTTTCTCCATTGGGAGTTGGGTTTGTATTTGATTAATTGTCTAACCTATTGATTTATTTGGTAATTAAATCTATTTCAAAATTTGCAAGTATTCAATTATCTAACCTATTATCATATAATATTGATATTTATTTTCTTTCAAGTTTTCAATTGAATTTATCATTATTCTCGTCTTAATTATATTAAATTAAATCATTTATATTGCATATTTCATTCCCACCAATCCTAATTTTTTTTCTATATCTTATCTTAATTCCATTAAAATTAAGAAGATTTCTTATATTATTATTAGTGATTTTACATCTGACAATAACAAACTACGTTTTAAGATAATTAATGAATTTTGTATTATAGGAGATTTTAAATAGAAGAATTAAATTAAATACCATATAGATAAATTGAATAGAAAAAGTGTTATATCTTGTTGAAACTTGATAAAAACTGGCTTAATATAATAAAATATATATTAGTATGGTTAATTGTTTTTATATAATGTATGTATGTATTTAAAATATTTATTTATTAAAAACCCAATAGAAAATTCTAATTTACTTCACTCAATTCTTAATATATATATTATTGAAATCTATCATCATCATCATCAATGCGTGGATATTTGACCATTAGTTTTTTATCCTCGAATAACATGATCATCCATGCACAGCCATACAAGTCATCACCTATCCATGGAAAGAGACATTCTAACTATGATCACATCAAACCCTAAAATAATTAGAACCAAATTTTTTTTCATACTATTTTATCAACACAATTTCAAAGTAAAGTCACAAAGTTATAAGTCATTCAACACAAGGTCAATTTTCAAATATTTAATTTTGTTTTTAATTTGATCATTTTGATTTTGATTCTTTTATTTAAAATTGATTGGATATAATTTTAGTCTCTAAATATTAAATTTTAAAAATTAAAAATAATTTTAAATTCTAAACTTTAAACCCAATAGCCTAAAAACAACTTTTATGATGCTTCTAATATTTAGAGATTATTTTTTTTTTATTAAAATTTGAAGTATAAACAAAATTCTTCAAATTTAAGGGATAATATCTAAATCACACTCCCTCCTAAACATTGTTTATTATTAATTAACTTTTTGTAAAAGTTAGATAATTATAAATTAAATTCATTAAATAAGAAGTCAGAATCATCCAAATTTTTTTTGTGATAAACATCAACCAATAATAAATATTATATTCGAGATACTTATTAATATTTTTTTTTAGACAACTAGTATTTTTCTTATATTAATAATAAAACAAGATAATAAAATAGTTATTTTATTAAATATTAATTATCTCCTTTTTATTTCTAATATGCATTTTACGTTAAAAGGAAGAGTTTAACTCTTTAGGAAAAAAATTATTTTAACTTATATGCAGTGTTAATCAACTCATTTTTTTATTATATTTTATTAATAAACGTCAAATGTTAATGAATATAAACAGTTATATTTTAAAATATTTAATGCTGCAAATGTATATAAATTTAATTGACTTAAATTTGAATTTCATTTATTTTTTGTCTCTTAAGTTTAGAATTAATTTAGTTAAATATTAAAATTAAAAAAAAAAAATCTATTTTAGTCTCTTTTATCAATCACGGCTAAGGATATTATTTACTTTACTAATGAATTAGAAATTATTTATAACAATATATAACAAAAAATGTTCCCATTTTGTGTATATGTATATATATTTTTTATTTTAATTTTTAATAAAAAATATATTTTATTCTTTGATTATTGATAGAAATGGTTACATTCTCAAACTAAATGTATTAATTTTTTTATGTCATAATCAAACATTTTTTTTTCTTATCTTAATAAAGGTTAGTTTTCTTTTCATTTTTAATTATTTTTTTAATTTCTATTTCCTATAAATAAGCTAATTATGAAGACTAAGCAAATTTTTGTTGTATACTATAAGGTTATTTTTACATGTTTTATAATATCTCTCATAACATAATAAAAATGTGTATGCATATATTTGACAATGTCTAATTTTCTTTTCACTAGTTTATATAATCAAACATAATGTCACTCATGTGTTATTTTTCAAAAATATTTATTTAAATGATGGAAAAAATAATAAAATAATTTTAAATTAAAAAAATTATAAAGTTTAATATAATTTTATCTCAATTTTCATGACATAAAAATATATTTTCAAATAAAAAAAAAACTTTGTTCTAAATATGAAGGAATAAGAATAAGAATATATTAAAATCATGAAAGAAAATGTTTAAAATTCCGTCATGGAAGGAAGCATCCTAATCTCGCGCGTCATTGACGAATCATCCCCGCATAACCAATCAGAATCATATTTCTCAAACACGTGGCGAAATATGTGCGGCCAGAAGCATGGACCGTGAGAAGCACAAACATCACAGCCCGTGACAACAGTGCACCCCCATGACTGTGTGGATTACTCAACCACAGTCCACAAGCGATAGAGAAAAAACCGCTATATATATAAAGCCGAAGCGCGAGAAGTTGAAAAAGGTTGTGTGTGCGAAAAGGTTCGGCTTGTTTGATCGGAAAATTCTCGCTGAAAGGGATAGAAAACTGCGACAAAATTTGCGCACAACGGAGAGAGACGAACGGAGAGTGAAAGAAGAAACATGAACGGTAACGGTTATGGCGGCGGGGAACACGTTGCGGCGGAGAGAGGCGTGCCGGCGGCGGCGGAGAAGGTGGTGCAGAGCGTGAAGGAGATCGTGGACTGCCCGGAGCATGAGATCTACGCTGCGCTCGAGGAATGTGATATGGACGTTAACCGCGCCGTTGAGAAGCTTCTCTCCCAAGGTTTTGCTCTTTCGATACTGTGTGTTTCTGCGCTTGCGTTCGTTGTTGCAGTGGAGCGTCGTTTTTTTTTCTCCTTCTCGGTGTTTTGTTGCAGGAGAAATTGATGAAGACGAGAAAGTGTTTGCTTCGTTTTATATTTTAAGTGTGTTACGATTCTGCGGAGATTGATGCTTTCATACTCTTTTTCAGAAAAATGAACAAAGAAAAGTCTAAAAGTGATTTCTGACTTCTGAGTGAGTTCATTTTGTGCATTACGATTTATCTGCATTATTTGTTCATGAATTTAATTAGAATGTGTCGTCACTTTTACAATGACCATCGTAGGATTTATAGTTCAGATGGTTACGGAACAAAAATCTTTGCACGGATGGTGCATGACAATAAAATTGTTTTTTATTTATTTTTTGGTGGAGTGACAATCCTGCATCATGGTTTTTTATTTGAATCTAATTAGGATGCATTGATATTATGAATGTTTATACCGTGCCTTGCCATCCAATTATGAATTCTCATATAATATATTTCTCAGAGTGTAATGATCTATGAATTATTCTCATGATTTATATATCTTTATAAATGGTAGTTTCCAATGTTTTAATTGTAGATACATTTCATGAGGTGAAAAGTAAACGTGAAAGGAAAAAAGAGGTATTCCTCGTATGACACATTCTTCATTATCATTGAGATAAGGTTGAACTGATTATTGGATGAATAATCTGTTTTCTTTTTAAACTTCAAATGAAAGGGGGGCTTCAATTCAAGGAGTAGGGGTAAGAATGTAGGGTTGAGTCGCGGAGGCAAAATTGGCGGTGGCAGTGATTGCAGTGTTGTGCAAAGTGGAGTAACGCATGTGACTTATAACGGTATCTTCTCTGATTGCAGAACATCATGCAATTTCTGGTACATGCAGCTAGTATATTGACGTCTTTTTTTACTATTGCATTGCCTTACCTTGTCAAATATGTATAACTTAATGTCAGAGCATTATAAAGCTAATGCCGGCAAGGGGGAGGGTGGGTCAGTATGTGCCAGTGCTTCAGTTATGGCTCCTACGACTCATGATGTGATGAAAAGTACAAAAAGGTGAGTTTTCTCATGCAATCTGGTAGCTTATGTGAATTCAAATTGTTACTGTTGATAGAATGTTGGTTGATGTTACTCTCAGTTTATTCCTCGAGATAAACCATGGGTTATTTTTCTTCACATAGATATGAGGATGTTTTGACAGCGGCTTTGATGATTTAGCCTATGATTGATCGTTCTGTTCATTTTTTCTTTCCTTTTTGATTTTGTTTTCTTTGTTATAGTGCAAATTTACAATGTTTCCAAATTGGTGTTTTGGAAAAGATATTCAAGTGATTGCCTCTGCCCATAAGTTCATTACTATTATTGTTCCTGAAGTTCTGTGTTCCCACCATAAATCATCAGGGAACTTAAATTGAAGGCAATTGAAGCCCTTGTGGATGCTTTAAACATTTTTCCTTATTTAGAAACTCTTTCTAGGCACTATCATCCACCCTTGCCAGTCCATTTAATTGAAGCCGCCCTATACTTTGTTTTGGTTCTACGTAAATGAAAGATGGGTAGTTAAAATGCTTTTCTATGCATCAAAAGCTTTCTGGGTTCTCTTTTCTCCACTCCAGGACTAAATGATGTGCAAAAAAATCCATCATGCACTGACCTCTTCGATATGTTCAATAAGCATATTCAAGACCAATTTATAGTTATGGGCTCAAAGTTGACCTTTAGTGTTATTTTTTACCCCAGCTTGTGTTCTGATTAGTTATGACCCCATCCTACACACATTTGATTGCATGAATATAGGCAACAAATTAACACCTTCGCTAGATCCTTTGAAATCTCCCGAATCCTATTGTACTGCCTTTTCCAAATTAATGATAACCATGTGAGTAACATCTCTTTATTAATCTTTGTATCAAGTAGTGCTTCCATGGTCGACCTATTCAACTTCAAACCAAATTAATTTTGACTATCTAATACTGATCTTCACTCAATTACACTCCTCCATTTAGCATCATAGTATGACTCATGTACTCTTATAATTTATGCAGTTTTGTATTTCATTCTTGTTCTTGTATACAGGGCTCTATGTACTTGTCTAGTTGTTTAACCTTATTATCTTACATCTTTATATCTCATTAAACAACTTTTGAGCCATCTTATGCTTCTTTTTCTACGACTTGTTTATACCTCAATAAGTGTATATCATTTGTTCTATCTACTTTGCCATTATTCACTATTTTCAATGCTTTGTTTACGTTAGACTCTCAACTAAACAAAAACATAGTTATGAATCCAAGTAGTGACGCAGAGTGACTGACCAAAAAGTTGTTATTGTGGATTGTTATTTTGAATTTTGATATTCAAATTAAATAATTAACGTTGTCCATTTGTAAACGCTTAAAATCAAACCCAAAATAAAAAATTCTTCATTAATTCAAAAGAGAACAGAGAACAAAGTAAAACATTGGCCAGAAGAGTCTCAAACTGAGAAATGATCACTGTGACATGGATATAAAAGATAGCATGGTCATAGATTGACTAGATACTACAAAACATTGAAGTTGTGGGAACTGAGAACAGAACAAAGAAAAGTTACAGGGAGAGAGAACAAAATAAAGCATTATCACAAGAATGAAGAAAGTAGTCATGGGTTAGCAGAAAACCACCATGTCACGGGAAAATGCTAGAGAGTCAAATAATGATGGGTGGTTCATCCAAAGAGATGTGTGCAATTGAGAGTGTGAAAACAAGGGTTTCATTTGAACCCTTTGATTTAACAAAAGGGGTGGGGGCAAATTACAAGATTGCTCACCTAAAATACCCCCATATGATAGTTTTTGAGGGGCAAGGTGTTTAACACAATGGTACCCTTCTGACTTGGTACTTCCAAAAGCCCCACTATTTTTTGCACGATAGTGGATGCAACAGGTTGAATAGAAAGCATGAATGCAACACTATATTGGTTCTGGGCCATGATGCTATGCTGCAATACCCAGCTTGACTGTATGCAATTGACTTGAGGCATAGATGGTATAATTTTGGTCCTTCTCTACTGTTTTAGGCTATATCTATTGGAGGGAATTTATCTCCATTAAATAGCTCGTGACAGTGACTCTTGAACTCTTCCTTCTTATCATTTTTTATGAGTAAGAATTTACCATCTCTTTATCCTTTGCATTTCTACCGGTTAAGTCTCAAGTAATTCTTTCTCCACCTATAACAATCCTGTAAATACTTCTGTTGCTTTGATACCTAAGAATTGTTTTAATATGTCAAATGCGTAAGCTCTTATTGCCATTGCAGTATCTTTATTATCAACAAAATTGATACATAAGGTGAAAATATGGATTTTTATTTGCTTGTCTTTAATGAAATATTGATATCTCTTGGATTGGAATGTTGCTGTAATTGATTATTCTAAATAAACTTTCTAACTATTCTTCCTATTTCTTTTTTTAAATTTAATGCAGTGATTATTTTAGTAGTGATAATCGAAGACAGTCCTTAATAACAAGGCATTCTGTATTAGATTCTGCCGAAGCCTCTTCTGAATCTCAACCCTCCATTACAGGAGTGAGTAAAGGACGTCTTTCAATGGCAGACATTGTAAGAATGGGTAGAACATCATCACAAGATGTTGTTAACAACTGTAATACCTCAGGAGTTTCTGCATGTGGAAATTTGGAGTCAAGCTTAGGTTTTCCTTTTCAAAATCATTCTGAGCAACAAGTTTTTCATGACGAATGGCCTGTAGTTGAACATCCAATTGCTAGAAATTTACAGGCACCAAACATGTCTGCTTCAAATTCTAATGGGCCACTTGAGCATCCTAGCTTGCACTTAAGTGAAATATGTTCACACAGGAACAGTGAATTAAATGTAGCCCCAGTTTCATGGAGGGATGTTGCCTGTGATGACGTTGTGGCCGAAGAAATTGAATCTCCCATATCTAGCAAACATACTCTTTTGAGCAGCACCACTGGACTACAGTCTCATTCCAATTCTAACTCGAGGAATACTCTTTCCCCTGATCTACAATATGAGCATCACGAAGGTAATTATTGTTACCGTGGGTTTTAGATTTAGAATAACCTACTTTTGTATTGTGCTATAAAAGAAACAATAATTGCATCATTCTTAAGTCTTCATTATTCTCTTATGTGTGAATATATAAAAAGGTTAGACTATTCATTTGGTCTCTATTGCTGTTTCCATTTTATGTTTTACTTCCTATATGAGAGATCTCTAAATTTACTCCCTGAACAGTTTTTGGTTGGAGTTTATCATAGACAGAAAGTCTTTGTAGTGGTTTACACTGCAGAAATTTTTTTTCTGGTGTTAGCAATAAGGACCAAAGTATAAATTTTATACATGTGTAGGAAATAAAACTTATAATATCCTTGTTAGAGACTAAACTTAAAATGTGGACAACTATATAATAGGGGGGACTAAGTGAATAGGTTAACCTAAATTTGAGAATTCAAGTATAAAATTTGTAGAATGTTGCTAGGAGTATTTGAAATGTGCCATATATATGCACAATTACAATTTTGAAGTGTTTGTGCTTCTTTCTATATCGTCAGTTTAGAAACAGGTGTAGGAGGCTGAAATAACTTTTTGAGAAATCACTGAAAAGGCGTTACCCTGAATGGATTTATTGATACTTCGGTTTTTGATTGAACCTGGTGGTGGCATAATTGCATTTGATTCATGTAGGTGGCTGCATTAGTGAGATGACATGGTTGTTTTTGCTTGATGATTGACTTTATCATTTTTTGGAGGATTGAATTTGGAAGAGATATTTTTATAGTAAACTATTAAGTGTTTAAATGGGTATCACATATCTCTCCACTAAGAAGTTGGTGTTGGAACCTAAAAGTTGAACCACTTTTGTATTGTCTTTTGTTAATTAGTGATATACAGTAGATCTTGTCCTTGAAATTGGAATTGTGAATGTTTTCAATGATGATGATTATAATTCCTTTTCATCACTTCTGTAAATTTGTAAGTTTTATAGAAAGTTGTGTTGTCCTTGAATCATAATCTATAGAAGGTAAGGGTGGGCCATGTCGAGTCAGGCCAATCAGACCAAGATAAGTTAGGCTAGGCTGAGTCTGGTCAAACCACACTGAGACATGTCAAGTTAGATTTAGTCAGGTCAGGTTTTAATCCAATCTAATCTAACTTGACCCTGTCTATAACAACTAAACTTAATTTGAATTTATCATATATAATAATTTCAATTTTAATGTTTGTTATATCTAAATTAAATGATTATATGAATATGGATTTAATCTAATTTAAACTAGATCCAAAAAATTCAAATCAAATTGATCTAGTTAAATGAATCTGGATTTTAGATCCAATCTATTTTATTGGATATGGACATCCATCCTATCCATGCCCACCCCTAGTAGAAGGGAATGAAACCAATATTTGGATACGATGCTGATGGGAAAATGTTGGTCTTATGAAATATATATTATTTTTTTCATATTTTTTTCTCAAGGGCTGGTAAATGATTGCCATTATTCTATTAAGATTATTCAAATAATTTTACTGATGTCTTTGTAGATGTGTCATCTGCTGCTTCAATTTTCCAGCGATTATGTGTAGGAGAATCCAAACTGAAAGTGCCAACATCTGAAGATGACCCAGCAGTGGTTATTCCTAGTCATTTACAAGCCTTGGCTGCTGACTGTTCACATTTGAGTTTTGGTACATATAATAGCAGCAGTAATTCTGCATCTGTGGTTCTTACTTCTAATCATCTTTCTAAAAATGGCATGGAAATGAAGTCTGCAGCTGTAGATAATTCTTCAGCTCAGTTCCTGGATGCAAGGCAATTTTTTTCCATTTCCTATTTTTGGATATAGTATGCTTTGTCTATGACACAACTCATTTTATTTTTGTTATGTCTCTATTAGTTCTGTCGACCATGGTGATAAGCAGCTTGGATTTGATGTTCCTAGAGGAGTAGCAGGTGATAATAAAAATGGTGACTTCCTTTCATCACCTAAGCAATGGCCTGTGAACCATTTTGTTCCCGAGGAAACTCTTGAGCATGAACACAACATCACAGCATCTGTATCAGACCCTAGTTTCCCAAAATCACACAGGGAGAATACTTCACTGCCTTTGAAGCAGCCAGGCTTGCAGAGTGGAAACCATTATACTTTTCCAAGAGAACGGGTGAAACTAAAGGCTATCACACTTGAAGTTCTTTATTTTGGTTTTCTTATTGATGGCTTTCTACATGAAATATATCTGTGCACATGACCTATGATTCTATTCTTTAATAGCTGTTTACTTATTCATGCTTACTTTTAAAAATTCAAGTTATATGGAATATAATTTTGATATTTGCTTTTATTTACCTTGATGCAGTATGCTGACTCAAATTCAATACCTGGTGATCTGTTGGCATTCCTCAGGTTACAATCACAACCTGGAAGACACAATAATGCAGTACCGTCTATAAGCAATTCTACCTTCTCCATGTCCAAGGTATGTAGGGAGTATTCGTCTGGATTATGTACATCATGCTCATTAATTTTTTGATTTTATGTAATTTTGCCTGTGGCATATGCTAATAACTTCATAGAACAAATATTCTTTGGTAGGAATAGTCATTTAATGATGTTGATATCTCTAGAACATTGTTGGTTGAAGAAGAATAATCGAAAAGAGACAAATGCAACGCAACCAAAACTCTTATGCTGGACAAAAACGGAACATATGGAAAGAGAGATGATAGTGATTTAGCATGACTAAAACCATATAGAACACGAGAGGATAATTTATTAATGAGATAGACAACAATGAGTATAATCTCTCCCTAGAAAGACTTAGGGATAAGCATTTGGAAGAGAAAGATCCTAATCACCTCAAGGTAGATGCCTGTATTTCCTTTCAACAATCTCATGTTGTTGGAGTGTATCCACATATGTAAGTTCATGAACAATACTATTTTTGGAAAGGAATTTAGCCATGTTTTAGTTTTACCTATTCTCTCCCATAATCAAAATGTAGGTGTTTATTTGATTTTTCAAATTGTGTATCGAATGGATGAATTTGACAAATAAAAAAAAAACTTTATATTTTTCTTTTTTGAGGGAAAGTCATGTGATACGAGTGCAATCATCCATAAAATTGACAAAACATTTAGCACCTGTTATACTAAAATTTGACACAAGATTTCATATAATAGAGTGAATTAAAAAAGGTTGACACTTTTTGTATTATTGGGAGAATATGTAGTACTATTGTGCTTAGCAAACTGACATACATCATACTTAAAAGATTCAACAAACACATTTTGAGAATAAATTAGAAAACATAAACTTAAGAACATAAAATGACGTAGAGAAGTTAAATTTGAAAGGACTCAAAAGTATTTCAAAACTGAAGGTAGGATGTAATCATTTCTTTATGGATACTATCTTTAGTTCCCAAGCTTTTAAGATAATATAACCCTCCTATTTCTTAACAATTCCAATCGTTATGATAAGATCATGAAAAACACAATGAGAGAAAGAAGGTTACAAAATAATTTAGGTCATGTTAAGTTTATGAACAAAAACAAGATTATTGGGAAGTTTTGGAACAAGAAGTACATCTTTATGTGGTTCTTGGGAAATGTTGTCACTTCTAGTTATTGGGATATAAGTCTTATTAGCAATAGTAATATGGTTCTTAAACATATGATGACAAGTAAGAAGAATAAGGGATCATATGGTAAATTGCACTAGAATCTAGAATAAAAAAAATCTTCACATACAGTTTTAGACATATTAAAAGAGGAATTGAAATTCTTACAGGTCATGGTTAGAAAACAAGTACCAAAACAGTTACAATGCTTTCAATCTCAGGTCATAGGGTAGGCACTCCTTTAACATATGAGGATGAAGAAGCCTTGAATTACCTAACCTTTAGAATAAGAAATCTCCTAATGAACCTTCTTTGGGATTGTCCATTTAATTCTACCAATCGAATGAGAGCTTTATACTTTTCATGTAGCTTGAAGCAAGTCTTGGTGTGTCCAAATTTCTTACAATAAGAGCATTAATGATCCTCCTTGCCTTTTAAGTTGAGATTTACATCCCAGGGCCTGAGGCCCCAGGTTTGAAAGCCTTTCTAGAAAGCAAGGAAGCTTCTTCAATGAGTGGCTCATTCATCATGACTACTCTATAAGTCTACTTGCCCCAAAGAATATAGACTTCAGAAAGAGGGAAACCTTTCCTTGCCATGAATTTGGGTCCTAATAGGGTCATATTTGGGATTCAATCTTAACAAGAATTGAAGATATTAGAATGTTAAAAAAATTGAGCTAAAATGATAACATCACTATTATTTTCAGACTTCGGATTCTGATACTGGTCTAGTTTGATCTATAGGCGCTTCAAGATCCCATGGTAGTCTGCAACTGTGAGAATAGCTTGTTTTGCATTGGATATTTTACTTTCCAATTCATAACAAATCAAGATATCTTACCTATGAGTATTTCGTAGATCATTCCAAATTTCTCGAGCATTGGAGTGGAACATGTAGTTTCAATGAATATATAGTTTCAATTTATGCATGGACCTATAGCCATGTTATGATCTGAAAATTATCATTGGTCCTACTCTGAAAGTTAGGGTTATTCGGGGTTATAGCTCCCCCCCTCAATATGGTTAAACCTACTGCCTAATGAATTGAGTTCTTACTATTAAGGCAATTATGTTCAGGCAATTGCTTAATGGAAAACAGATATGTACTGGTAGCCATTTTAGACTATACGAATAGTACCTAAAACAGTATGAACAATAATAATAAAAAAAAAAAAAACTAGCAAAAAGGAAGTGAACAGTGCCCCCCTATAATATGAACAGTGTCTCAACAGTGTAAATGAAGGCAAACTGACCAAGCAGCAGTAAATTTGGTACCGCCTCTTCAGGGCGATATCAACAAATCAAATGGTGACGAAAGAGGTGGGAGCCCTTCAAGCAACCTCAAAAACGAAGATGGGTGCACTTCAGGCAACTCAAACCATAAAAAGAGAACTGCAACTTATGTGATAACAAATTTGAGTGCAGAAACAAAGTTCCCAAGATTAAGAAGCTCTAATACCAACTTGAAAAAGGATTAGGGGAAGAAAACAAAAACCATGATTTTAATTTCTTGATTCAAACAAGGAAATACATTATATAAAGAACTTTACCACCTACAATAATTGATAATATCTTCTCGTAATTCAATAGTTCTGTATATAACCGTGTATAACTTATTGTATAGTTTTAATGTAGATATGAAATGCCAAATGAATAGGAGTTAACATTGAAGGAAAGTGCATTAAATATCAATTACCTAAAGTATAAAGGTTCCAAATCAGTGCCCTTAAAACTAAGTCTTTGATAAATTGGACCTAATAGTTAATCATTGATATAATTAAAAGTTGTTGAACCTTGCAGGCCATGGCGCCAGGTGCCTTTCCTCTACCTATGAGATCTGCAGTTCCCCCGGATCCTACAGTGCAATCCTCAACACATTTTCTTGAATTGCTGGACAGGAAAGGATATCTTTCCCTGCCTTCTCAGCAAGCATTTTCAGACAATACTGCATATAATCAATCTCCAGCAGACATGAAGTACAACCTTCCGCAAAATAGAAATGAATTCCTAACAAATAGATTGCCTCCTCGTGCCACTGCCAGAGATGCATTTGGTTATGGAAATCTTGGCTCTTCCGTTTATAGTTCTGGAAGCTTTTTGTCTAATCCATCTCCGTCTCATATGATACCTTCAAGTAACGTTAAGGAGACATTATCTTCTCCGTATAATGGTGGACTTAACCTGAGCTCTACTCATCAGGTATGTTGTGTAGTTTTTTCTGATAAAGAATGATCTTTTCATGCAAAGCTGTTAATTTGGTGATAATCACGCTGTATTTTAATAACGGAAGTTGCATGATTGGATGCTTTTGACTATAGTTCGTTCGTGTTATGAGAAAATGACTTGTAAAGTTAGCTGTTGCTGATCTGTGCATGCTTCCTCTGCAAATCTACTCCCAAAGTGTGATCACCGTCCTTGACTAGGATTTATTTGAATCAACTTTTTGATAGTAGAAAAAGAAAATAAGAAAAAATAAAATTAGTTTTTCATAAACTAAAATTAAATTAATATTAATCTGATCATTGCCCTTGACATAATGTACACTATTAAAGTCGGTTATATAATTTCATCATTTAGGTTAATGATTTTTTCTCGTTCTTTTAAGCAGCATGGTAGTTTTTCTCACTGGGACTATGGGTCTGAGTCAAGATCTTCGTTTATCCCAGAGAGAACTCAGTATAATAACTTTCTGGGGCAGTCAAATCAGGCTTCCTTGTCACAGTATCCTAGTCCTGGGTATTCTAATCTTTATCATTCTCAGCCACGGGTTTTGGAAGAACGTCAGCACCCAGTTGGTTTTCAGGATTTGTCGTCCAAGCAGTTGCATCAATTTTGGCAGCGCAACTAACTGTATTCGCTCTGCTTGTTTTTCTTCTCTTTATATGCAAGGAACTATTCTTGTAGGTTTAGGTGAATTATATTTATGGTGATATTATATTTTCATTCAGATGCTTGAGCGTTAATTCAATTGTACATACTTTTATAACATGTCTTCTGTAGTCCTGATTTTCGTTCATTTTATTGTGTATTAGTGGGGGCACGTTTTCTTAGGGAAGGTGTATTTTACATACGTTTTCAACCCAGCAAAATTGTTTTCTGAAGCTGCAAGCATAAGCTAATTTGCAGTTTTATACATATATTTCATGGGAATGGGTGGGGACCCCCAAACATGATGATGATGAGAAGGAAGGCGTGAAGTGGAGCAATTATGACATTAGATATCTGTTGTGGAGGAAATGAACACGAGGCTAAGTTAGCCTGAGATAGGCATCGAGATTTAACGCAAAATTAAAACAATAATTTTGTGGTGGGGATGGTATTTTAGACTATTCATTAACCCCATCCTAAAAGCTAATCATTGTTTTGAGATTGTATTAATTGTCTTGTCGTAATGCACCTACTCAAGCTTCTATGTAGCCGAAAGGAAGTATTTGGTGCTAACCACTGTGCTCTTTGCCAAAGCCAATAAACCCACTCACTTCAATCGGAAGTACTTCCTTCTCATCATTTAGAAATCTCCCTTCTTTTTCCCTCAAAGTATTTACCCACATCTTCAACTTACTCCTCCTCTTTTCCCTCAAAGGTTTGTTCAATATTGACACATCTTAGAAACACTTATTCAAATAATAGATAAATTTTTACATAAAATTTTATTGGACCACTTTTTTCATAAATAATTTTAAAGGAATAAAATTAATTTATATACTTAAATTAAAGATTAAAACTATGAAAATTTTTATAAAATAATTTATGCATAAGATCATTTTAATTTATAGAGAAACTAATTTTATTTTTTCTTATTTTATTATTTTAAAAAGTCGTTTAATACATTAGAAAAAGAATTAAAAATGTGTATATATATTTTATAAAGAAATATAATTTCACTGAGAATTATGTTTTATTATATTAAGAATTTCAAAAAATGCATCACAGGTTTTTATTCAATTTACTCTTATCATATAATTTAATTTATATTCCAAAAAATTCATCCTTCTATTTCAAAATTCTTTAGTTAATAAATAATAAAAATATAATATTTAAAAAATAAAATAATTTATATATCATTTTTTTAAATAAAATTTATAAAAATAAAAAATAAAATTTTGAAATAAAATATTCTTGATCCTAAAATAATTTTTATAAGGTCTTAATCATAAAATCATAATAAAAACTTTAAAAATAAATTTTTTAAAATAAAAAGGTAATAATCTTTTTATCTTATTATCACACTTAAGCATAATATTTGTAAAATAAAAATAAAATAAATTTTATCACCTAACACCTCTCTATTTTTATTAAAAAAACATGTTTAAATACGAGAGAATTCAGTTCAAACAAAAGCACAACAATACAATTAAAAAATATATCTCACATATATTATAAACATATATAAGAAATATAAGAAAAATAAATAAAACTAAACATATCAAATATCACACATACTAACATATAATTACAAATTTACTCAATTAACTTAAATGCATATTCTTATCTTTTAACAAGAATTAATCGAGATAATATATTTAGATATAATTGTTCCTCGTCTTACTTTTAAACAAGAAATTTCTTATTATAAAATCTCCAAAATAGATAAAAGACCATAAAAATTCTATTTCTTAGATCACATCTATTCCATGAAAATATGAATGAATAAATGAAGCAATACACAAATATGTAATATATAAATACATTACTTATTATATATTTCAAATTATTAAGTATAATTTAAATTTTCACACTAATAAGTTACTACATTAAACTTTTTAAAGTAGATAAGAAAATCAAACTTCTATTATTAAGAAATCTACTAATTAATTGTGCTAAAAATTATTACTTTTATAATTTAAATGATACTAAAAATAAAAATATTGGATAAATATGTGTACCTTATTAATAATTATTACATAAATAAACATATCTTAAACATATATATTAAATTTTAATATAAAATTAATTAATATTAAATAAATTAAATTTTAATATAAAATTAATTGATATTAAATAAAACACTTTAATATATATATATATATATTTATTTATTTTTATTTTAATAAATATTACAAAATTAGGTTAGATGATACGAAACTTTTTTAATATTATTATCCTATGATTCATTTATCATTCATTTATAAAAGTCATACTCTATTCTAATAAATATTATAAAATTAAAATAAGATTTTCTTTAACATTATCTCACCTCTTATTTATAAATATTTGTTAAATAAAACAAATTTTTTAAAATAAATAACAAATATGATATATAAATTTTGATATTATATTATATTTCAATTTAAAACCAATTTATAGGAAACCTAAAAAATATATAAACCTTATTTTATAAATTAAGAAAAATTATGTGAATTTTTTTTTTCATATAATACTTATAAAATCAGATATTTTATTTTAATAATTATTACATAATTAAAAAAGATGATATATAATTTTCTTTATTAATGATATAAATATTTATATATCTTTAACAAAATTAAAAATGAAAAGCAAATAAATAAAATTAAAATAATAGATAAATATAAGATATCAAAATTAGATATTATATGATATTTTTATGTAAATTTTAATTAGTTTAAATAATGGTGAACCCCATTTACTAGAAGTATGAAAATAATTGCAAACAATGTTGGCACGTTGTTTTAGGTTTGACATGATCGATGTGTGTAAGTTTTTGTGGTGAGGATTGATTCTGAGCTGTTCACACATTTACACACACTTTGGTCCCTTCAAAGATTTGATTCATTCGACAAAAAATGTCGAAAGAGATTTGACTTATCCATCCAACAAATTGACTTAATCACTTCAAACTTTTCTTTTCTAAAACATCCTAACATAGCCAAACATTAAAACTATGTGCTTAAAAATTAATATTTTTTTTATTCAGATATACACTATAAAAATCAGAACACATTTACACTCTACTAAAGAAACTTTATATTGTAATTCTTTAATTGTCGATATACTTTTAACATTTTACTATGAAATAAATACATACTTTTAGAGTAAACAACTGAACTAAATTAATTAATTTAAGTTAAATGAGAGAAGACAAAACAATAATAGAATGATAGTTATTGAAATAATAGATGTGTATTTGTATACACTATATGCCTCCAATAACAGAAACACCACTTGCAATTTAAATCCTTGCATAAACAAAGACGCACACATTAATGTATTTGATTTATACATCATATTATTGGTTAACAAGTTATTGAGATATTGGAGCAAGTTTTATATTGAGCAAAGAATAAAGGGGAATGAAAAAGAAAAAGAAGGTGAAGGAAAAGAATAATACTATGAATAATATTAAGTCCTATAAAACAGTAAAAAGAAAAGCATGGAATAGAGAAAGGTAGCAGCAACACATCAGCACCATCATTACAATGATCACTAACCATCCCACACACTCACCCTAAACTCCAAACAATTCCATTCTTTCTTTACTTTTTTTTCAACCCTCTGCCCCACCTTTTCCCTCCTTCTCTTGCTTGCACCCTCCTATACACCATGTCTCCTTTCTCAAATCCTCTCCTTCCTTGTCTCTCACACTTCACATAGTCTATAAATATGTCTATGTTTTCATTCACATGACTAGTCCTCTAAGCACCTTTCCCCCAAGACCACGAACCATCTCTAGTTTATGATATCTTCATTTCTCTCTAGCTGTTTCAAGGCAAGAACAAGTGTTATTTGGGAGCCACATTGAAGAAGAAGGAACAAAGAGGAGAAGGAAGAAGTACCAAAGCAGCACAAGAACAAGACTCAAGATGCAAAGAAGTGTGAACTACTATGTGCTACTTCTTGTACTTGGTCATTTCCTTTGTTCAGGTAATCTAGTTTCCTTTTTTCTTTCTCTGGTCTATTTGTGCTTCTCCCCTTTTGTTCATGTGGCTCCTTTCACTCTGTTCTTCTATTCTATGATATGATATAAAGCTAAGTTTCTTCTGGTTTAAGATAATGTTCCTCTATGCTCCCTATCTCTATCTTTCTCATTTTCTTCTGTTTTGAACTGCTTCCTTTTGTGTTCTTTATCTTTTTGGCATAGTATTTCCTACTTTTCTCTTTTAGTCATAGATTCTTTGGACCACTTGGATAGTGTTTTTGAATTCTGTAACCCCAAAATGCATTTCCTTCACCAAGAGTTTGGGATTTAAGTAGCTTTAGTCCTTTTTCTTTCCCCTTTTGTTGTTGTTCAAGTTTATTAGATATACGTGTTGGATCAGTTGAGTGCAATATTATCTTTTCCAAATTTATTCCCCTCTATCATGCTCTTTATGTTACACTATAGTTTACCAATTGAACACTTTTTCTATCCATGAATGCTTAGATAATAATGATAATAATAACAATAATATTACTTGTTCAAAGTGCTGGCTCTTCTGTATTTCGGTTGATGCTGCTGTTTCACATGGAGTCGTTGTATTCAATCTTTCTCAAGTTCCACCGTTTCCTGAAAAGATGCAAGGGTCCAACTTTTTTGGCTCATGTCTCTATGCAAAAGATACCCTACTTGTCTCTAGTGCCCTTTCTAGATCAACTGTCATAACATGTGGGCTTTTAATACAATAAGGATAAGGGCCCAATAATTTTCTATGCAATTATGCAACATTTTGAAAGTAAGGACAGTTTTGGTTTCATGCCAAGTTCAAAGCTATGAGAACAATTTGAATCCTAGGTCTTTTCCACAATATTTTTTCATGTCTAACCATTATCTGATCTATCATGAATCCTCTCACAGTTTGAAATGATCTAAGAATAGTAGTTGCATAAGTATGAAAATATGATGTTATATGTGAGATTTGTTTGAACTTTATCATTGAAGTAAAAAATTCTTTAGTTTTTAAATTTGATGTGAGATAATAACACCTGCTAATAGTGAGTTAAGAACTAAAAAAAGGGTACACCATTAGAGATGCACAATCACATGCTTACAGAGATAAAATAATATAATAATCATAAATAAGCTTACTAGTAATTGTTATTTCAAATACAGGTTCAAGTAGGACACACAAGGAAGAACAAAGACATGTGAATTTACTTAGCCATGATGAAGAAAAACTAGAATTTACAGCATCAAAGTCCACCACTGAAAGGGACATCACCACACCAATCACAACAATTCCCAACTTAGTTCCCATCACTTCAACATCTCCAATTCTTAATCCTAATTCCAACCCTGATACAGTCTCTCCAGCCTCCACACTTCCAATCACCAGTCCTACCACACCAAATAATTCACCAATTTATTCCTCAGGTGCAAGCTGGTGCACTGCAAGCCCTACTGCCTCACAGAGAGCCTTGCAAGTTGCATTGGACTATGCTTGTGGATATGGTGGCACTGATTGTTCTGCAATTCAACCTGGTGGAAGCTGTTACTTCCCAAATTCTGTTAAAGACCATGCTTCTTATGCATTCAATAAGTATTATCAGAAGAACCCTGTTCCTAATAGCTGCAATTTTGGTGGAGTTGCTGTCATCACTAGCACTAATCCAAGTAAGGCTTCTAATGTTATGATTCTAAGTGTTATTCTCAGTGTGATGTTCAAGAGTTAACTCTACTGATGATAATCAAAATTTAAAATATTTATAAAGATGAAAAGACATATTGAATCCTCAATTTTATTATTTATTTTTAAAGATTTATATAGAAAAATGTGAACAACAAAATGTAAATTTGTTATTTCCAGAAGAGATATTAATAAATAAAATAAAGTGACATTTACATAGAACTTTGAACATTTGAATAAAGGATTAGGGTAGGTGAGTACTTTTAATTTAAGAATAAGAGACACAAATAAAAATGTGCAAGAAGTCAAGAAAACTAACACTGTTTGTGCTCTGCTGGAAACCAGAGTGAAAGACAGGTACAGTACATAGTCTCTGATTGGAGGTCATAACTATCTATGAAGGATTCTTGGGTTCCATTCTGCACAGACAGCAGAAAAATAAAATAAGCTTTTACTGCATCATCTTTTTTGGAAATATTTTACTGCATCTTTGAATACACTTTGAAAGTGTCTTGGGGGAATACATAGGAACTAAAAAAGTGCCACTGAGTGATGCCAGAAGTCAAGCTTTTTTCTTTTTTTCTACTTTATTAGAGAACATATCTCAAAAGCCTCCTATATCTTGTCAATATCCAAGCTAATCAATCCTATTTATCACAAATTGTTTTTCAAATCATTATCTCTATAACAACAAATGTGTTTACTTTAATAAGAACCCTTGAGTTAAAATACTGTCTAATACATTAATTTATCATCATAAATTGTATAAGTAGCTTAACTATGGGAATCAATATCCATGAAATCTATTGACTCTAATACAATGATAGATCTTTTTTATAGTGAGATTCTTAATAACAACACCAATTGCTTTAACTTAAAGGCAAAAGAATACTCAAATCAATCTATATATCTTTTTCATAAAAAAACTTGGGTGATTATAAACTTCTATTAATTTGATTAATGTGTTGCATTGCAGGTAGTGGGACATGTCAATATGCATCCACTAGGTGACAATCTATAATCATATATTCTTTCTTTCTCTCTTCTTGTTACAATTTGTGACAAATCTCATGAAAAATATGGTGCTTAAAATTGCAGTATCAGTTCATCAGTGTTGAACACAACAAACACAAGTGGTGCAAATGTTTTTGGTTCAGTACCTGTGCCCAAGAACCCCTCTGCCTCTACTGCTGCACCTGCCACATCAGCTAGATTTGTACAGTTTTGCCTCATTCTGTGGCCACTATTAGCAATTTTGGAGAATCATTATCTTTAACAAGAATGAGAGTTCATTAGATTTTGCTTGGATTTGATCTTTATTTTGTTTGAGGGTGGGGAAGGTGTTGTGTACTAGAAAAGGAGATAGGTACAAAGCCATTAATATGACATACATGACAGAAACACTTTGTAGAAAAAGTAGCAATTATATGAACGGTTTCAGTAGATATTTATACAGTACATTGCTTTTGTTTCTCCTTTATAAGTTTATATATTGCTTTTTCTGTATAGGGATTGTTTGGTTGGAATGATAATGGGTGAAAAACTAGTTCAATAATAATAATAATAATAATATAAGTTTGTTAATTATTTTTCATTCTACTTTCATGTGAATAACACAAACTGTTTTATTGATTGTTTTACCTTCTAACTATTTTTTTTTTCAAAATATTATAAGTTTCATCCATAAAGTGGTAGGGAATGGAATGGTTTCTTTTGATGAATTTCAAAGAGTCTTAATAATCAAATGAAAGGGATAAAAGAAAGAAGAAAAAAAGTGCTTAAAGTGTTCTGTGATCTAATCTTGTGATGAAGGTTTGATATATAATTTTGTAGCTTTTTCCTTCCTAAAATCACGGGTGTAATTAATTATACAAAAAAACTTTCACTTTCAATTCTCATGTCTTTGTCATATTATTCAAATTTTAAATATTCTCATCACTGTTAAGAAAAAGTTAGAACAAAAATTTCATTTATAATAGAATTTCTAATATTACATGTTGATGATATGATTCAAAATTGTTTGCTAATATCATATTATTATAGTAAAGATTTATTTAAATTAATTTTAATTCATAAAGAACCTTATTTCATGATTTTTTTTCTCTCTCTCCAAATATCAGAACCAATTAATATGTGTTAGCATCCATGAATTATGACAATTTTTCACAAATAAATTATATAAAAAGTGGAATGACAAGTAAACATCCAACAAATGTTTTTTTGATATTAACTAAAGTAGTGGGGTTGATCCAAGAACCCTAGCAATTAGGTCTAGCTATAATGAAGAAAGAGAGTTGAATGATTCATCTTTCTATAAGGAATTTTGTAGAATCTTGTTAGAAAATCAATTTTTGTATTGAAACTTAGTAAGAAAACGTTAAAAAAAATCATAAAAATAACAACTTTACATGTTTTGTGAAGAAATTTTGACATTTAATTCTTTAATAAACCCTAAAAACACTTGTGACAAAGTCATAAAGTCGTAACAAATGAAGTTGCGTTTGTCTCTTGAGTTATTTAAAAGGAAAACTGATTATCATAGTTTGGTCTTTTATTTATTTGGGTTTTGGTAACATTCCAAAAAGGGATAAAAAAAGCACTTTCGGAAAGACACAATAAGTGATTCTGCAATGATTATTCCTTGATACGATAACGACACTCTCAATAGAATTTATACAAAAAAATCACTTTCAATTTTAAGTTATTTTTCATTTCAACAATGTGTCACACTATGCTTAACTGCTCCTAAAAAGTGCTTATTGGTGAGTTTGAATTTCATGAATTTTCATATTTGTTTATCTTTCTTTCACACCCATGCTTCTTATTGGAAAATACTTTTTTAGAGTGAATAAAATATCAACATATTAATGTTTATTTTATTAAAAGTTTATTGTGATGTTAACTCACTAATCCCTCTACCAAACTTTGATGCAATTGTATATTTGAAAATAAAGAATTTTGAATATGATACAGATGAAAATATTAGAATAGAATAATTTTATTTAAAGGTATTTACATATTATTTTATATCTGGATTTAGTTGCTAGTTCATGAATAATTAATTCAAAACTATATTTACATATTTTAAAAAATTTAAATTTCAGAGTCATGCATAATAAAATACATGAATCTTAATGGGGATACACCAAAAGTATAAGGATTTTTTTTTTTTTTAATTCTATAATTTTTTATAAACATATTTTACATCTGAGTTGTGATATCTCAATCTATGAACAGAACTTAAAGCCCAACTGGCCCTTAACTTTGATCCACGTTCCTCTCAATTTAATTGATTTTGTTCACATAATAAGTTTTTTTTTATAAGAGATTCCTGAATTATAATTAAGTTACTATAATTAAACTAATTTTAAATTAAGAGGCAACTATAATTCATGGTTCAACTTGTTTAAAAAATTAATTCCCTTTAATTTGAAACTATAATTATCCCAAACACATTTGGGTGATTCTTTTTGTACACATTAATAGTTTTGGTGAGAAGGACTACATAATCATTTCCATTGATAAAAATGTTGGTTGATGTTACTGAAAATTGAATGTTTTTTAGTCTTGTAAGGTAAATATCTTTAATTTTTTTAGTGGATCATCTTATATGTGAATGGTAGTCACTCTTGAAGATAATATTAAATATTCTGATATTTAAGTTAATGGGTAAATAATAATAAAATAAAAAATAAATATAAATATTGAGATCAAATTAAATATTATTTCTTTATTATAAAAATGTTATTCTATAAATTTTAATGGTTTTATGTGATATATTTTATTATATCATTACATATCAAGTTAAAATTGAATAATATATTAGAGATAGAAATTGTTATATGAAGCTCTATCTTATTTGTATCTAACTTATAAATATATATTAAAGAAAATAGGTTATATTGGTAGGTGTTATTTATGGTTGTAAAATAACTAATTGTTTGAGTGTATAAGATAATAATTAATTATAAATTAATAATTGATTTATAAAATATATAAATAAATATTTAAGTTTCCAAACTCGAAATCTAAATAAAAATATGAATTATTTGTTTTAGTTTATATTTTAAAGAGAATATGACTTTAAATAACTTTAATTATTTTTTTATTGTATAATTAGACATCATACTCAAAATTATAATTATTTTTGAAGTTTGTGCTATTTATGAGTAAAGATAGCATTAAATAGTTTGATAAGGAGTTTTCATGAATTAAAAAATAATTAAATTATAATACTGGTATTTTTGTTTCTTATGTTTTCAAATATCATGACACTTGCTCAATAAATCTAATTACAAAAAAAGTAATATAAACTAAATAATATATAATAATTTTTTTAAAAGAGTATCAATTATGAAAGCTAGTTAAAAAATCAAGTTCAATGCTAGAAATTAAGTTAAAAATTTAAACTTGATGTGAATAGCTCAAACCTTACTGTATGAGTAGTATATATGGTATAAAATTTACATAATTAGAAAATTATGCTTAGTATAACTCAATACTATGAGTCGGTTGGTAAAATACTTTATTTATCTTTTAAATTTATATAGTATAATATGGTTTTTGTTAGATGCCAGAATTATAATAAAACATGCTTATTTTACTAATTGTTGTGTTTAATCACAATGTCTTGTTAATAAATAATTATTCAAGACACAAGATTAAATTAAATATGTTTAATGTATAAGAAAATTTTTAGAGATGAAATCAAATAAGAGGACCAATCAAAAAAGATCAAACATTGATTTTTTATAAATAAAATATAATTTTTTTAGTATTTTATGAATAGGGTACAAATTACAATACAAATGAAATGAATATACTAATCAAATGTATGTCGTGTTTCATAATACAATTTTATTATAAAAAAAGTTATAGTAAAAAATATAATTTTAAAATTTAAATGTTAAAGTTCTATACTATTTACACCCTATTAGTAAAAAAAATGAAAAAGTTACACTTTATCTTTACAAAATTTATCTGACATTTAAAGATATATAATTTAACAAGTTATTCTTGACAAAGTAGTATATTAATTTTAGTTTTATATTTTTTTATTCTTTTAATCGCATTTTATGTAAAAGTATAGAAATTATATCAACAATTTACCTATAGCTTATGTAAAAAAAAAAATACAGAAGAGATTTGTTCGTATAATTACACCCATAATTACACCCATATGGGTGCAAGAAGTTTACTAGTATAAAAATTATATCAGAAATTCACTAACAATTACATTAAAAATTTTCATAAAAGTATGAATAAGAGCATATAAATAAGAGAAGTGTATTGAAAGAAAACTTATAAAAATATAAGTTTGTTAATATATTAAGTAAAGAAGATAAAAACATCATAAAGAAGATAAAAATATGATGTTTTGATGGTTCTGCTTGAGTTGCAAGATATATGCTTGTAATATCTTTAAAAACCTAGCATTCCCAAATTTTATGTCGAAAATTCATAATAATATAAATATTAGCATATTAAATGTTAATATGCACTTGTTGATTTGTTCATGATTAAGAATTTGGTCATATATGATAACATTTATATGAATTTGGTCATACATGATAACATTAAATTTGGCACTTTATTTGTCATGAGCTGGAATCGTTGGCAATTGGAGTGATGACAACTTGTCTTTCTCAAGGATTGTGATTGCATGTTCATTTTGAGATAAATAATTTATCATTTGTGTCATGGTTGAATTAAGAAAATACTTGTATCTTTTGTAAAAAATAATAAAGGTGAAAAATAATTAATTTTATTAATAAAATAATAGAAGTGAACTTTAAATTTAATTTATTTTTATAAAATTAATTTAATGAGATAAGATTTGTACCTATTTGTATATATTAATTTGGTTTTATTTCTAATAAATATGAGATCTTTAATACATATCCTTCACGTTGAGACGTCCTAACTCAAACATAAATCAATATATGAGTGGTCCAATAACAATTCGATAACAGATGACTTAATAAGCCTAACAAATTTATTAAGATACATTCTTATATCATAACATATATGAATTTTTATATAAATTTTAAATCTAATTTATCCTTATAAAATCTGTTTAATAAAATAATATTTATATTAATTTTTATACATTATTTTAGTGTATATAATATCTCTAAGATACAAAATGAAACAATTATAAAATATAACATTCTTACTGAGTTTATATTTTTAACAGGATGTAATTTTCAAGTTCTAGCTATCTTTCCCAGGATTTTACTATTACATGCTGTCATATTCATTCTGTTCCTGCACATTTAACTCTGCTTTTATTACTCTCAACAACTTTGTACCTATTTCATAACTTAGTAACTTACTAATACCTTCCCATCACATACTTTTAGGATAAAAGACAAATCAAATATTTCCCTCTTCAACTTTTGATCAAAACAAAAATTATTCAAATTTTTAATATGTTAATAAGTGTGTTATATATAGATGAAGGATATCTTTAACTTAAACATTTTTATTCAAAACGGTTTTAATCATTTTTATTAATGTAATAAATCCACTCAACATCATAATACAATTATGATATTAAATTAACTTATGAGTTTCACTTAATTTAATTATTGGATTCCTCTTAAATTAATTCGTTGTTATT
Organism: Macrotyloma uniflorum; assembly: GCA_016859785.1. Taxonomy (NCBI): domain Eukaryota; kingdom Viridiplantae; phylum Streptophyta; class Magnoliopsida; order Fabales; family Fabaceae; genus Macrotyloma; species Macrotyloma uniflorum. The sequence goes on from BDMB01000034.1 coordinate 232,480, forward strand.
TTGAACCTTTTTAAATATTTTGGTAGGCTTAATTATGAAGATCTAGCTATATTAGTCGAGATGTTTTGATATCTTATCATTAAAAAATATTTATGATTTTATGTGAATATTTTTTCTTACATTTAGGTTTTCTCATACTTATGAGTTTTTCATCTGTACGTGCTTCAATTCTTTCTCCCTCAACAACTTTTTGATATTCGTGCTTCAAGTTTTGTCATTAACTCATAAATTCAAATTCTCTAAAGTCAGTTAATTTTTTCATTTACTCATATTCATATTATTTAAAAATAAAATTAATTTAAACTATATTAAATTAATATAAATTTTAATCAATTTTATAATAATAAATTAAATTTAAAATTTATTTTTAATATAATATTAAAATTTATTTTATCAAAATTATCGAAATTTGTTATTAAATTATTTACAAATATTCATATTTGAGTTGAAGAGATTAGGTAAATTTTATTTTATAAATTAATTTTATAAAAATAAATTAAATTTAAAATATTTTTTTAATATCTAAAATTTGGTTGAATAATATATCCATTAAAACTAATTATGCTCTACCTTTTGATTGGTAGTGTAAAAATAAATAGATCCAAACTCATGTTCTCTTAAACTCCCTAACATTTTTTTTTAACCATTATTTATAAATGAGTGGATCTACATGAAATTTTTACATTAATTTTTGGATCTACCCAACAAAATTGGTTACCTATAATTTCCATAAAATTTAAGGAAATGTCCACATGTTCTCTACCACACTCCATGTGAAATACCCATAAAAAATCAAACACAACAGATAATGTTTTTTTTTCCTCTGATTAATTGGAGGACCAAAGGTCACGAAGATGGATAGATACAAAGAAGAGAGAGAAAAAGTAAACATATGATAAATAATTCAATAAAAACAATTTTAATTTTCATGTATTGAGAATTTACTCCACTAATTAATTAAAAAGTATTTTAGATATGATTTTTTCTTATTATAAAAACCAAGTATATTATCATTGTTATTCAATTATAAAATATCATATATAATAAAATAATTTACTTTTACCATAACCTACTTTAAAACTCATTAACAATTTACAAATGAAATATTTCTAATTGGTTGATAATGGAAAGATTTGTATACATTGACAGTATATAATCATCAAACTTTTATAATTAAGCATACTATAGCAAACTTTTAAATTATCAATGCATGATATGATATAGTGGACAAGAAAAACATACTCCTAATCATCTAGTTAAAACTTTGTATCCATGTTTGAGTGTACGAAAAAATATTTATTGAAAGATATTAGTTTCTTCTCCATTTTCATACCTTGAAGGATTGGTATTTCATTCTTACTCAACAAATTATCTCAACACAAAATAAATATATTTAAATTAAATTTTAAAAAAAATCATACTAAAACAATAATACTAAAGTTAAAATTAAAAATATTTTATATTATTAAAAAAAATTTAATCAAATTAAAATATATAAATTAAAATATATAAATAAATTAAAATATATAAATAAAGTATAAATTTTTATGGAACCAATTTTCGATAAATTAAATTTCTAATTACTTTTTACATATACACACCTTTTTCTTAAAATTATTTTTCTCATGTTGAATTTTAATTTTATTAAATGTTTTTTCATAAACTTATTGCTGACTTAAAATATATGAAATTGTCCAAACTTTTCAATTCACCCTAACATGTCAAGCCTAATACATATTATGTTAAAAATGAATGGAAAAAGTTAAATCATTAAACTTTATAAAACAGCCATATATGAAAAGTTGGAAATGCATCATCTCTCCCTTCATTTGCTCCCTCAAATTAATGGAGGAGGAAGATAAACCCTCCCTCCTCCAACCACTCATACCCCATTATTCCACTCTCTCCTCCTCCCATTCACTCCATCAACACCATCATCACAATCTCAAAAGCTCAACCTCAAATACCAATGAAATCATCATCCCAATCCTCTCAATTTTCTTCCTAGCCCTAATCTCAATATGGGCCAACTACGAAGCATCCAAAACCTTCAACATTTCCATAGTAAACGACGCCAAAGATTCCCCCACGGGAACTCGTTTCGCTCTCTCCTACGTCTCAAACGACAAAGCCACTCGCATTATCCTCAACACAAGCTCCTACGTAGAACACTTCCTTTACCCTAATAATAATAATAATAATAAAGATAATAATATTTACCCTAAGAAACACATAGATAAAGTCACACTTCGCCTACCTCGCCTGAATCTCAACGCCACCGTCGCCGTCTACGCCGCCGGTAACCTCCGCCACGGCGCTGGAAAAAGTTCCAATAGCTACGTCATTGAGATTACTCCTATGTTATTCGAAGACAAAGGGTACGACAAAATGGCTATAGTGGGTGCAATCTTACGTGGCATGGCTAGGGTTTGGATGTGGGACGGGGCCCCACAAGGGCTTGCCGATGGCATGGTCGAGTACGTAGCCGAGATGGCCGGGTTCCGCCGCGAGGTGATGGGGGACGGTGGGGGAATGCCGGAATGCGAGGAGGGTGGTGGTGGGGGTGGGTGGTGGGAGGGTAAGGACCCTACACATGTGGCACGTGTGTTGTATTATTGTGAAAAGTACAAGCGGGGGTTCATCCAACGGTTGAATGAAGCCCTGAGGGACACGTGGCGTGATGAAGTGGTGGATGAGGTGTTAGGGATGCCAATTATGGAGTTTTGTGGAGGTTTGCATAATAATAATGGTTCTTGGATTGGCTCCATCTCCACGTGATCTTGCTTGCAAGTGCAATTATTATTTTGCAAGTTTTTGTTTTCATTTTTTCATTTCTTGTTTATGCTTAAAGGATAAAAAAAAGAGAATTATTTCATATTATTATTTTAATCTTAAATCATCCTATGAATGATAAATTTGTTGACTTTGTTATAAAATTACATGATTATAGAATGGTTTTCCATGATAAGTTGAAAAACATTAAACTTTCAAATTTATTATTGAAATTGACATTCAACCTAAATTTTTTATGCACTTGAATTTGCATGAATGTGGAATTGACATGATTGATGGGCATGTGCGATTGAGTGGATTGGAATCATGAGATGTGTTGTGTGTGAAAAATTAAACAAATATTTGCCTTTTTCTTTACTAAACAAATACAAGTCTCTTTTAAAAAAATTAGTGATGAATAATAATAATAAGAATAATAATAATAATTATTATTAATCTAATATAATTTTTATATACATTTTAATTAAAATTTCAAATCTTAAAATCTTAATTCCTTTAAATTATTAACAACAACGATTTATATATCTAAATTAATTTGCATTCTTATTTATTAATTGAGATTAAAATACTATTATTTTTTTTTATAATTTTAAACTTTAAAATATTATGATATCACAATCCAATTCTCAATCTTAATACATTAATTAGAATATCACGAGTATAATTTGATTCACACAAATTCAATTATCATGAGATTAATTACAACCTTATTAATTTACTAATTGGTATAAAAAAAATATTCTATTTCTATAATTTTCAATACTAAATTATGTTATATCTCAATAAAAAAATCATTAATTCTAATTGAATAAATAAAATATTTTTATTTCATCGTATTATACTAAATACAAGTTATGTAAATTAAATCTCAAAATTTTAATCAATATAATTTACATAAATAAAACCTAAAAATACTTAAAAAATATTATAAATAGTAAATCAATTATTGAATTATATTATTATTATTATATTAACAAAATTTATTAAAAATTTATTATCTCTTTATTCACAATTAAAAAAAATTCAAATGAATTGGGCTTGATAGTTAAAAAAAACGCACACAAATATTATAATAAAAAACTTTACTATTTTTTTAATTGTATATTTTTATTATTTTTCTCATATATTTATTTTTGTGCTTTATAATTTTTTATATATTTTTTAATTTTATATTTTTATTTACTCAAATTTTTTACATTTTCTTAAATAATCAGATAAAATTGAGTATTGACAAGCATCTTATTATTTATTTCACACAACTTTTTCTCACTATTATTCTTACACAATATTGATATCTCTTTTACTCATTGACTCAATTTATTTTATGTATGAAGTAAGTGATTTGACATTATAAAAAAATATGATTTTAAACAAACACTTTTTCCCATTAAAACCCAGTGAAATTTCAAATGAAGAACAAACTTCACATGGAAAATCTCTGACTCTCCTGTTTCTACACATGAAGGGACTTGACATTTTTGACATTTTACAGAATAAGAAAACTATATGAAAAAAAAAATTGAAGCTTTGAACAATTTTCGAAATTAAAACCCCCATGAAATTTCAAATGAAGGAAAAACCACATCCATATTAGCAGAATTTTTTGCGCTTCTTTTCTTGAACAACCCCTTCATTCCCAGCCAGCATCATATATTTATCCCTCCTAGTAAGGTTGGTGCACTCAAATCCCAAAGCACAAGCCAATTGTTTCTGTATGTAATTTGCCACTTCATGACTAGACCTTCCACCAGCACATGTGAGTTCTTTAGGAACCTTTTCAAGGATCTCAACGTCATATCTAGGCCTAGGGTTCATGAAAAAGAAAATTGGATCCAACACCTTTAGTCCACTTGCCGTTGTCCCATAGAACATGCTCACTTGAGCATTCACAGCCACAGGCACAATCTCATCAGCTAGTTCTGCAAACAAGGAACTGAACCTTAACAGATAGGGCTCTCTACAAGTTGTTCCTTCAGGAAAAACCACCAAATCTCCTTCACTAAGCAACCTTTTCATGGTTTCCCCATCTTGTTTTCTGTCCCTTGTCAGTCTTATGGTCCTGATAGGGGCTATCATCTCAGACACCTTGCTTAAGCTGTATGTGACTGCAGTCAAAGGCTTCCTCAAAAATGTGCTAAGAAAAATTGGATCCAAGAGAGTCCTGTGAGCACAAACATAAAGCACCCCTTTATCTGACTCTGATCTTTGTCGGTTATTGTCTTTGAAATTCAGATTTAAGCCACTCCACACTCCTAATGCTGTTGTGAATTTGCAACAAAGGAACACACCCAGAAAGATTCTGTAAAGGGCCATCGGAAATCCAATTGGAAGCCACATGAACATAACCAGGGTTGCTGAAGGAGTAGGCAAGAATGCTAGTCTTCCATCATGAAATATTAAAGGCTTTGGATATTTGTTCCTTGGCATCACTTTTCCATTCTCATTGATCACCACATATGCCTCCTATCATTATCATTTAGATAGAATAAGATACGACAAGATAAATTGATTGAATTAATGGTGTTGGATGCATTGCAAACTAAAATAAATATGCCAGAAGGTGAAATAATAACGTATACCTGTGGGCTAGCAGATTTTATTATAAAATAATAACGTATACCTGTGGACCTACATAGATTTTATTGTGAAATAATAACGTATACCTGTGGACTTACATAGATTTTATTGTAAGGTGTGCTTATTATTTTTGTTTTATATATACTCAAGATGGTGTCAGTGTCCTTTTTGGCTAGCTCTTGATGAGGGTCCCCACACCCTTAGGCTCTTACCAGAATCAAGAAACTAATAAAACAGTCAAATGAATACAGACTTCAAGTTTTAGTGCATTGACATGCATGTACACAGTTTCATTGTTTGAAATTATGAAAAATTAACACTGTATTATGAAAATCTAGTTCAGTATATGGAAGCTAAAAAAACTGTTAATAAATAATATCAACATTTACTATAGCCTTATGCAGTAGCTAGCTTAAGAGATACCTTGCAAAGAGAAAGAAAAAGTTGATCATGAAGACTTGTGTTACCAATGGCAAGGTCAGGCTTTGTATCTCCAAAATAATCCATGAGAGCACTATGCTTCACAAGCAAACCAGACTTAGAGAGGAAACCAGTGAAGTAACAGCCAGCAGTGTGCAACTCTGTGGCTATAACAGCATCAGCATTTAAATACTCCTTTAGAAAGCCTTCCACCATTACTCTAGGCATGGTGGTAAAGAAAACTCTGGACCCTACTGAAGCCACTACCTCATAGGCATCAAGGTTGAGGTTCTCCAAGTAAAACTTTGGAAAAACTGCCCTTGAAGTGTTCTCCATGTCCTTCACTCTGAGTCCACAAAAGGATATGAAGATCATGAGTCTGAGCTTCATTTCATAGTTCAGAATCCACAGTATAGGACATGAACAAAGCAAGAGAAATGCCCTGAAAATGCTTCCACCTTCAAAGGCAACCAACATGAAATAGGGAAAGAAGGAAGGAGTCCTTAAGAGGACTTTGTGGAAGTCACAAGCCAGGGTTTGTGACCCTCTACCCTCCAAATCACACTTGACAATATTAGGGAATGAGGAAGGTTGTTCCAATGGTTTAGATGAAAGACCACCCCAATGAAATCCATGGCTTTTAATTTTCCTTGCTACTCCATAACATGACTTAACAAGCACCTGGTTCATGAGCCAATTTGCAAGCCTTAGGAGCTCCATGGAGGACACCATTTTTTGAGTTTCTTTGATCACTATAATGTTTATGCCAATTGAAATATCACAAGAAAAGAAAAGATATGTTAAGCTGAGAGTGTGAAGGCAGTGAGTGGTTGCTTCTATGAACAAAAAGATGACAGAGAATATATTTATAGTATTAAAATGGACTGGTGAACAACAGCATGAATGATATGATTATTTCAAATATCTTTTTCTATATTGGTGTGATGAATTTATAGTAACTTTTGTGACATTATTATTATTATTATTTTATTTCATTACTTATATCACAATTTTCTCTTTCTTTTTCTACCTCTTTAAACCATTATAAGAATTATTATATAAAATAGTTTCTCTTTCTATATATCTAATTTGACATTTAATGAAAAAAAGTCTTCTATTATATATTTCAAGTCAAATACAAATGTATTATTCAAATAAGTAAAAAACCATTTATTTACATCAGTACAAAAGTGAATAGAAATAACATAGATAAACTATATAACCTTTTTTTACCCATATAATAAGTTTATTTTATATTTAATTAATCCAAATGGTTATTAAATTTTATTGCCACTCTGTCCATTATTTTCCATTTAAGTCACAATTTTAATGGAGAGAAAATTTAAACATATAATAGGTTTTCGCACATGAAAACCTTGAAATTAATTTAAGGAACCAATTAATGCATGTCAGTATGCATAAATACATTACAAATTATTGTATACAATACTTATTTTATAATAAAAATCAAATTTTTGCATATACATTTAAAAAAATTAGAACCTAAACATGTCTGTACTTATGAAAACTGTAATTATTCTAAATTATTTTAAGATTCATTTTATGTTTATTAAAAGGAGTACTGTTTTATCATATTAAAACTTTATAAATATTTTAAATCAAAATTAGTGTAAAATAAGTTATGTTTTATTTAATATTTTCATTTTGAATCATTAACTAGTATTGATGCTACTTATTGCTATCTGTCACATTGCACTGTGTTTATGGTCTGTTCAACCATTTATTCATGGGAAATTATAACGTATTTGGGGTTGGAAGAACTGATAGATGAAAAGAAGAAAAAAGTAGACGGAAAAATAAAATTGTGATAAATAAATAAAATAAGTAAAAACAAGATGTAAGGAAGAAACAAGTGAATATATATATTTATAATTGTATTTTTCGAAATATGCTTTTATTATTATGAAATTAATATAATTTTATTTTAGTTTTAATTTTTGTAAAAAAATATTTTTCATGTTTAAAATTTTAAAATTGTTATTTTGATCATTGTATAAATTTTAATTTTGATTATTATAAAAAAAATTATATATTATTTAACTTTTTTTATTTATATATAATGAGATATATTACTTTTTTTACTTATATAAATTATATCAAATTCAAAAATGTCTATTTTTTATCTAATCATCATATCAATCAAATCATATTTCTCTAATCATCATATCAATCAAATCATATTTCTTATCTAATCATAATATCAATCAAATCAAATTAAATACTATGAAAAAAAATCATAAAAGTATTTACATGAAAATAATAAAAATTTCTTAATACATATTATACAAAACTTATTTAAAAATTTTAAACAATTAAAAAATTTTCTTCTTTAAAAACCATGAACTAATGTTTAACTTTATTTGTATTATATTTGTATTGATATATCATTTTGTTAAGACATAGATTAATAAAGTATAAAAAAAATCCACAAACATAAATAATAAAATAAGATAATATAAATAAAATCGATAATCATAATATAAAATTTATATTTTTATCATTATAGTTACATATATAATCAAATCTAAATATTTAGATAATTATAATCATATTTAATTATATTTATTTATTATACTTACTCATTTACGTACATCTAATATTCTAGATAAATATTTTTAGAAAATTATATAAAATTTTTAACCTCTAAAAGTGGCACCTTATCATGTACTTAATTATCAAGATATGGACAATCCTAAGAATTTCTTTTACTTCCGGATTTTCTCCCACTTACACACTAATGCACTAATGGCTATTCTCATTTAGCACATACTCATTCCATGCAGTATTACATGTAGTGTAGATCTCCATTAACTTCTCACCACATGGTATCATTATCTACGTGATTAAAATATTATTAAATTCAACATACTCCATTTAATATATATTTAGATTTCTAAATATATATCAAATAGTACTTTATGATAATTATTTAGCTTTCACGTACAAACAGCACACAACAATTCAATATCTACATCACATATCAAATTAGTCTGATTAATATCAATTAATAATGTCAATTTTATTTTCTTAACACCCTACCATTTCTTTGAGAACCTGTCATTATATTTTTTTTTATACTTTATCGTAAATTTTCAAAATTCTTATAACTTCGGTCACAGATCACAATTTAAGTGTCACACCATTATTATTCATCTCATTTCACAATTTCTTCATCAATCACATAATTTTAAAATTTAACATAATTCATTATTTCTCTCAATTCACAATAATACATAATTCAACATTTTCACAATTCAAAATATTTCGAACAATACATTACACTTCATAATTTACTAATAATCATCTCAATTATCATACCACATTTTCGCAGCTTATAATATTTACAAATTTTACATATAGTTCACAGTTTTATAAATATAATAAATCATCTTCGTAACCTTTTCAATTATATAACAACCTAATTCTCAAAATATAATTCACATTTATATACATACATTTCTCAATACATTTTCCAAATAAATAAACTTTTCTCATTCACAACATATCATAAAAAATTCAAAATAAATAATATTTATATCAAATCTTATATCAAAACTTATTTTTTTAATTCTTTTTAAAATTTAAATAATATTTTAAGTATATTTAATAATAATATAAAATTAATTTAAATAAATATAATAACATAAATTTACGAAAAAAATATTGCTTTACAAGTTCTTGATATTAATTAAAAATATGTATAAAAAGAATCTAAAATAAATATGTTTAGGTTTAAGTTTTTAATAATATACATTGACAATAACTAGTTTAAATTTAAAATAAAATGATAAATTTAATGTAATATAAAATTATAAGAAATAAAAAATATATATATTTGAAAATTAATATAAATGACTTACTTAATTTTTTATATAAGAAATAATAATAATGATTTATATTTATTTGTAATCTTTATTAAATATGTTCTTATCTATCTTAAAATTATTTTAGATTAAATTTAAATATTAAGAAGGAAAAAAAATATCCATTCAAACTTGTTTTCAGTATTAAATTAGACTGACCGATTCAAACATTTAAAATATCCAAAAAAATATTTAGAATTAATGGACTGATTGTTAAACCAGTTCCACTCAATTTCTAATTTTAATAAATAAATATACTTAAAACCATCATAGATATATTCCACAAACTTCAATAGATTATAAATCTAATTTTCAGTTTACTATTTAGTCACATTTAAAGCTACTACTTATATTTTAATTTAAAAATTTACCATAAAAAAATAGTAACTTCTTAGTATTATATATTTTTTAGTTCTACTTTAAATCACATTCAAAAAATTTGCAAAAAAATGAAATTAATATTTTTCATTTTATATAAAATATTATGTGATTTCTTAATATCTTTGTTTATCTCTTTAATTAATCACGTATTTAATAGATAATTGATTAAGAATGGTCTTAAAAATATTTTATACACAAATGATTTTAAAACATAATTAATTCCAAATAAAGTGAAACAGAGGTAATACGTTAAAAAAAAAAAAAGATAATTAACATTGCCACATGCTTTTATATATTTCTAATATTTATATTTTCTACGTTAACTTTTTTTACTAATTTCAAAACTTAAAAAGTTAATCAATATTTGTTTTACAGAACTCTTCATAGAGTAAAATACAAAACCAATAAATTTTGATTTTATCACTTCATATGAAATAGTTGAGATGTAATGGCAGTCATTTATTACAATATGTATAGTTAGAAATTAAATAGTGTTTGTCATGTCTACCTACATTTTTTATGTACAGTTAATATTCCAGAAAAATAATTGTAATGAAAAATATATTATAAAGTAAATTAACTAACTCTTCTTTAATTTTTTTAATATTTCACACATGTTATAATAATAATTATTATTATAATAATAATAACAATTAATTATTATCATCATTAATGCATTTGAAGTTTTGAGTTGTTGTTACTTTTATATAATAAAGTGACAACCAATATCTAAGTTTACTATCATCGATTTAGTTTTAACTATATTATGAGAACTTCATATCTTAAAGTATAGTTAACTTTATATTAATAAATTTAAAATGATTAATTTACTCAAAAAATAAAAAATAAATTATTTTTAATTCTTATTATTTAATTTTTTTTAATTTAATAATTTATAATATAAATCCAAAATTTATAAAATAAAATTTGCACTGAGGAAGAGTGTGATAAAATTATTAATCTTATTAAAATAAACTTTAATATTATAATAAAAATAAATTTTAAATTTAATTTAACTTCATAAAATTAGTTTATAAAATAAAATTTATATTATTTTATATATATTAATTTAATTATATATCTAAACCACTAATAATCTTCGATAATATATAAAATATTACTTAAAAATATATAATATTAATATTAAAAACTAAAAACATTATATTTTATAATTTAATAACCTTCAAAACACACGTACAAATCAAATGTATTATAATAATATATAATAATATTATTAAAACTAATAAATTTTTTAAAAGAAAATGACAAATATTTAAAATTTTTGTTTTAAGAAAAAGAATAAAGAAAAATTGAAAAGTATTTGATGTTTGATCAATTATTCTATTTTTTATATTTGTTGCGAATTTAATAAATGTAAAAAATATTATTTGAAAAAAAAAATGAAAAAGTCGTTGAACCACAAGAAAAGAAGTGGTTGTTGGTTAGTTGTTTGGTTTTAAATGGGTGTATAAATAAAGACAATAAGAATGGTGTTAATGACATCTTTATTAATCGAACGTGTGTGAGTGGAGATAGACGCTTCTTTCTTTCTCTTTTCCTTTTATTCCTCCGTCCAATAATTCCAATGCTATGGACCTCATAACGACTACATCACTCTCCTTATTTTTCAAAACTAAATCATTATCATTCTTTTTACTCTCTAATTTTAAAAAAATAATTTTTTATGAATATATATACATCACAATATTCCTCCCTCATTAATTGTGGTGCTTCTCTAGGAGAATATCTTCCTTGTCATTTATAACAAAATATCTATTATTATTATTATTATTATTATTATTATTATTATTATTATTATTATTATTATTATTATTATTATTTTATCAAATCAAATTCATATTTTCCAATTTCTCGTTTGATACTATATTATTAATATAATATTAAATTTTAAATCATTAAAATAAGATAATATAATAAAATATTAAAATTATAATATTTTATAATACATATCTTCACATAATTTAATAATTTGACTCAAATACAAACATTACATATTTACTTAAAGATAACAATTTATCAATTCATCAAAATCTCTTAGATAAAGCTTCTCAAAGCTTCTCAGGTAGCAAATTTTATAATTTTCACAAATTCTAGTTACATTTTATATTTATATTATCATCATTAATCTCATTTTGTAATTTATCATTAATCATAATTTTTTACTATTTATTATAACACATAATTCAATTAATTTCCACAACTATGTACATATCTAATAACATTTCATGTTCCAAAATATTTACCAATATTAAATTTATAAAATCTCATCTCAATAAAATACACAATATTTTTTAATTTATTCTCATCATTATATAATTTCAATAATTTCCCACAATAATATTTTCCATTTATAAAGTATCAAACTTTTACAATACATTTTTAATATTTCATTTATATATCAATTCCACAAGTTTCATTATAATAAATAGCATAATATCTCATAACATATCTCTCTCTCTCTCTTTCTCTATCTCTCTCTCTCTCTCTCTCTCTATATATATATATATATATATATTCTTCACAATTACTAAAGTTCTCAATCACACATTACTAAGGTTTAGAGCATATTATCAATGATTCAGTTAAATAATATTCATTTTATCATGTTACATCAAAATATATATATTAACTCTCTAAATTCATTTTAAAACTTAATTAATTTTCTAAGTACAGGATATTCTAGCTCAAAAAAATAAGGAAACTCGTTGCTCAAGCAAGGGAATTCTCGCTCAAAGCAAAAATTATTGTCACTCAAGCAAAGGGGTTCTCACTCAAGCGAAAAAATTTCAAGAGTCACTGGAGAATTCTCGTTCAAGCGAAATTTCGTCGCTCGAGCGAAAATACTCTAGAGAGTAGTCATGAAGGTCCTCACTCAAGCAAAAAATAGCTCACTCGATATGATTGATCATTTAATCCTAATTAATTATGGAAGATCTTGATATTTTATACGTATTATATGCAATATTAACTAATTGTTCATCATATAATTTCTGTAAAACATATATTTCACATCAATTGTACTTATAATCATACCAACTCATATAATCAATCAAGTAATTATGTAAAATTTTTCTTAATTAATTACTCTTACCTCTAATATAGGTATTAACTCTGAAATTATAGATAATCTCCTAATGTTACTAAATTCTACCATCACTTAATCATAGAATCATCTTATTACTATTACAATTACATCAAGAATTATAAAAAATTTAGGAGAAATCCTAATTTTTAATTTTAAAATTAATTAAGAACCCTAATACTTAGATATTTTGAATTCTTACCTAATTAGTGATTTTAATAAGTCAACATCTATCTCTTTTTAGTATCTTTGGATTTTCAAATAGATAAAAAATGAGTAAAAATTTTCTGGAGAGAATAAGAGAATTTGAAAGAAATTTAAAAAAAAATTAAAGAGAATGAAGAAGAATTTTTTAAAATAAATTAAAAAAATAAAAATAATTAAAAATATATATATATTTATAATTTTCTCTTCCATCCAAAACAATGGAAACAATTGGTCTTAATATCCACTTAATTATAAGAAATTTAATCTTTTTTTAATTTTTATTATTTTAATTAATTTAGAATTTAAAAAAATTTAAAAAATAATTAAACATACTTAGAAAATAATTTTTTCAATTATAACATTCCCAATATAAAATCATAACTCGAAACAAATACTCTTATAATAATACAATTTCTTGCTACACCTCCAACGAAAGGAATATTTCCTTCTTCAATCTAAACAACAATGTAACTCACCTACCCAATATTGTTAGACTTTCCTATTTTATTTCTCAATATTTTGCAAAAAATAAATTCATTTCTCCTTAAAGAATTTTGTATGTGGGTTTTCTTGTAATTGGACTCATTCATTGTAATGCAAAAATAGTGAAAATAGCTTAAAAAACAAATGCAAAAATATCAAACAATTCATGTCATTATCTTAGAGTGAGTGATAATTAACAAGGAATTAAACTCTGATGGAATATTTTTTTTTTTTTAAATAAAGAAAAATTAGAGTTAAATTTGTCCTTTTACACATCATCTTCTCTTTGTCACGTCATATTTAAAGTAGTATTTAAAATTGGATTAAACAAATTTTTGATAGCCTCAATATTAATTCATATTAGAATTAATTTCTAAAAAAAATCAATATTTTTTATACCTAAAATTAATAAATATGTATATTTAATTTAAGAGTATAATATTATTCTTAAATTGACCGTATTTACATGTAATCATTTTAATCAAATATATGTTCAAAAATTTTAATATAATCCAATTTTGGAAGTACCAAAATTGTATTTGATCCTTTTGAAAAAAATTTAATAATCTAATTTTTCTTTTATCTAGTTATTTTGGTTTTCAATTGAAGGTTTACTTTGAACTATGCAAAGTTCTTTGGCGATAGAGAAGGGTCATCAAGAAAAAAATATCAGCACTTTAAACAAAACAAAAATGTTAAACTTTAGAAAGTTATATACATATATTTCTTAACTAGTATTAATTTTTGTTAAACAAGATCATTTTAAGTAATAAATTTAAAAACTTATTATCCTTATTTAGTGAAAATCATCAAAATACCACAGAATATTCTTTAATAGGTCTATTATATTTAATAAACTTATCTTCAAAATGTTTTTTGATTGATTAAAATTTTTCTTTAAAAAAAGAAGAAAGTAGAAAAAAAAAAAGAGACAAAGACAAATAAAGATTATATTCTTACGTAACTAATTGTCGCAACATCAATTATAAGAAATATTAATAGAAAGTGAAAGATTTTTCATAAGAATGGAAAACTCCCATCTGGGTAAGGATATTCATTTTTAAATTGTCTCTTCTAAAAATATGCAATAAAAGAACAATCTTGAAATACAATCTTGAAATACCAGTTGGATAGATGTGATTAAGAAGTATTTATTATTTAATGAATTATAAAGTTTACTAAGAATCAAAATAAGATAAAATATGCCTAAAATCTTTATCTTAAATTATATTAAGATAATCCATTAGTTTCATAACTAAATTTTATTTTAAATTACCATTTTTTAAAGAAATAAAATTTTAATAAATGATATAATTATACTTCTTCTCCTAATTAATATATTTATAACTACGTTAAAATATAGTTTTGATGAGCCCTAATATAGAAATATCAAGTGTGGCCAAAGATTCCTTCAAACATGGCCAGATTTAGAGTTTTGGATTTTTGTATACTAATTCCTTACAATGAGGTTACACATACTCAAACTTTGTTTTATTGTTGTAGTTTAAATTGGTAAAACACTTAACTAATTACTAATGAGGAAGCAAAAATATGGAAGGAAAGTAGAATAGTTCAATCAAAATCTCTATGATAAAGTTGCGTAAACAAATAGAATTTTATTTTATTTCAGAAAAACTTGTCAATAGAGATTATGAATAGATTTATCTCACTTTTTTTTTATTGTTGTTTAAATTAATAGTGCTCTTATTTTAATAATTTTTTATATTTTGTTGTGTTAATTTTATTAGATCATTTAATTTTTGTAGTGTTTTTATCAATTGTAATTTCATAAGAAAAATTAGTTTGATTTGTAAAAATATTAACAAAACTTGTTTTTAAAAATGTGAACAATACATCATGATATGATATGATTATATTTCATATAAGGAAATTTAAATATTTTGCAAAAAAATTTATACGAACTAAAATGTTTCTAAAATCGCATATAATAAAGTGTTTTACATTTAATAGTTTAGATTATCTTATAAAACTTATAACTTTTAATATGTAGGTGACTATTTAGTTAGAATTTTTTAGAGTGTATTAGACAATGTTGTTGATCTACTAATAATCTTAATCTTTCTATTCATATATTTATATTCCATTTTTTATTTATGTTAAATTAATTAAATACTTTAAGTGTTCTAATTAATTTGTACTAGTATTGTGCCTATACAAGGTTATTTACCTACATAAGGTTATTTATGTAAATAATTCGTATAATACTAAAGTATTAGTTTTGAATTCACATCATAATAAATATAATTTTATTATTTTCTGCATATCTTGTTTTGTGTATTCATTATTTTTTGTCTCTTGATAGTTTGTTCTTCCATTATTCTTGAACTTAACTTTTGTTGTGTGTACACTTTGAATATCATAACAAATTGGTATTAAAGTTTGATTTGATTCTTTATTTATTTTTTGGTGATCAAGATTCTTGCAAGATAAAATAGGTATTATTTATAAAATCGAGAAGTTCAATGAAAAGAAACTTCAGGGGGTTCAAGATAAGAGACTTGCTTAAGGACAAAGTATTAAAATCCATCATAATATTTATTTTTATGTGACATATGAAAATATTTTAATATTTTGATTGTTTAAACATATTTATTATATATAAGAAAATCAATATTTAACAAATATTCTTAGACTTTATTAACAATGAATTGTTTTAAGATATTTTTATAATCATGTTGCATGAATATGAGAGAAAAGATTTTTTACTTATTTTCATAATATTTAAGATTAAATTATGTTTATTTTTATAAAATGTATATTATTTATATAGTTTTAAATTACATGCTTTATTCAAACATCATTTTTAAATAAATTATTAAATTTTAAAGAATTTACAATTAATAAAAATTGATCTATAATTTCGATACACTTGTTTAATATCTGTATTATTTAAGACTATTAGTAGAATTTAAATATCTCATTAAATTTTATAATTTAATACTCACAACATTTTACCAACTCAATAAGTTTTAAATTTTATAATTTAATACTCACAACATTTTACCAACTCAATATGTTTGATAACTATTATTTTTCACATCATTCCATAAGTACTTTAGTGCGATTGCTTTAAATAAATCTCAATTTTTCTTAAATTGTCTCACTTAAATAATATGTGGTTACTTAAAGATGAGAAATAAAACTAATTAACAATAAATTATTTTAAAAAATTTAGTAAAACTAAAAAATATTAACAAATTATTATTAACATAAATTACTTTTTTTTAATTTGTATATAAAACCTAAAAAATATGTACCTAAACATATTAACATGTCAAACCAAATTTATAAATGTAAGAATCTGATAACAAATTAATAATTAAGACTTTCATCACAAAATTATATATATATATATATATAAAAAGTAAAATCAATCTACATAAAATCTATTTTGAATGATGTTTAATAAATATATTATTATACATTAAAAATTTAAAAATATTTTTTAATTAAGTAATTATTTTAAATCATAAATTTAATTTATTTTTGTAACATCCTTTTTTAAAATAAAATATATATAATTATTTATTTGATATAATTAAATATATTTAATTCAATTTAAAAAATAAAATAAAATTTATTTATTTAAAGAGAAGAAAAATGTTCAAAAATTTAATTATAATCACTTTTTAATATATAAATAAAGATTAAATTTCTCTTTTCTCATTTTATTTATTCTATTCTTTATATTTGAGAATAATTTTTTATTAATGATTTGCATTTTATTGTCATTCAAGTGAAGATGGAACATCATGTATGAATACATATAAAAATAGTTGATAAAGGATTAAGTCCTAAATCTAAAAAAATTATGTAATAGACATTAAGGATTTGTTTGTTTCCAACGACGGAAATCTAGAAAGGGAGGAAAGGCGGAAGAGCGAAGAAAGCGAGAAAATCAATGGAATAAAATTCACATTTAAAAAAAAATTTGTCCAATTTGTTTTTCTAGCTAATAAGAAAAGAAATGTAAAAAAAGTAGTAAAAAATTATTATAATATTATTTTAAATTATTAGGTAAAAATTATAATTTATTATAATATTAAAATTATTAATATATTTCTTATATTATAATAATAATAATAATAATAAATAGTTAATATAATATTATAATAATAAATATTAAATAAAATTAATAATAGTTATTTATTTTATTTTAATATAATAATAATAAATTAATAAATATTATTCTAAATAATTAAAAAATATTAATAGTATTAAAATAATATTTTTTTTATTATATTAATAAATTAAAAATATATATTAACAATAATATTTAATGTTTTTTATTATAATAATAAATTATAAATAATTAAAAATTTTATTAATAATAACATTAAATTATATTTCTTTTTTATCTTTTATTATAATAAAGATAATAATTTTAAAAAAATATTTAAAATAATTATAAAAATTATTAATAATAAATAATATTATTCTACTTTCTATTTATTTCTACTCTCTTTTCTTTAATTTAAATAACATTATTTTTTCTTTACTTTCTTTTCATTTCTTTTTTTCTTTTTCCTCCTTCAAATTTATTCTCAATCCAAATATTCCTCCTTCAAATTTATTCTCAATCCAAATAAACCATAAAAAATATGAATATCTCAAATAACATAAATTACTTTTAATTTTTAGGTTGATTTTATTGATTTATTATGAAATTTGTATTTTCTAGGTTTTTAATCTTATTTATATAAATTATATTTATTATTTACAAGAAAAATTCTTGCTAAACCAATTAATCTTTGATTTTTTTTTTATTCAAATTATTTTTGTTCGGATTTTGAGGTTTCCATTGATTGATGTATTAGCATTGGGAGTTTGATTGAAATATTACAAAAAATCTAATGTTTAAAGCATTGTAAACACAATAAAATGTTTAATAAATATCTATGTAAACTATTTTATTTATGTAGATTAATATATGTAAAAATTATACTATGTTGAAAATAAAGTTAAAAATTAGTACTTATATTTAGTTTAGGAAAAAAATATTAATGTCACATTCAAGAAATATAATTGATGAGATTGATTGGCATAGATAAAATTGAAAATATGATTTTATAACTTAAAACTCCGTAAAATTTTCAAAAAGAAAACTTAATTTTTATTCAAAATTCTCATCTCATTATTGCATTACAAAATAAATCTTTTATAAGTTAAATTTTTTAGAATACTATAATAATTCTCATTAAGTTCTCAATTAATTCTCTCTATATAATTTTCAATGACTACGAGCAATTAACTTTTATCATGTAGTTACTAACAATTAATTCCTACTAATATTTTTTTTTTAATTACCAATATAATCACGCTTACTTTCTACAATGAGAAAAGAAATTATTACATTCTCTTATGAACATTCGTCTATTTAATTAAAAATATAATAAAAATTATAATAAAAAAACTTAAAATTATATTGACTTCTCTAATAAATAATTATAAAAGACAATAAAAAATAATAATAATAACTTTAAAATTTAAGACATAAAATAGTAATTTATATAAATGAAATTTATATGTAAGAATGTTTAAAATTATAGTTTATAAGAAGAGATATTGTATTAATATGAATTATTTATTATGTATTGACAAAGTAAAGAGTAATAATATTTTTTTAAAGTTATGTATTAATATTTATAATATATAAATAAATTTAATAATATTTTCAAGATTTAAATATATTTTTTATCTAAGAAAATGTAACCGTATTTATTTTGAAATATAGTTATAAGAAAATGTAACCGTATTTATTTTGAAATATAGTTATATTTTATTTTGGTCTGCAAAATTTATTGCTTGATTTTTTTTTTTATAAATTTTTATTTTATTTTGATTTTTGTTAGTATTTTGTTTTAGTTTTTGTAAAATGTATTTTGTTGTCTTTATAACATGTGGTACATCATTTACCAATTAAATGGAGGAACAAATTTGCAAGTACTGTCAAATCGTGTAATATTTCACTTCTACATTCACTTGCTTCTTCGGGTTCTTCGGGGCTAAAAACCCTTTTTTTCCTCTTCTTTTCTTGATCCCTTTCTTCCCTCTAAATTCTCTTTCTGCTTTGTCTCTACGCTTTTGCTTTTGTGAGAAAGAGAGAGAGAGAGAGAGAGAGAGAGAGAGAGAGAAATGGCATTGGAAAAATCTACCAAGAAGCAGGTGAACCTCTTCTACTCTCTTGACTGTCAAGAACTTGCTCAGAAGGTTGCTATTCTATCTCCCCATATCATTCTCCAGAACATCAAATGGAGGTCTCTCTCTGTCTCTCACTTTACTTTTCTTTTTATGATCATTTTCCTTTCTTGAATTCAATGACTTGCCCTCTGTTATGTTTTTAGCTTGTTCTTCGCATGTTGGTGTCTCTCTGCAGTGTGTCAATTCTTGGTCTTCCTTTTTTTTTTTTAGATTATGTTATGTTTTATAGTTGCATGCTGTTCAAAGTTAAAGTCCCCATTTAGGACGCATTCTTTACGTCCAATTTGTGAAGCGTCCAATCGAAATTAACGCAGCGAGGATAAGAAATGTCTTGTAGAATTGATTTTAGCTACTGGTGCAAAAGTTTCCCCATAGTCAATTCCAAAAGTTTGGGAGAACCCCTTTGCAACCAGCCTTGTCTTGAAACTTTTTATGCTCCCGTTGGCTTTGCATTTAATGGTGAACACCCACTGAAAACCTATTGTTTTTTTTTTTCTTTTGGTAATTCTACAATTTTCTAAGTTCCACTTTTTGTAAGAGCGTTTATTTTTTCCATAACAGCATGCTTCCAGTTGGGATCGTATAGAGCTTCCTGATGTTTCTAGTTTCATTTATTCTTTACTTCATGCTGCAGCTTTACACCAAAAGGTACAAGCAACTTGAGCATAAAAAGTTGCATGATCAGGCTTTCATCAAATCAAGAGCTTAAAAACTGTTATAACATAAGATATATACGTTGCGTTATATCCCATTTCCTTTGATAATATCTTAAAATAGTGAATGATGCAATGTAGAGATGTTTTCCTAAATGATGCTAAGATATTGTGTTTAGACATTTTGCCGAGGGTGGATTTTGCTAGAGTACCTAGAACCTGACGGATGGCAACATGTACTATGCAGCAAGCAAGAAAAAAGCTGATTTCAAAAGATTCATGCTCGAAAGAAATTGATACTGAAGAGGACGAAACTGATTCATAGTCAACATAGGAATGAGAACTATAGATTCAATGATGGAATTGATGATTACACTAATGATGACAATATGATTTATGCCAATGCGGAGTACTAGAATAGATAGTCTTCGGGTTTTTCTCAGAAGAAATTGATTGGCTTACCTCAGTTCCTCTGGTTGTGTACTTATGTTTTGATGCTTTTTCATGACTAATTTGCTTAGAAATCTTCTCTTCTGATAATATTTAGCTATAACAGTTACTTTACTTCAGTTCTATATTACTAGTGTAATATCTCTATTCCAGTTACCTCAGTTTTGTGATGATGTATTTTCTTTGCTTCATATCCTGGATGTCTGGGGATCTGGATTCCTTAAATAACATATCACCTGTATGACATTACTACAAACAAACTGCAAGATGAATTTTGTTTTCCGATTTTATGAAAAAAACTGAAAATGCTGATTAATTTCATACTTATTCAGGTCATTTGCCGATGGGTTTCCAAATATATACATAAATAATGCAGAAGAACTCCGAGGTCAACATGTTGCTTTTTTGGCTTCTTTCAGCTCCCCAGCACATGTCTTTGAACAACTTTCTGTCATATATGCACTCCCTCGTCTATTTGTTGCTTCCTTCTCCTTGGTATTGCCTTTCTTTCCAACTGGATCCTTTGAGCGAATGGAGGAAGAAGGAGATGTAGCAACCGCCTTCACCCTTGCAAGGATGTTGTCAAATATTCCAATTTCAAGAGGTGGCCCAACTAGCTTAGTCATATATGACATTCATGCCTTGCAGGTTTGTGTATTTACTGCATTGGAAGGAAGTACTATGCTTTGCTTTTATGCTGTATAATTTAAGGTCCTTATGAATTGCTACTAAATATACTCTTGTTGTTAATGGAAAATTTGTTGCATAGTCTCTTCCGTAGGTTATGCTTGATGGGATATTTCACTTCTTTATTGTTGTCTTTCAAAGAACTTTTCTTCACTGAAGTAAAACTCTCAAAAGAATGAGTGAAGGTACCATTCAACAGAATATGTGATTAAGATGGTGCACAAAAATGAAACATGGAATTATGAATTATTTTTCTGCTTAATTGATGTTCACATTTGACAACCATCGAACATTTAGCTTAATACTAAATCTATGTTCTGTTTCTTTGATGTCAGTTTTTAAGGCATATGAATGATGCATGTTTCACTTTTAGTTGTTTGAACAACTTATTCAGCTGTTGCTCATTTACTTCAACTTACTTAAGCTATGCAACAACATAATATAACGTGTGTTTTCTCTTGTAATGTTCTAAGTTTTTAGGTCATCATTGATTCTTGGTAGAAACCTCTTAAATGAAGAATAGAAATGGCAAAGAAAATAAAGATTTTATTGAATTGAATATAAAGAATAAAATAGAAGAGATATCTCTCCTCCAAGGGTTTTGCCTTAACAAATGATTTCTCCTTCTCAAAGAGTAAAGCTCAATGCTCAAATGATACACGAGACTAAATGAGTCATTTTCCCTTAACTAATTAATATCCTAACTGTCTTTGCTAACTTTCTCACCCCTAATGAAACCATGAGTTTTGCAACATTGGTCCATGTCTCTCATCATTGCTTCTTTGTGACTTGATGTTGTAACAGCGTACTATCAAGTTTTTTTAATTTAATTAATGATTTTAAATTATGCAGGAGAGGTTTTATTTTGGAGATGAAGTCCTGCCTTTGTTTGAGACTGGTATTCCTCTCTTAAAGCAACGTCTGAGTCAGCTTCCTGATGCTGATAATGTGAGTATTCCGTGTTATTTCAGTCACACTGTCTGTAGATCAACTTAAGTTAAAATAGTGGATGGATTATATTTCATGGAAAATTGTCATGCTTGCTATATTCATATTTTTTTTATTGCCTGAATTTCTGATTCTTATTTTCAGGTAGTTGTTGCATTTCCAGATGATGGCGCATGGAAGCGATTCCACAAGCAGTTTGATAATTTTTCAGTGGTGGGTTTTCCTATAGGTATCTCTTACTAATTTGTACTTATTTGTTTTGCTTATAGTCTGTCTGTTTTTGAATGTGGCAGGTTGTATGTACTAAGGTTCGTGAAGGTGAAAAGAGGATTGTTAGGCTCAAGGAAGGCAATGTCTCTGGTCATCATGTAGTCATTGTTGATGATTTGGTCCAATCTGGAGGCACCTTGATTGAGTGTCAGGTCAATATTCAATTTGACAATAAAAAAAGAAAAAAGATTTTATTTTGTCAAAAGAAAATTGTTTGTTTGAAGCCGATCTGACCTTGTAACATAAGACTATTTTTATTGTTGATTATTGATTTTACTGATGTCAACCTAAACTAAGCAACAGTTAATCTGTATGTGCATGTTTCTTCTGCATGTAAATGCTACTGAACATTTCTCTCTTTTCTATTGTTGTCTTCCTCTAGAAAGTTTTGGCTGCCAATGGAGCAGCAAAGGTGAGTGCCTATGTCACCCACGGCGTGTTCCCTAACCAATCATGGGAGCGATTCACTCATAAAAATGGTTAGTCCTGCTGTCACATGCTTTCTAGTTTCTACATTTCTGTATTGTCATATATGTGCATGTTATTACCATTTGCTTTAACTTGCAGAAACCTTGGAGCATGCATTTACCTACTTCTGGATCACAGATTCTTGCCCTCTTACTGTTAAAGCTATAGCAAATAAAGCTCCTTTTGAAGTATTGAGTCTAGCCGGGTCTATTGCTGATGCTCTACAAATTTGAGGGCAAAATTTATTCAAGGGGGAAAGCATTGAACTGTGTTAAAAAGGGATTCTCAACTACACATTTTTATCCCTGTTTAACATTACAAAACACTCTTTCACTTGTACTGTGCATTGCTATGAGCTTTAGCACAAAGAAACCTGTGAATTTAATTTCCTGTGTTCTGAACTGCACTGTGACCTGGGTTGCGTAACTCTGGTACAAGACCTTCGAATGCAAATAATCTAATCTTACTCATGAACAGGCATCAGAATTAGAGAAGTCATTTGTGGAATTCATTCTCCATAATATGTCCGACTAAAGAATATTTCTAGAAACTAGAAAGGATTAATTCTTCAAAGATACTCCGGTGTTTAAGTATTTAGATGGAAAAAATTAATAGTTTCTTATATTGTCGTCAAGTTTTCAATTTAAACAATGAAATGTTTCCTTTTTTCTCTTAAAATTCCATTAAGAATGGTATGGACTCTATCTTGTCAAAAAAGTTATTCCCTTGTCATTGATTAACTTGAAAAGTTGATAATTAGAATATATAGTTGTGTTCCTTCCTGCATTTTATATTTTTTCGCACGACCTCTAACTTATTTGGAATGAATTTTTGAAATAGAAAAAGTATATTTCAAACTACTTTCTTGAATGGAATGAATGAGAGATGACTAAAAAACTTATGAGGTGTAGAAAGTCGATTCGTCCATAGTGACTTCAAAGATTCTTCCCTAAAATTCTTCTCTACACGTCTCTTGAACACCCGTTCAGGTCTCTTTCCCTTTTGTATTAGAAGTCCAGCACAGAGACTCATGCAAATAATCCATCTACTGATCAGCAGGAACCATAATTTGGAGCCATCAAAAGAGCCTTTTCCCAACATAATTCGATGCAATTGGGCAACCTTCCTTTGCTCAATCTTTTTTGTTTTTCAATTGTCCTGCAGGAGTTTGCATCAGATAATTCTAAAAGAAACCTTTTCCCAATTCAAAATGTATACATGCATATATTTTTGTAGAGATGATGAGACATTAGTATGAGAGAAAGACTCAGATTTAAAATAGGGGTTGATAAAACAGTACTTTACAGAGCCTCCAATATTTCAAAGCACAAATGCAATGGCAAGAAACCAGTTCATACTTCACATCTTTACAGACATTCACAATTTTTTGGCTACATGACAATTGACAAACAACAATCATAAACAGGATAGTTCCCTGTTCTCATTCTATACAAACTATTCCCCCATAAATTGCTTTTTTTTTCATATACACATTAGTCATGTCCGCAAATGGCCACAAAAGCCTTAACAGAAGAAGAAAAAAATAACAAATCCCAGACAGTCAATCCTGCACAATCTGGCATGCATGCTGCTTTAGAAACTAACCACGCAGCAATACACTCCAAGTTATTCTTTTCCACTGGTTGTAAAACAATTGTTTCTCTACACATCAACAAGCTGCTCTCTGCATCTTTTATGATTATTGACATATTCGGAGTCTCCACCCACCGATAACTGGGTTGCTCCCTTCATCTTTATACAACATTTTTTTTCTTTTTTGAAGAATCAGCTTTGTACACCTTAGGATCACCAATGCAATAGTTAGCACTCCTAGACCCCATTTATTGTGGCTAGGAATAATACGTCTAACAAATGGTTAATCTTTCTCTAACTTCTGATCCAAATTTCCCTTCGGGCTCTCCAACAAGTCACTTGAATAGGATCCATCTGGTTGACGAATGCATATATTCAAATTGCTGGATAGAAAATGTTCCTAGATGGTAAGCAGTGAAAGAAATTGTCAGACAAACCATCGAAATTATATGCTAAAGGAATAACTGATCAATTAATGTGGCAAATAACGAAAATATAGTTAAACAATTCAGCAGTTTCATGTTTCAACTGAAAAGTGAACTGATAGCTCAAATGTGACATCACAATCAAGCAACTCTCGAAAGCTTAAATAGATAATGTAATTTTGTAGTACATAGTATTCAGAAATTGTGCAACTTAACTCTACAACACTCAGGTATGTCATATAAGTGAACAGTTGTATACATAGAGTTTAAGGTCGGTTTGGTAAACTTCCAAATAATATGGAGTTATCAACTTGTTCTTTTTTTTTTAATCTCATTTACTTGTTCAGCATAAAACCCCCTTCTCCAAGATAAGTCTAGGACTTCTTATATGAAAATTAACCCCTTCACTTCAAGTTCCATGTACAACTTATGGTGGGGTGAACAATTGTTTACACAGCTTGAGGTCTGCCCCACTTTTGTAGTAGCTTGATATTATTGTCTTACAGTTAAGTTTGAGAAACAGTGATGTCAGGCTTACAAGCAAATGATATTTTAGTCTAGGGGGAAACACAACTTTATGCTATCTTAAGCTCAAATCATGAAACAAAAATTACATTAATCCTTGATGTTTGACCTAGTCTAATAATTCATCGTAATTGCTGTAACTAAAAATTGAAGGTGAAAATGTATATATCACGAATTCCATTTCCACTAATCTTTTTTAAAATTTGCATTACATCTAAAGCTCAGAACCAATGGGTTCGCGCAGCAATCTTGCAATTGCAATTGATAGCAATCACATTACCTGGTCACTAGTATCTTGGCCCTCTGAATGAAAGAGAATTGGCCGGCATCGTTTGTCCTCATTCATTAAGCTTGAATTCTGGAAATGCATCACAAGCGCAGCCTTTCCTTGTATCCGTGCATATGCCAGTGAAGCAACCTTTTCGCTGTTGAACTTCTCCCACTTTTTCCCATTAAAGGCCTACATAAATTTCCATGATAGACTTCTTAACAGTATACTTATCCAGACCAGGACGTGTTTAACACTTGCAAATTACCAGAAACTATCAATAAAATACTTCTAATCTTATATTCAAATTTACTTTTAAAATAAGGAAATTGGATGATTCCATACAATATCATATTAAGGAAGTTCGTATATCAGAGACTATGCACATGAGAATTAAAATATATTAACAGAAGACCTCGGACTTGAAAATGTATAGAATTCAAACCTTATAGAAGGGGATGATGTGTGAAGGAGACACCATATTGATAAAAGCATAACCCACATTACACTTATTCTGCAAGCAAAAAATAGGTATTAGGAAGAAATAGTCATCCTGGGAGGAGAAATCCCCCAACCTTAATCAAAAAAGATATATAGGATGTGTATACCTTAAAGTCAATTGGCAAGTACAGAAAGTCATAAGTACCCCGGTGATTCTCATCAATTGCAGCAAGCAGCATCTTTGAGGTATACCTTAAAAGCAACCACAACAGCCCAAAGTCATCAAGAAATTTACCAATTACCATCCTTAACAAATTGTTAGTATATTAATCATGTCACTAGGATACTTGTTTAATTGTTCTTACTTGTTAGGAATGTTTTTAATCATTAAAGTAGTTCTTGCATCTTCACCACTGACGATTTTGTCTAGATCAAGCAGGTACAGCTTCTTACTATCCATTTGGTTCCCAGCATTGTCAGGTCGTCTACTTTGTCCACGTCCGGCTAATCCATCAATGTTTGTTGCTCCTGGTCCAGTATATGAACTATTTCCATGAAACAAGGAACCAGGCCTAGGCAGCGACATCATTCTGAAATTAGGAGAACTAATTTCAGCAGTATTTCCTGAGAGACCAGCTCCTACAGATGCATGACCCCCCATGTTCATCAAAAAATTCCCTTCACTTTGATTTAAATTCCCAAACCCAACAGGGCTCATGAGAGAAGTTTCAGGTGATTCAGGGAAGTAGCTAAAATGCCTGTCAAGTGGAAGGCCAGATGGAGCAGATCCAACATGGTGATGGGAATGGGAGCCAAGAAAAGGACTTCGATGACTAGTATATGGGAAACCCTGCCTCTGGACACCAGATGTAAATGGAAGCCCCACAGAAGATGAAGACCAGGCAGAAGTGTTTGAATGCTCGGAGTAAGGAGTTGGACTTCCCCAAAGAAATTGAGGACCAGACAGCGTTCCAATACTTGATGCACCTGAATTTGATTCACCAAAATTAGATATAGGCCTAGGACTTGCGTTTACATTTTTCTCAGGAAAGGACATGGAATGCTGAAAAGATGCTCCTTGTGTTGATCCGGAGTTTCCGAACATCTGATTTGCAGTCCTTCCAGGGTCCTTGCCAATTGGTGCAATCTTGGGAGAGGTTGTTGCATGTGGGGAAAGAATTGCAGCCAATCCAGACATATGGTTGGTATTAATGGGACTGGCATGACCCAAACCAGGGGACTTGCTAAAAGAACCTAATGGATTATGTTCAACCGGACTACCAAATTGTGCCCAGCTACCTGAGAAAAAATTACCAACTAATTTAGCAAGTAACTGAGAATACCTTTCTAAAATGATAAAATAAAATTGGTATGAGAAAAATGATTGGATTTAAGAGATCTTTACCAGGAGGAGAATTGGCCAAGGGTGAACCTACTTGATGTCTAAACGTTCGACCTTCATCTTGTTCCAGTTCTTGACTCAGTTGTTGCATCAAGCTAGTAAGAGAAAATGTGTAACTAGTTTATTTATAGGTTTAATAACATAGATAATAACATTGTCAGTGGCAAAAGGACATATAGCATAATATTAGCTAAAACCATAGCAAACAAAAATAAGGCGAAGGAAAAAAGTAAAAAGGCACAAGAGATGAAAAGCTTGAATAGGCCAAAGCCTCAAGTATCTACAAGAATGACGTGTAATTGATCAAGAATTACATGCACACTGTACAAAAAGGAAGCCACATGTAGTTAGATTTCCTCATAAAGATGAGAATAAATATCAACCCAAAGCAATTATATTGCACAGACCTAATACAACCACCAAAAGTGCATTATATTTCAATACAGATTGGTACAAAACTCAAAAAGCAGAAGTAATAACTTTATTTCTTAACATCCATTTCTTTCTACATCCAAATTATATATTTGCAAGGACTTGAAGCCTACAGATTCCCTACAGAGTAAGTAGTTAGTACATACACCACCAATACATTACTGCATTTAGTGTGCAGATAAAATGAAAATGGCATGAAAACATGAAAGGTGTGGAAGTCATAGGAAATAGAATAGCTGAACTAAATTCATGTATTGAAACTGAAATTCACTTATACAAATGGGATATTCAGAAGATCACTTTAGGATAGAAAAATTTTAAAGGATGTCATAGTAAATTGCTTTAAAACATCATAAGTTATCCTGCTTATCCTAGTAGCCAATTTAAAAATTTGATGAATAATAAGAACTACATTATCACCTTTTAGTTCCATATTAACCACCCCGAAATTTTTTCCTTGAGAGTAACTTGCACCAACTTATTAACATCGTACAAGTACTGCTCAAGGGCTAAATATTTTTTATTAATGTATATAATAGATATTCTTGGGTGTACCTCTATTGTCAAAACTTTCAAAGCATGTCATTAAACCAGGTCAAGAGAGAAAAACTATTTATGCAGGAAATATGTTTACGTTTAAAAAAGATAAAATCCAACTTACTTTCTACGTGCTCCTCCAGGGCGACTAGGTTCAAGTTTTATGCGTTTCCCAGCAATGTCACTTCGATTTAATGCTTTAAGAGCTGCCTCTGCTGCTCTAACATCATAAAATTCAATAAATTTATGGTGCCTCTTATGTGGAGTTTCCCTGATCTGAAATTTTAACACAAAATTATAACTGCTCCAAGCATAGGGAAAAATTAAGTGGAGACCAAAGAAAATACATTTGAGCTGAACATATAAACAAACGTTACCTCCTTGACCTCACCATAAGCCCCAAATATTTGCCGAAGGTCATCATTTGAGACTGATGGGTCTAAATTGAACACTACAAGGGTTCCTTGATTAATATCTTTTTCTGAGGGGTTATCCTGAAACAAGCAGAAGAAAGATGAATAACTCAAAAGGCAACATAAAAAATAACCAGTCACTAAGTAATGCCACGAAAATCAAACCTTAGGAATTGAAAAATGAATATCTAGTTTTCTGCGTCTCAAGGGCTTGTTTTGTAAAGCACGCATGGCAGTCCGAGCAGCTCGAATGTCGTAGTATGATATCATCACAAAACCTCTATGTTTGCATGCTGTGTACAAAGTTCTGATATCCCCATATAGCTATCAAATAAAAAGGAAACGAATTTTTTTATGTTATACACAAATGAAGAATGAATAACTAAAAATACTCTATTTAAGCTCCAACTAGAACTTTGTCACACCAATTCTACTAGGTATACACTCAGAGAGTCAATAAAGTACACAAAGGAAAATCAAGGCTCTTCAAATAAACATGTACCTCCCTTTATCTTTTGAGAAGAAACCCTTACGTGTCTTTATCCCCTTGACATATTTATTTATTTTTGTATAACTTTTGGAGATGGGAGATGAGGGAGGGAATAATAGGATCATAATGGGGACAACCGGATCCTATGTACACAACCCAGGAACATATGTGAGGTTTCCTGTCACTAACAGACCAAAGCCAAATGGCAACTTATGGTTATTTTAAGATTTTTAGATTCTCACCATTCTCTTTCTTGTTGTTCCAGTTTCATTATACAATAAGCAAGTGATTATTAGTTCCCTCTTTATCAGTCAACGTAAATGTGACAACGGATTATCTTAAAATATACTATTCTTTTAGAATTTAAGCCAAACCATGTAAAGAGTAGTGCCCCAAGAGCCTAACCAGAAGTTGCTGCTTACAGAATAATTTATATTGACAAAGACATTCACACCAATAATCAGTCAGGAAAAAAATATTTACAAACCAATTTTGTAGCAAAAAATTACACTAATAATTCCATGACTTCCTCCCTCCAAAATGCAAATATCAACAGACTCAATACTATTAATAGATATCAGAGAAATAAAAGGAGAGAAAAGGAAAATGAATGTAGAGAAACTGAATAATAAATATTTTATTAAGAGATGTTAGAGTATAGTATAATAAGCTTCTGTTATAACTGGAATTAGTTACACTTGTCACTACCTGACAGCTGTGTAGTTTGTTAGTTTTCAATTAGTCTGTTAGTTTGTTTTCTCTGTAATATAAAGAGACACATTCTGTAATCTACTTCAGTTAATAAAATACTTTCTCCTCTATGAAAGTGTCTGAAGAATTACATATTTTTTTCCCATCCATGTTAGATGTCACAAATAACATCCTTAGTTCTATTTAAAAGGAAGTCTAGTCACTATAAAATCTGTACCTTTACATTTACTAAATTTCAAGCTTAACAACAACGTAATTTGAAAACATTAATCTTGCCAAATTTAAAGAAGCTACCAGATTAAAAGGTTGAATCATAGGAAACTTTTTATAACTTCCTAACCAAAAAGTTACCACTAAAAGAACCATATAGGTATTTGCTTGGAAAATTACTTTTATAAAGGTTAAGCAAGAACTTGGTAATGTCCCAATAACCAAATAAAACAACTAAGAATAATTCAATATGCAAAAGCAAGATTTCCAAACACAGTTGGGCCTAAAGATAGGCATAAATCTATTGAAAGATTGACTCTATGTAAAGGCTTCAATTATTGATCATATACTTAGGTTTACATTCTGCAATTAAAGAAGCAAAAGCATGATTACCACACACATTAAGCACTGTGTTTAAAAACAAATATAACACTGTCGAAGCATTAGGCAAATGTCCAATACCTCAAATAGTGTTCGTAATTCAGAGTCCTCAACATTACTGTTGATGTTTCGAACAAATAGTGTCCTTGATGGATGCTCTCCATAGGGATGCTCCCCAGCCACTGTTCCAACACCATTTGGGATTGCATAGTGACCAATACCATTTGAAGCAACTCCATCTGATATGCTTATCTTAGACAAGCCAATGTTAAGGCTCTCTTGGGGTTCAAAATCCATCTCAAATTCTCCTCCGTTGACAAACAGATCATTTTCATCTAAATCCTCCAGTTGGCTGGGCAACTTACTAAGGTCAAAATCATCCATAATCCCAGCTAAAAGCTCCTCTTCATCATCAGGCAGCATGTTCCCTATTGCATTGGTTTCAAAATCATCAAAAGGATCATGTCCCTCATCTTCTTTATGAACTTTCTCTAATGTTAGCAAGTTATCATCAACTGGTTGACCATCATTTTCAGAATCAGTCAAATCTACTGCATATCAACATTAAAAATGAGAAAAGTAAGGGGAGTGTCTAAACAAGTATTTTGAATGATTCCAATCAGTACATCAGAAACATCATCTCATGCTTACACTTTTCATGTGGAAGAACAGGAAGTGAACTAGAAAACAAGCTTATATCACTTGAATCATGGAACACATCAGTTGCTCGTGGTATTCCCCATGCACTGCTTGCCACTTTTTTCCGAGCATTAAGCGAGGAAATCTCAGATGAACCTACAGAAACAACACAAACTAATGTAAAAAAGAAAAAACCACTATAGAAGAATTTCATGTATTACTGATGAAGAGGAGGAACCTGCGGCAGCATGAGCTGATGAAGAATTCCCAGAATGTTTGTCCATTTTCAGTCACTTTCTAAGAATATTGTAAAATGTAACAGAAAGAGTGTGGAGAGAGTCAGATATCTTCAATCAATTACTCGAAGACAAGACATAATAAATGTATTGTGAAAAATGTTTCATAAATGGAAAACTGTCACAATCAAATAAGAATGCATCACAATTTAGTCTCATCAAAGACAGACAAAGATTTCCATGTAGTTTTGTACCTTTCTTATTGAATCGGGGAGTACAAAGAGGGGAGTAAGATGCAATCAATTGTATAATATTCAGAGCAATGATTACAACCACTGATAATATATATAGTAAGTTGAATTAGCCAACAACTATACACATGACATTGTGTAAAACAGTACAACTTTTATATCTCATTTGGATGAATTAAGTTCAACCGGATGAAACCAATAAAGGTGTGAGGAAAGGAGAATGGGATGAGGGTGAAACCTAAGATATCTCACACATCATTATACAAGTCATATGACTGGTGCCACGTGAGCTACCCAATTATTATTTTTTATGTGACATTACGAACCTACTGTTTTGATATATGTGCCAAATTCAACTAGTGGAACTGCCCTATGGGCACCAATCACCAATTTAGAAAAGACAGAGAGTAAAGAACATGATGTTAACATATAATATACATTCTGAACCGTTTTATTATGTAACAGAATTCAAGTTAGGAGAAAAATTCAACCGGTTCAATCACCCATTTAGAATAACGAGCATGATTTCAACAAAGATAACTTCATTTTATCATAGGAAGGAAAGTTTACATAGATTAATATACAAAAAAGTACAGAACAACCAGAAATCAAAGTATTTCCCAACAGTACAAGACCTTAGAGTCAACTAAGTTCCAAACACGAACAAACAACTATAGTAAACTCTCTCATAACATTATATCAAGACGGTAACCATAACAGCACAAACCTAAACAATAAGAAACACAAATTGGAGAGACTATACAAAAGAACACTCAATAGTTAATGCATTTCACAACAGGGTAAGAAAGTCCACAGGGTCAACTTAACCGAAAATAACACCAAACCAAACATAACCAAGAAAAATAATCAACTTCAACAAAACCCACAAAGCAAAATTTAAAGCACACAGAGTTACACTCAGATTAGACAGCACCACCACCGAGACCCCACACCAAAGAACACAACTCTTCTTCACTCATCAACAGCTCAAGCTTATACACCAAAACAAGGAAGACCCACTAGCCAGTAAATCCGATCAAGTGCTAAAAAGCAAAAATTTCAAAGAAAAAACTAATTTTTACACACCCCTAATACTTGAAAAGCATGAATTCAGAAAAAAAAAAAAATTAACTAAGAAAATGAAAAGGAAAAGGAAAAAAATATAATAAAAAGAAAAAAAAAAAAAAGAGGAGTACCTTTTGGAAGAGAAGGAAGGAGAGGCGGTTAGAGGGGATTCATGGAGGATTGAAACTGAGGAGTGAAGAAATTTGTGATGATCACGGAAATTGAGAAGAGAAAGGGAAGGAAGTGAAGGGAAGAGTTTCCGTAGAAGCAGAGAAATGTCTTCCTTCTACTCTTCTGCTTCCTCCTCTGTCGCCGGGAAACCAGAGAGCAAGAGTGAGAGAAATTTTCCCGGAAAATCAAAGAGAGAGAAATAAAAAAAAGAAAAACAAGACACAGGAAAATGATTGGAGGGAAGAAAGACAAGCACATCAAAATTAATAACTTGTTCTTCTTCTTTTTATTAAAAAACACACACTCACTCATATATATATATATGGAGGAAGAATTATAATAAAATTTGCTGTAAAATGATTAATTAAAAAACGAAAACATAAATAATAACAAATATTTAATTTTTATATGTAAACAGTTTAAATGATTACTTTGTATCCACAATCAGCCAATTAAAAATAATTATTTAAATAATTTTAAACTGATTATTATAAAATTTAATTGATTTAGTATATATAATAGCTATCATAAAATTCTATACACTGTCAGTGTATGGAACATTTATTCAGAATTTTCAACTCTTAATTAAGACAATTATATTAAGTATAATTATTATAAAGGCAGAAAAGAGTTATTATATCTGATAATATCTTAGTATATTTTTTATACAGTTCACTTTTTTGCATATTTAAATTAATTTTCAATTTTTATAAAAATAATAATAATATCTTTGGCGTGTGTATTTATATTTTATTCCTAACATTTTGCCACATTGGAATTTTATTTGGCGTCCGTTGACACGAATGCTCCACATTCAACACTCGTCCAGTTCTTCCTGCTTCAAATTTGTGTATTATCTGATTAATAATAATAAAATATATAAATAAAAAATTAAATATTTTTTTATTTCAAATTTTGAAAAAAAAAATATAAAAAAAAATTCCAACAGATTTTTAAACTATATTTATTAAAAAATGCAGAATAGAATGAAAACGAAAATTAATTCATTAAACATGAGATGAAATTCATATGATTTTATTAGTTTAAAAAATTTATATCAAAAATAGTTTTGTCACATTTCTCTTTTGAAGGATTAGATAATTATCAATTTGCTTTGGAGATATTTCTTCATATTTTTTTTTTTTATTATTATTATTATTCTTTTTGTTTGTATAGAATTTATATGATGAATGGAATTCATTTATTGGCAATATCTCAAATATTCTAAAAATAATAATAATGATCTAATTATGGGTGTGCATGAACATGATTTGAAAATTATAGTTAACATTTTTGTTGTAGTGATGGCAAATAAGGTAAGTTTGTTTAGATACATTGTTAAAAAAGGAATGGGTGAAGTTGACCACAATAACTCAAAGTTGGTAGGTTAATTATCAAAATAATTTAAGTTTAGATTGAATTTATGAACTTGAGTAAATAAAATAAAATAATATCATTTGATGATTTAATTTAATCTACCTTCAACCTATATCAACTCACAAGTTAGAAATAATTATTTAGCAAGTGAATACATTATGTTATAATTAATAAACACTATATTACTAGGGAAAAGTGTACCTCAATTTTTTTATAAACAAAATAAAAGATGAAGAAAGAAGAAGAAAATATATTATATAAAATATGATGTTGAAAAGTTAATTTTGTGTGGCTAAATAAAGATTAAAGATACAATTGTTTGACAAAAATTACACATTTTCATTGTAGTGGTTATTTTTTTCCATTTTTTTTTGTTTATTTTTTAATTACATTTATCTATTTTCATTATTATATATATATATATATATATATATATATCTTTTCATTCTACCACAATCCATTTAAAATGGTGTGAACAAATTATTATTATTTTTTAGCTTACACAAAAAATTAATTGGTAAAAGGAGTTTATTTCACATATTTAATTGATTTTTCATATATATATTTGTTATAAAATCCCACAATTATATATATAAATTATTTATTTTTAATAACTAATTATATCATAATTATTATATATAAGAAAAATAATAAAAAGAATAAAAGAATTTTTTTATTGATTAATCTTGAATGTTTTTTCTGAAATATAATTTATTTTAATGTAAAATTATGTCAATGAGATTAAAATGGTATTAGTGTTAATAAGATTGATTTGTGTAAATTGTGATATATAAAATAATTATGTGTGTTTGTGTCTGTATTCAAATTTTGATAATATTTTTGTCACGTAAATAAGATGTCATGCGATGAGAAATTGATGAAAGTTTCAATTACATTTATCATGGATCTATCAATTCTTTATATGTGTGTAAAAATTATCTTAATGAGTAATTATTAAGATGGAGATAGACTTATGATTTTAAGATGAAAAATATTTTAAAAGATTTTTGTTTATGACCCAATGACTAGTATGTATAAATAAATAAATGATCGAATTTATGAGAAGGTGAATTGTATGATTATTATAATTGATCTTATTTATATTTATTTACACTATTTTGTGTTTGTGAATTTATTAATATTATAATGACTGTGTTTTATAAGAGAGTAAATAATAATATAAATAAAATATATATTTTTTTTATATTTTATATTTTAATGAAAATGTATAATTTGTTGTAATATGAGTTTAATTGTTATTTTTTTATATAATAAACTTAATTAAAAATTTAATATTTTAAATTGATTATAATTTTAATGTCAATAGATTCAGAATATTTGTAACAAATTTTCAAATTTAATATATTCATACACGCAATTAAATCATTAAGAAATTCTATATCATAGTATTATTATATATGATATATTAATAAATTGTATTTAATTTAATTAAAATTATTTTAAATATTTTTTTAAGGATCAATTTTAGTTGATGATAAACTTTAATACATATATTTTGAATAAAGTTTGATCACAAACATTCGTATCTAATTATTAATTTCCTAAGATAAAATTTAAGTATTTAAGAATATCATAAAAAAATTGAAGCTAAAAAATAATTTACAAAATAAATATATTTTATTTTTCTAAAAATGGTTTAATTTTCATTTACCACCCATTATAAAAAAATCATATTATAAATAAATTAGAATCTATTATAAGTATGAGTTTTAGAAAAATTATTATAAAATGTCACAATTAAACAACAGTGGTACTAGTATATTTAAATTAAATTCTTTTAAAAATTGAAGGCAAAAAAAATGTTTTCTTTATAATTTTGTATTACGTATGAGTCATATTTGCAGAATTAATAAGTAATCAAAGAAATAATCTATTCTTTCATCGTCAATCCAATCCATCTTTTTAGTTGCTTAATTAATCAAATTATTTAAGAAAAAGTATCATTGGCTTATTTTATATATATTTTTTAATATTTTTAAGTTAATTTTTTAAATAAAATGTACTCAACCAAAATACACTTCTTTCTTTTTTAGTTTATTACTAAAGAAAAACAAAAATAAATTTTACTTAAAATTTTAATAGTAAATCATGGTTTTTTTTTGTTACAACAAAATATCCTTTCTATTTAAGACCTTCACTCATCATTAATATGGTTATTAATAAATTTATTATTATAGTTATTGTCATTATTATTATAATTTATTATTATTGCACTTTATATTTTAAAATAATTGTAATTAACTACTGTCAAAATCATGACATGCTATCATAATTTTTATTATGGTTAATTATCATTATCATAGCCACATCACCACATTTATATATCCTTAAACATATCATTAACCCTTTTTGTAATTATTTTTAGTGATATCATAGTTATAAATTTCTTTTTTTCATAAATACGTATAGAATAAAAAATATAAAAAAATTATAAACTAAAATTATTTTTTATATAAGTTAATTTACAAATTATTTGATAATTCTCTAAATTATATTTTTAACCTGTACAATATCATTTTTTTTCTAGTAAGTAAGTTTCTTGAAATCTTATTTTACGCGAAACTAAAACATCATTAATCTTGAAAATAAAAAAACGTAGAAACCCACAAAACAAATAATCAGAAAGCAACAGAAAACATTTTTAAAAGAAGAAGGTGTACGTATATTAAGATCATTAATAGTTATTTGTTTGTTCATATTCAAATTTCAACTTTTCAATGAAATTATTCTCTGCATGATTGATTATTGTAGC
The DNA here is from genome assembly GCA_016859785.1 of Macrotyloma uniflorum. Classification (NCBI taxonomy): domain Eukaryota; kingdom Viridiplantae; phylum Streptophyta; class Magnoliopsida; order Fabales; family Fabaceae; genus Macrotyloma; species Macrotyloma uniflorum. Next base: position 270,366 of record BDMB01000034.1, read on the forward strand.
AAAAAAATGAACCAAAAATCACAATGTTTGACTTTTCTGAATACTTACCAATGGCACTCCTAAAGACGAGAAGTGAAAGTAGGGTTGTCCGTACAGGATTATAACTTCCCTTCAAACGAGTTGTAATTGCGGTAGTGACGTGGCGTTGCGTGAGCAAAGGGCTAAATTCAGCTCCTTTTCGTGCGAAACTTTCGCGGGGAGTAATCTCCAATTAAATTACGCCACGTTGCTTTCCAAACGCAACTTGCTCCTTACTTTGTTAAAGTTGCTTATGATTTTTTTTTTTTTTTTTAAATTACTTTGCACCTAAAATTAAAAATTATTTTAATTTAACTGAAATTTTCTTATTCAAATTTATGGAATATAATTGGATTAAATTTTTTAAAAAAAATTATAGTCTAAGATCATATAACTTAAGTTCTTAATAAAAAATACGTGTAATATATATTAATTTAAAAAAAAGTTAATTATAATAGAACTTTTATTATTTATATTGTAATGATTATATTATGTTTTTAAATGATTGTGTGATGTTGTGGTAATTATATTATGTTTTTAGATAATTACGTATCAATGAGATATTAGAATGTGATATCTAGATTTTAATGATATTTTAGTTACTTAGACAAATGTATCATATGATGAAAAGTTAATAGAGATTTTAACTACACTTATAACTAAGTGAGATGAGTCATTAGTTGTTTGATTTATGTGTAAGAATCACTATAATGTACAGTTACCAAAATGAGGATAGCCTGAAAAATCTAAAGGTAAAAAAATTCTTAGAATTGGTCTATAACTTGGTAGTTAGAAAACATGCTTAGGTGTTAACCCTAAAGATCAAGAGTTTCATATAATTTTTCGAAAGAGTTTGTGTAATATTTTTAAATGAATGTGAATGATTAAGTATGATAATTATGTGTGAATAAATACCTTATTATGATATGTACGAGACATTTGTGTATTAGTTTTAAATTTTGTTTAAGAAAAATATTTGTGTTCATGAAATTGTATTTAAGTGATGGTTATAGTAATATCAGTTTAAGGTTACTTTTAGGTCTAATGTAACACACAAAAAATTATCAATTTTTTAATTATAAAGAAAAATTAATTCATCAAAACAATACCAATAACTTTTAAAGATAACATAAATGCATAATATATAAACACGTGTTATATTTCACATTATTCTTATTAAGTCTATTACAGAAAAATAATATCATATCCTAAATTCATATTACAACTAAATTTCACACACACACACACATATATATATATATATATATATATATTCACAAAGGTATTCAATTTCTGTATTGCTCAATTTGGATCTATTGATTTGATTTGTTTTACCTACATTGCTATTTTCTTCAATGTCAAAACATTATCATTGTAATAATAATAATAATAATTCACATTTACAAACACAATACAATAAGAGTAAGTTAATGTAAATAAAATCAATCATAATTATATATACAATCCTCATTCTTATTATCATAGTCATTTATTCAAGAATATTCAAGTACTTGATAATCATAATATGGTATTTAGTCACACAATCATCACACTCATTCATTCACATGCACATAATAACATTAGACAAACTCTTCCAAAAAATTATATGAAATTTTTTACCTTTAGGACTAACACTTGTTGATGCATACTAGTTACAGGATTATAGACACAATCCTTTCTGAGTTTTTTTTCACATCAGCATCATGTCAGAATGATTTCCACACACAACTCAAAGAATTAATAGTTTTTCACACCTAGTGATAAGTGCAGTTCAAACCTCCTTCAATTTATCACCACATGGTACCATTGTCTACATTATTAAAATATCATTGAAGTCTAAATACCCTATTTTTTATATCTTTATAATTTCACATGTACCACTAAAGTTATACCAAATAGTATCTCTAATTACATGACTTACACAAATAACACATAATCATTCATCACACATTAGCAAACCATACAAACCAATCTCACCGGTATACAACCAAACACATAATCCATCTCATTTTCATTAGTATCATTGTCATCTCAGTCTCATTGGTTCCATTATCATCTCAATCTTATTGACACTACTTTCATCTTACTTTCATTGGCTCCATTACCATCTCAATTTCATTGACATCACTACCATCTCATTCACAATTTTTTCACATAACTAATCACATCATATAAATAATTTCTATCATTTCTTATATATTAATCTCATATATGCTTAACCATAACTTGTAACATATAATATCATAAGTTCATCATATAATCAATTTCCATATCATATTATATAAAACTTCAAAGTTTTTTAAAATTCATAGAATCAATAAGCAGCAAGTTTCATCTCATTTCTCACTATATTTCACATTTTTATACTCTTTTAATTTAATTTATAACATAATTAATTCTCTAAAATAAGATATTTTCGCTCAAGTAAAAAACATTTCACTCAAACAGAAATCCTTCTAAGAATAGTATATTTGATTTGACATTTTTGCTCAAATGAAAAAATTACTGATAATGAATATGAGACTAACTTATATTTTTTGCTCAAGCGTAATGGATTAGAATTAGCCAAACATTAAGTTTTACCCATCACATTTTATCTCACAAAATTTATAGCACAATATATACAAATACTTATAAGATCTAGTTTCATCATCATATAACTCAAGAAAAAAAAATGATTTCATAGTAATCACACTTCCATATATATAAGAACAATTTTATCAAATATTTAAAATACAAGAAAAATTTAATTAACTTCTTTTACTTCTAATAAAAACTTTTCCCTAAATCAAGATGTTCTATCTTATTTTATAAGATACTAAACATAAAAATATCTAAATTATTATGAATCTAGACAAAAAATTCTTAAAATTAAATTAAAAATTTAAATTTTTAAGTAATTTAAATAAAGTGCTCTATAAAAATAAAAATTAGGATAACTTAAAATTTATTCAAATTAAAATTTTAATTAAAAATATTATTTTATATTTTATAAACTTTTTAATATTTTTGAATTTTTAACTTATAAAAATTTAGTGAGAAATCTTAAAAGAAAATTTTAAAAGAAAAATTAAAGAAAAATTAAAAATAATTAGAAAAATATTAAAGTAAAAAATTTCAAAAAATTACGAGAAATAAGAGAAAATAAAAAAAATTTCTATTTATATGTTTTCCCCTTCTCGAAGTAAATTATCCCAAAATTCACTGGACCTTATAATAATGATTTTTATGTTACTTTTATTCCAATAAAAATAATGAAATCATTATAAAAGATTTGAGTGTAATATTATTTAAGGGGGTATTTGTCACAATATTTTGATTTGAAGAACTTTTAGAAGTACAAAATAAAGAAAAATTACAAATTATGTTCTAATATATATAACATTTTAATGTTAACTTAAAAATAAAATTAGTTTATTTGGTAAGGTTTAGAATTTAGATTTAAAATTTAAGATTAGATGAAATCAAAGAAAAGAAAAATTATTCTAAAAACAAAGACAAAAAGGGTAAAATGAAAATTGAAAGGACAATTATGCCCCTCCACTTGCGTTGGACGGTTATTGAGAAGTTGGAAGACATTATCAGAGTCATGGAGAAAATTTATTCAGCATCTACGTTCACGTTAGGGCTCTTCATCCATTGGATCAAACCCAACTAATAAGACAAACTAATTCCAACCAATTAAATTTATTTCAATTTTTAATTTAATTCATTCTAACTCAATTAAACCAAAATTTGTATTTTAAAAATTAAATAAACTTGAAAAAAATAATAATTTATTATTTATTATTAATTATTATGAAGGAAGTTTTATAATATAATTATACAACTTTTTTTAATAATTTTTACTTTGGTGTAAGTTAATTATAATATTAAAAATTTTATTTATACCTCTTTAATGATATATGTGCAAATTTTTAACAACATTATGGATTTTTATTTTTAAATACAATTTTATATTTTTACATATAATTAAATTCGTTGGTTTGGTTTAAATTATATATATTTCAAAGAAATGTTAAATCAATTCTATTCATAGTTCTCAATTTTATATGAAAAATATATAAAAGTCATACCATAATTATAATCAAAGAAAAAAAGTAAGGTTTTTTTTAGAATTTGTATGTAAACTTTATTCTTCACCCAAAAATTAAAAATACTTTACAAAATTGAAAATACAAATAATTTTTCAAATATGGTTGATCGAGGAATAAATAAAGAAGTATGAGACCTATTAATTATTTTTAAAATTTCTATTACTTTTTTCTTTTTAAAATTTTACTGTGTTTGTTTCTATTTATCTTTTCTATTTTCGATTATTTGTAATCAATCTTTTTCCATCTTATCAAACTAGTCATCAATGAGTAGATATGTTTTGGAACAAATTTTTGTTGAAAATATGTGAATAGTTATTTGGGAATTGTTGGGGACAAGGATTTTGAGGCCAAAAAATAAGTAAATTTACCAACCACAAATTTTATCAACATCCATCTAATTCAGAAAATAAACATAAATTGCACTGAACTTTAAAAACCCAAAAAATTATCGTATAAACACTTTATATAAAATAATACATATTAAAAAAATAATTAATTCATCTAATTTTTAATTTACTTTTACTAACTTTTTTTATTTTTACTCTTAGTAATTATTATTAAATCAATTAATAATATTTTTTTATAAAGTATATAAGGAAAAATAAAAATTAAATTTATTAAAATTATAAAATACTTTACATTTTCTTTTAATTATGTCTTATAATAACGATGAGAATGATCTTTTTAGAAGAGATAAAATTTGTGTGCGATGATGAGATCTGAAGGAAGACAAGGCCCAATATTCCGGCGAGGCTTCATATTCTTATTGCCCAACTGCTAATGGGCTCAATTTGTATAATCAGGTCCATCTTTATTTCTTCTAACCCAATTTGAGATGAAGAGTGACAACGTTTGCATCACATTTACGATTCACAAAAATGTTCTTATAAAAGATATATTGAATAATGTGAGTGAATATAATAAATATTAATGGTACATTATATTAAAGGCATCATTTGATTAATTTAAAAGTTTATACACTTCATTTTTTAATTTTGAATATTTATTATAAAATTTAGTAGTTAAATAGTTGTTGTCAAATATCAATATTAACTAATTCACATTATAATTGTAATGATATTGAAAGTTAATTGACTTATCTTATCATTAAAGATATAAAAAAAATAGTTATTCATAAATTATGTTTTTAATTTTTTTATCAATTAAATTAACACTATGAATACATGTGTTTAAGCATATTTCTTATATTAAATACGAAATATTAAACATAAATACAATTAATGAATTATGAGTGTCATTTAAATATTTAAAAAGAAAATTCACATATATATTCAACATTTTCATTTTTTATAAAAGGATATAAGCACAAGATAACATGTCCATACAAAGAATTTGAAAGATCTATAAAAAAAATGAAGAAAATCAATATCCTTCATGCCACAGAGAAGGACAAACATCAAATTTGTAATAAATATCAATACACATAACTAACCTAACCCACATGTCTTGAATTTGAATTGAAACATAGTTCTTTATAATTAAGTTTTTTCTATGATGAAAATATAATGTGTTTTTTTATCAACTAACTCTCAAAATGTTTTATACCTATTTCAACCAATCTAATTCAATCAATACTTTATGTTTATATCTTCATATTTTTTATACATTTGAGATGTTATTCTATTTTTTAAAATATAAAAAAAATGAACATAAATAATAATTTCTAGCTAATGAGATATTTATCATCATCAAATTATTTTTCATAGAGAGTTTATTATATAGATATAATTTTAATTTTTTATAACTCATTGAAAATATCATTAATCTCACTTTCTACTCTTAATTTTATGTAAAATTTAATAAAAAATTTATAGTACTTATTGTTATATTTTATTTGTTTCATATCTAATATCTAATATATGTATATAAAATGGTTTCGTGACTAACCGAGTAAGCAAAATATATATTTATATATATATATATATATTTTTTTTTTTTCTCAATTTTTTTATTCTTGTAAATTTAATATTAAAGTTTTAATTGAAATTTTTTTAATAATTGTAATTCTTTGATGATTATTATAATCAATTTAATGAATGTTAATATAGAAATTTTTCTAAAATTTAACGGTATTATTAGTAAGTTGTTTAAAAAGGAATAACCGAATCAACATTTTATAGACGTACAATAAGATTGATTTGTATGTTCATATGAGTATTGAAGAATTAAATGTTATTTGTGTGTGATTAAATAGTTACCACAAAGTACCATTTAATATAGTTTTAGTGTGTATGTGAAATTTTAAAGATATCATATGGGGTATCGAAACTTTAATAGTATTATAGTCATATAGATATGGGTACCATGTGATGAGAAGTCAATGGAGGTTTCAACTAATTGAGCTATCAGTTTTTTGATATGTGCGTAGAAATAACCCTAACATGCGATTTCCTATATAAGGATAAATGCGTAATCCTAAAGTGAAAAAAACTCTAAAAGAGATTATCAATCCTAAAGTGAAAAAGACACGAAAGAGAATTGTGTTTATACCTTGATAACCAATATACATGAGAAAGTATTAACCCCTAAGGTGAATAATTCCATAAAAATTTATTTATTTGTGTTTGTTTTCTATAGAGGTGTTTGGATTGAGATTCGATTAGATTCGATTAGATTCATATATGATCTTGTATAAGTTTATATTTTGCTCCATTGGTTTTTTAATCAAATTTTATCCTTTTTTTATAGTTACTTTTCTTGTAAGTTTTTGTTGTTGTTTGGGATTCTTGGATTTTATAAGAAACACAAACAATGGATGTCAAAATGGTGGTAGGTGATTTTGTTACTCTTGCATTTTTCTTACATGTTAATTCATGATTGGTTATTTTGATGCCAGGGTATAGTTGTGTAATTTATTAGAGATTAAAAACATAAAAGTTTAAAATGTGACAAATATCTTGATTAAGAATGGAATTTTAATTTATTTATCGATTCAAAACCTTCCTGTAAAATAAGAACAACTCCACATTCAAAACTTTCCTTTTCTCCTTTAGCTTAGCTAACAAATATCATATCTTGAGATAAGAATAGATAACAATATAACTAAAAGTATATAGTAATTTTAAATTTTGGAAAAAGAATATTTAAAGTATTATTTTGTTGTAAATTCTGAAAATTTTGTTATAAAATAATTTGGAAAAAAAGTATTACAATTTTCTTGTGATAGAATTTGTATAGAAAAATTGTAAATATATAATATGGTTATACATTTTACATTTTACAATATTTTTACATTTTTACATGTTATTAAAAAATTTTAGATAAATTATTATTTTATTATAAATATTAAATAAATATTTTTGATATTATTATAATAAATAATTGATAAATATTAAAAGAATAAATGATAAACAGATGTGAATGTAATATTTTTAACCCGTACTTTCATGTTAATGACAAATAATAGAATATATTTTAAGGTGAAAAATGTTCCGATGAGAAAGATATGAAACCAACTTTTTTTTTTTTGAGTTAAAATGAAAATTTTATTAGAAAAAATATCTTATTATTCTTGTGAAATTATTTAACAAGATAACTTATTAATTATTGAAATTAAATAAAGTTCATACAGATGACAATGATGTTGATATGATGATTAAGACATTATCAAGACAGAAATTTGAAACTTGTGAGATTGTTGGCCACCTCCACACTGTGAGGGGAAGATGTGTTGGACTCTCAACTATGTATCTAAAAAGTTCAAACTAGTCAAACCCATTTTATCTCACTTAATTGAAGTGGATAGGAGGTTTTCTAGGTCAGAGAAAAGAGGGTTAATTTTTGCAGTCTTTGAGAGAGAACACTGTTTAACACATTTACATAAAAACATCGGTAAAATTAAGTTCTTGCTTCATTTACAGTTCAATCGGATTGAAATTTTGACAACATGTTTGTGAAACTTGGTTCTTTAGTTTGACCTTTGAGATCATCAATTGAAGGTTTGTGGTTATAGACATCAGTCTCACACTGTTACTCTATTTTAGGTTTCTCTTTTATTTGTTCTTCAAATTTGAGAGCATTATTGTTTTATTGTATTGGTTAATTGTAGGCACTTGTCTGTGCATTTGATTCGATTCTCTTGTACACATATATCTTAGTAGATCTTACACACTAGCTTGTGTATGATTTTTTACTTCTCATATGAGGGGATTTTCCTAGGTTAAAAATTTTGGGGTTTTTTATTGTGATTATCCTTATCATTTTCTATTGTTATTACTCACAAATTCTTGCTAGTAAATATAGCTCCAAACCAAGAGTTCTGATACCATTGTGATAAAAAAACAATAACACAACAACTAAAATTACCAAATTTGTAGTGAAAATAATTTCCAAAACGTGCAAAAATATATGAGGAACAATAACAATAGAAAATGACAAGGATGATCACAAAAGAGAATACCAATATTTTTAACGTGGGAAAACCCCATTAATATGACAAGTAAAAACCTACGGACATAAGCCCGTCAGTTAAACTCCATTGAAAAAAAATATAGATACAAGATAGTCAGATCAAATGTATAAACAAGTGACTAAAATCCGCCAATACAATAAAATAATAAAGCTCTCAAATTTGAAGAATTAAAAAAAAAACCTAAAATAAAACAACAGTTCAAAATTGATATATCTAACCACAGACCTCCAACTGATTATCTGAACGGTCAAATTAAGAAATCAAGTTTCATGAAATTATTATCAAAATTTCAGTTCGATCGAACCGTGAACGAAGAGAAAATCTTAATTTTATCAAAACTACTATATAAATGTGTTAAATAATGTTCTTTTTTTTTATCTTTTAAGATTGCAAACATTAACTTCTCTTCTTTTATTTAAGAGATTCCTCTCTATTTAAATTAAATAAGATAAAATAAATTAGACTGATTTAGATCTTTTAAACACATAATTAAAAACTATCCGATAAAAATTCTTTAAGATTTTTTTCTAAAATATTTTATCAAACAAACAAATTTTATTCATTCTTCATCATTGAAATTCTTAATACTCATAATTATGCAGAATCATTATTAATAGTTATGAAATAATTATACCTAAATATTTGACAAGTAATGGAGTATTTGAAGATAAAAATTAACATCAAAATAAATTATTATTTAATTAAATTACAGTGGTTAATTACAAAATCTATAATATTATTGGGACAAAGAAACTAAAACAAATATTTTCCAAATTACAAAAAATAAAAATATCAATTTTAAATAGAAACTAAATCAAACTTATTCTAAAAGTTTAACGGATTAAAACATATTTAAATCAAAACAATAAATGTTCCTAATTAACCATTTAGTTTCTAAAATCATTCCAACTATAACAATATGCCATGATTTCGATTTTCTAAATATGCATATTGTTTCTTAAATATTTACAAATTTACAATTGCATGAAAACATTCTAATATTACTTAGTCGTTATTTCTTAAATATGTACATGTTGTTATAAATATATATGACTTTTTTTTTTTTTTTTAAATATATGAAAATATATAATTATGATTTCCTAATAAAAACAGTTACATAGTGAAGATTTGTTTCTAATAAAACGATTCCTTCTTTAATTTTCTTTAAAATTTAGTTTCTTTATAATAGTTAACAATGAAATATTTAATTTTCTTCAACATTGATACGTAACTTTTTCAAGATAATGTTTTTAATGTTTGTTTGCATTACACACATCACGAGAATGAGACAAGAGCAACTTTGGCCATAGGAATGGAACACCATCATGTTAGGGTATGAATTAAAATTTTATATTAAATAAAAATAAAAAAATTTAAAAACATGTGAATAAAAAGATCTGTAAATTTAATATTTTAAAGTTTTTAATTGAAAATAATGTCACTCTTTTATATATTTTATTTATAATAATTGATAAATATTTTTTTTCTCTCTCATAATTTCTCAAAAGTTATTTATTACATAATTAGTTGATAATATATTTTTTTATGTGAGTAAGAAAATAAGAATGTAATTTAAATTATTATTTTCTTATAATAAAAATCTTATTATATAAAGTTTTCTTTTTTAAGGTAAATAGTATAAATAGTGATAAAATAATTATTTTTTTATAAAAATTGGTATAAGTAATATTATATTAAAGATATAAAAAAATTATATTATATAAAATATTTATAACTCATTAACCAAATATTTTAACTATATTTCAAATATATCATATATGTTAGATACATTTACTAATATTATAGATAAAGTTAATATATATATATATATTTTCAAGTATATTTTAATAATTAATAATTTTTAGCATAAAATAACTTCCGCTTATTTTATTTTAATTTAACAAGTTTGAGGATCATAATTATGATTTATTCGTATGTGATTAGAGTTTATTTCAATATAATAATTATAAATTTGCTGAAAAATATGTTTACTAATTATCTTATAAATGAAATTAAAAATATTAAATACAATTAAAGTTACCAAAATGTTAAATATATTTATTTTCATTTAATACTTTCTTTATAAATTCTTAAAATTCTCTTTTTATCCCTTTTTATACAGGAAAACAATTATGCTAATTTTTTTTATTTGAAAAGTATCACATCTATATTTATTTCTTTATATAAGAAATAAGTGAGTATATATTTTTTGTTAACAATCAACATTTGTACCATAGTGATATATTCACTAATTTAATTATGCTTATAATTTTTTTTATTAAAAATTATATTTTAAATTATAATTTTCCTAGTTATAATATATTAAATGAATTAAATAAGTAATTAAAATAATTAAACAAAGACTTATGCAAATTGAATTGACACAAAAAATTTCTTCCTCATCTTTATTAAATTTTATTGGATCTTTAAGGTTATTACATAATATCGAAATATATATATATAAATATTTAATTTTATTTTTAAAATATATAATTTTTACATAAAAATAGTAAAAATTTAATATTAATTAAAAATATAATTAATTATAATATAAGTGATATAATTTTATAGTTAAATTAGATTAATATATGATTATCAATCCTTTTGGTATTGCCACGTGGTACTCCACCTATCTTCACAAGCTATTAATAATTCGACACGTGTCCTAGAACAGTCCAACATGCCACCTGTAAGTCGAGGGAATATGTAACAATAATTCCACAAAATAGTAAGAGAATCTGTGCACAGACGAATTTACTAAAATACCCTCCCTCTTTTCCTAAATTAACACGCACCCCAATTTTGTATATAACAGTTAACAGTACTAAACCCGTATCCATATGTATGTGTATCCAGGTACGTATCTCTCCATATACGCCTTACGGATAAGATATACTAAAGGCATTACCTAGATTTAAGCCTCAAAGTTCTAAAAAAAAAAAAAATTTAAATTTTCTCTCTCTCCTTGTCGGTGTACGCAGATCTTTTGCACTCCACGATCTTGGCAACTGCTTTCTGTTGTTGTTCTTCTCGTTTCGCTTTGTGGGGTGTAACAAATTGTGGTTTTTTTTGTTTAGGGTAGCTGAAAGGTGGATTTTTGTGTTGAAATGAGAGTGCTTTTGCTGACGGGGTGGAGTGTATGACAGAGGGTGGTTTTCGGATTTGCAGGTGCGTGTGGGATCTCAGTTGGGTTCTATTTGGTAAAGAAGGGTGGGGGAAGGGAGAATAAGCTGGGATTGTTGTGGGATTGTGATAAGCAGGGGAAGGTAGGGCAAATGTGGGTGAGAGAAAGGGTGTTCGAGATTTGTTTTCTGAGTGAGGAAAATTTGGGACCTGGGTTTTGTTCAGGTTTTGCTTGATCTTCACTCCATAGGTAGGTTTTGGAGAATTTTTGGGTGTCGGGAGAATGCAGCAAGATCACCGGAAAAAGGTGGAGTTTTTATTGTATGGTGTGTGTTTGTGGTGATTGGCTTTGTAATTGTGTAATTAGGATTGGGGAAAATGATCGCTTTTTGTGTGATTTTCTTTAATCTGAATGTTATGAGATTGAAAATTTTTCAGTGTGAAGAGTTCATGGTTGTGTTGGTTAATGAATGTTGTGTTCTGAGAATTTTTCAATGAGGCCATGTTGTTAGCTAATGAGACTGTAGCATTTCTCCTTAGAGTCCATTCATGATTTGGTTCCTCTCTCTCACTCTCTAGAATCTCTCTTAAACATGAGAGATAACGATATGGTTGGGACCGCAAGATCTTCTTTTTTCAACATTTTTTAGAGGTTTGATGAAATATACCTGTTTTTTAACCAATTAGGTTGCTTTTTTGAGTTGTTTTATTGACCCCATCATGTTTTATTTTTCTATTTCCGCACCTGTTGAGTTGTGCTTTGTCAAATTTGTGTCAACACCAAGTGGCATTCTTGTTTTACATGCTTACAAGTTTTCCCCGTCGGATAATATTTTGTCTACTTTGTTTTTGTTTTGTTATGTTTCTGGTTTATTCTATTTTCTCTGTGCCTGCATTTCCTTCTTTTACAGATTTTATGGAATGAGTTTTATTTATTTTAGAATAATTAATTGTGTTTAATAATTTGTATAAAGTGTTGGGATTTGGAATCGGGGAACGATTGTGGATTTTATGTGTGTTGATGCTTGATCTTACAGAATCAGTGTGTACATTCCTGTTGAATTGAAAGAAAATAGAAAACTCTGATTTGCTTCAATGTACATTAGACAGTGTTGAACAATAAGTGGTGACTTAACGTAGAGTATTTGAATTTGAAGTGTTAATGAATGGACATATATTTTATTGGTATCAAATGCTAAAATTTCTCCTTAATGATTTTCTCCTCTGGGTAGGCAGAGTGATGTACAAAACCGGTCTCAAACCGGTTCGACAAAAAAAAAATTAATTAAGAAATTACAATTTAAAATTTAAAAAGATGAAAAATCAACCTAAAATATATAGACTTGTTTTTATTAATAAATATTGTTCATTAAAATTTAAACATGATATACATAATTTATATAAACTTTTATATGTATTTTAAATGTTAAGCACCTATAAATTTGTGTATTATTTTGATTTTTAGCATCTTGTGTATTTTTAGTTATTAAAATAATTTTATTAATACTGCATCCATTATACCTTGAACCAGTTCTTGACCGGTCCTATTTTAATAACAATGATCAAAGCAATGTATGTTTTTATGTTTAATATATGTTAGTTTGGTTGTGTATTCCCTTGTGTGTGGAAATGATCATATTCCTGTAGATAAAATCTGACTGTTCTATGAGATTATGAATCTTTGATATTAATGTGAATTCTCTAATCTAAAACAATTTTTTTTATCATGTATATTAATTTCAGTAAGAAGGAAAAAAAATGCTTTTTCATTTTAATTTCTATCTATATTGAACTTTTTGTTTTACATTGTTGCTTTGGTTTGATTTGCAAACGTTTTCAGACTACCATATTCTAACTTTCTGGATTTTGCTATGGGGAATAAGCTACAGAGATGGACTTTTTCTCTGAATATGGTGATGCCAACCAGTACAAGATTCAAGAAATCATTGGGAAGGGTAGTTATGGTGTTGTCTGTTCAGCCATTGACACTCACACCGGAGAAAAAGTGGCAATTAAGAAGATTCATGACATCTTCGAACATATAACTGACGCTGCCCGAATTCTCCGTGAGATAAAGTTGCTCAGACTTCTGCAACATCCTGATATTGTCGAAATAAAACATATTATACTGCCTCCATCAAGGAAGGACTTTAAAGATATTTATGTTGTTTTTGAGCTCATGGAGTCTGATCTTCATCAAGTCATTAAAGCCAATGATGACTTGACAAAAGAACACTATCAATTTTTTCTTTATCAATTACTTCGAGCACTGAAGTACATTCATACTGGTAAGCATTGCTATGTTATAGTTACTTGTATATAAATGCACATTGTGTGTCTAATGCCTATTACATGTGCCTTCTACTTTCAGAATTTGTATGTGAAATTGGATGATTTTTCAGCATTCCCACCTATGGAGATTTCTGGATTGTGCACATTATCTTTATCAGTTGCTTATGTTTCTTTTTTATTTTCACTTCGCCCTTGAATGTGAGACCCTCCCCATACACTTATTGTCTGTTTCTTAACGAGTATGCTAGCATTGATTTCGATATTGCATATCTAATTCTCAACTTGTACAACGCAGCAAATGTCTATCATCGAGATTTGAAGCCAAAGAATATACTGGCTAATGCAAACTGTAAGCTTAAAATATGTGATTTTGGGTTAGCTAGAGTTGCCTTCAGTGACGCACCAACAACTATATTTTGGACGGTATATTTTCTAAACATTTGCATCGTTGCTTCCTTAATATATTTTAATTTATTTAAGCTATTCTTGTTTTCATTTTTGTGGTTATTTGGGAGGGAAGAGACTGATGTTTCTTCTTGCTTTTTTAATGCATGTGTCTGTAGGATTATGTTGCTACAAGGTGGTATAGAGCTCCAGAGCTATGTGGATCATTTTACTCAAAGGTATGGATTTTCCAGATTTCTGTGGACATTGTAAAAGTGAGAGACAAAGTAAATGTACATAGTGTTGACTTACCACACCATCATCAAATATCATTCTTATTTCCTTTACCAGCAATTAGAGCTAACCACATGACCTTGGACTGAAGGCCAATCTGTAATTTGTTATTAATCTACAAGTTACGTATGTTTCTGTTGTTTTTTTATCTGCCATTGACCTAGGACTGAAATACCATTTTCTTTCTAAAGGAAATCTGTGATACATTGAACTAACAATTTAGGTATGATAATAAGTTATTTAATCCATAGGAAGTTTATTGTGTATTTGTCTGTGCTGGTAGTTTTTTTGCGTCACCGGTCTTTGATTTTGTCAAAAATCAAAATTTATTGATAGTAGCAATACAAGGTTTGATGTATACGTGGTGTATCTTGTGAGTGGACTGGGAGAAAATTACTTACATTTATAAGTACACATACATATCTGTATGTTTTTCATCACAGTCCACTAGGTGCATTTGTCCATTATAATTTTATAGGGTTGTTGATATTGAATTTACTCATGAAGCATAGTAAACATGTGGCTTTGTTTCTTATAGAGCTTTAAGGGAATACATCTATTTATGTGTATACTGGCTGTTGTTAAATAGTCCACACTGAACTTTTGATTTTATTTGGTTGCAAAAATGATACAACACAGTGGTACCCTTTTTTAGATTCACATTTTGTAGGTCTAACTTTTTAGTAAATCTTGATGCAGTATACACCAGCAATTGATATATGGAGTATAGGTTGCATCTTTGCTGAAGTACTAATGGGAAAGCCACTTTTTCCTGGGAAAAATGTAGTCCACCAATTGGACCTGATGACAGATCTTCTTGGGACACCTTCACTGGATACTATATCACTGGTGAATATTTTCTCCAATTGTGGAAGAACCAATTCAGTTAGATAGCTTAGTTCTGAACCAAAAGTTTCCAAAACTAGGTTGTGACCATATTTTGTGATGAATGCAGGTACGGAATGAGAAGGCGAGGAGATACCTAACTAGCATGAGGAAAAAGCAGCCTGTGATGTTTTCTCAAAAGTTTCCCAATGCAGACCCTTTAGCACTAAGGCTACTGGAAAGGTTGCTGGCTTTTGATCCAAATGACCGGCCTACTGCAGAAGAGGTTTGTTACATTGTGCTCTACTCTGCTTATGTATGTATGTACATTGAAAAGTGGTATCTATAATGTGGACAATAAAATATATAATGAATCATAACAGTGAATAATCTTGACATTTGTGCTTAGTATATTTTAAATGCTTTTGTATGTTCAGGCTTTGGCTGATCCTTACTTCAAGGGGCTGGCAAAAGTTGAAAGAGAGCCATCCTGCCAGCCTATAACCAAAATGGAATTTGAATTTGAAAGACGAAGAGTCACGAAGGAAGAAATTCGAGAACTGATTTTCCAAGAGATTCTAGAGTATCATCCTCAACTATTGAAACACTACAAGAATGGAACAGAGAGAACCAGTTTTCTTTATCCAAGGTTTTTATTTTCTTAATTGGTTTTCAACTGTTTATGCCATGCTATCCTTTTCCCCCTCTTGATCGCTGTCAATTTAGAATTTCAACTTCATCTTAGTTTAGTTTTTTGTGCAATTCTTTACAGTGCTGTTGATCAATTCAAAAGACAGTTTGCTCATCTAGAGGAAAATGGTAAAAACGGTCCTGTTATGCCACTTGATAGAAAGCATGTTTCTCTTCCAAGGTAATATTTCTGATTGATAAATGCAGTTGCTCATTAGATTTCATGTGACATTTGACGCATTCCAAAGTGGTTACTTTTTATTACATTATGTTTATGTTAAGATGGTAATCATAAGAATGAAAGTCGTATAATACAAAATTTAAAAGTCACTAATTTGATTCTGGTCATGATCTATCAAATATTATTGACATGCAAGTAAATTAATATTATTGATAAAAAAATAATTAATATTGGTTCTATTTGTTCATGCTTAAAAAAATAAGTGATTGTTAAAAGGTGATTTACTAAAAATGATAGATATATAGAAAAAAAATCTATTGAAAATATGACGATTAAAAAAGAATAGAGGAACTGTTTATGACTTGTATAATTGATGTGATTTGTAATGACAGCAGCATAATATATTTGATTTGATCATATTATCATGCTTTTTGACTTATTGACAGGTCCACGGTTGTGCATTCGAATTCAACACACCCAAAAGATCAAACAAACAACAGGAATTCCAGAGATTCAAAATTTCTAGTACCAAGGTCAATGCAGGGACCACAAAGAATTCCACTAGGTATAGGGTTGTATCATTGTAGTTTGTTAAGTTTACATGCATGATCATTGATTTATATAATTTGATTCCCCCTTATACAAAATTTCTTTAGTTTTTAAAAACTGTTTTCGAAACAAGTGTTTTTTGACAACCAAAATATGGAAAGAACTGATGAATGTTTTTCATCCTTTTATACAGTATCATCTTCTAGGAGCCACCTTTTGTTACTATATTTTAGAAAATTGAAAACCGTTTTTCATAAGACGACCTAATAATCTGATGTTCTTTTTCAGCAAAACCTGGTAAAGTTGCGGGGACGGTTCCATACGATAACATTTTGAAGGGTTCTTATGATCCTAGGTCGTTTATTAGAGGTTCTGTGCTTCCTACTCAGCCTGTTCCCCCAGCATACTACTATCATCAAAGCTCCAGCACTGGAAAGCAAGAAAGGGCAGGAACAGAAGCTGACAACAGTGTGCCTTTGCAAGCAAAACATGCACAACAACAATGCGGAGTTAATGCCAAGAGGGCACCACATATACCTACTATTAATATTGATACAAATCCCTTTTTTATGACAAGGGCAGGAATTAACAACTTAGATCAAGGTGATCAAATAGTCATAGAGAGAAACTTGTTGCACCCAAAGGAATATGGTGGAATCAGTGCTGCAGCTGGGGCCACTGTTCATAGAAAGGTTGGTCCTCTTCAGTATGGTATGACAAGAATGTTCTAGAAGAAGGGTATTTTTCTTGTGAGTAATTTGACCAGGGAGAAAAATCCCTGTAGAGAAAAAGGCCATTTTTAGGAATGGAGCTGTTGTCTTGGTGATGGTTTGTATAAAAATAGGAGACTGAGGGGCTTAGAGGCAGTGCTTCCCTAGAAAAGTGTCAGCTTTCTGTGTCTACACACAAGTATGAATTTTGGTTACACAGCTATGAAGAGACTTTTGACAAAAAAAATTAGACCTATACTATATAAGTCAATCCACACAACCTTGAAACAAATGTTAGTTTTGATGAGAATGAAAATAAATGACTTAAATATAGCCATGTGAAACTTTTTTAGGGTTTTTCAGATTGAATATCGTCTCATAATTCTTAGGTTAAATAGGTTGAATTAAAAGCGGTTTGATTTAATTTAGGTGGTCTATCTTTTGGGGTTGTTTAGATTATTCTAATCTATTTAAAGTAATAATTTATGATTTTGGTTTTTTAATTTTTCATTCTTAAAAAAATTTAAAGTATTTTATTTTAGTTGATGTCATGTGTGTCAGTAATTGCGTGTGTTTAATAAAAGATAGTGATTTTAGAGTTTAGAATAATAGAAAAATATTTTACAATTAGTAAAATCAAGATTACTAAAATAATAATGAAATTAAGTTTTATAGAGTCAAACAAATAAAAAATTACTCGGAGATTAATACAATATTTAAGGAGGTATCTGACAGAAGAAATTTTATTTAGTTTTTTAAATTTAAATTTAGAAAACTATGTTTATTACTTTTGATTTAGTTTCTTAAAAATAGTAAACAATGTTTCTCGTAAATGAATTTTGTTCAAATTTTCAACAAAATAATATTTGTCTATATATTATTCATTAAATATTAATTAAATAGCGTTTTACCTATATAAGATTTTTCACGTTTAAATACAACGTTCCGCGAAAAAAAAAAATGATAACAGAATGGAACTCTACCCGCCAAAGTTGCATCTCCTTCTCGCTTTCCCGGAAAATCCTCCCAAAATTTCCCGGAAAACGCTCCTCTTCGCGACCTCGTGTCATCGAATTCTCTCGCACAGCCTTTCCACTCATCAATCTCTCACTCTCCACTGTTCCCTTCACTCCTCCCTTTCGTTGCCGAGAAATCGCGAGACCGATTGAGTCTCCTCGGTTTTTTCCTTTCTCACACAGCCATGGAGGATGCAAAGAGCGCCGTGACGAAGATAAAGGAGCTGGAGCTCGAGAACGCGTCGAAGATGGACGAGATCCAGAAGCTGAGGAAGGAAATTGAGTCGCTCCGGCACGAGGCGGCGGAGCTGGAGACGGAGATGAGCGCCGCCGAGGAGGCCGAATCGGAGGCCGGAACGGAGGTGGCGGCGCTCAGGAGCCTCCTCGAGGAGCGAGAGAGAACGCTCGTGTTTCTGGAGAGCGAGACAAAGACTCTGAAGCAGTTGAATGCGGAGAGCGAGATGAAGGTGCGTGATCTGGAGCGGAGAATCGGCGTCCTGGAAGTGCGGGAGAGCGAGGAGCGGAGCAAGAGAGTTCGCGTGGAGGAGGAGATGAGAGAGAAGGTTGGCGAGAAAGAGAGAGAGATTGAAACGCTGAAGCAGACAATCGAGAATTTGGACGAAGCGAAGGGTATAGAAAGGAGAGAGAACGAAGAGAGAGAGGTTGATGAAGGGAATAAGGGATTAGAGCTTTGGTGGCCGCTGGCGGCGGCGGCGGGAGGTGGAGCCGTCGCTGCTTTCTTCTATTTCTGTTTTCGAAAACGTAGGTGACGCTTCAAGGTGATGACATATTCAACTTCATTTCCTCTCTCTGTCTTCTTATTTTTTAATATTTTTTACATAATAATAACACGAATTATATTAATAGTTTTTTAAATATTCTTAAACACTTTTTAAAATGAATTATTCTTCTATTATCAAAGATTTTAAATTATTAAAAAGAGTACAGAGATTTTTTTTTGTTATTTTTATACATTGAAATAGAATAAAGAAGATTATTTTTAATCACCTAGTCTTGTTACTTTTTATTATCTTTGTACAATTTTATATTTGTATTAGACTTTAAATTGTTGTTTTTGATAAAATCACTCCTTATGGCAGATTTAACAGCACTTTTATAATATGTTGCACAATTTCATATTATGTTTCAGTAGTGATTTTAGTTAGTTTTAGTTTTTTTTAATTAATTTAAACGTTTATTTGATTTTACTAATAATATGTGATAAACATGATATATAGTAGTTTGTAATGTTTTTAGAAATATTCTTTGAATATTGTTTATTAATTTCTTGTTTCTAACTTTTTAAACTTATTTTTTATTGTATATACAATATTTATTAAGTTTTATTTTTATTCTTTTTCATGTAAGACATGATTTTATTATATATATATATATATTTTTTTTTTTCTTTTCATTTACTCAAAAAATAAATTTATTATTATTATTTTTAACATATTTTTATTTTTATTTTTATTTTGTATTAAATAAGACATTGACAAAAATGAAAAAAAAAAAAATTTTTGTTATTACATTATTTATTTTATCTATTATATTATTTACAATATATTTATTTTACTAATTAAGAATATATTTCAAGACATGAATATTGATAAATGATAAATCTTTTATTATTTTAAAATATTTTTGTATTACATTATTATCGAATTGAATTGGAGTTTGAAGCAAGTTTTCATCGTTTGGTCCATATTGGGCTTGATTTAGTGTTTTGAGTAGATTTCTAATTGTTATGTACCTTATATGCTAGGTACACTTAAAAAAAGATCTACAAGGTTTGTGGAATACCAAATTGACCAATTCGAACAAATTAGAGGTCAAATTTAGCTTTGAAGTTGAGTCAGATGTGTTGCCACGTATGTTAATCATACTTCCACTAATTTGAGCATATCCTACTCATTTTAAGCCCAACTAAAACATGATTTCTTCTTGGAAAACTTATTCTTGGATCATCTTTTAACCCTGGGTAGACTAGGAATTCTAAAACAATTAACTACTATAAATAGGTCAATATGAGCGAATTTATGTAAGAAACTCATTTATGTAGTTTCTTTTTTCTTTTTGGATTTAAGAAATTATATTTTCTCCTCCCTTCTACATTTTTTCCACCATTAATTTGTTGAAGCTTCTTCATTGTGAAGACTATGGAAGGTTAAAGACCCTGTCAGTCCGAGAACTGAAGGATTGTGATTTAAATTTTTCAGTCTTTTGCTTTATGGTTGTTTTGTATGTATTCTCCTAATTTTAAATTAAGTTAGTTGAATAGTAATCCAGGTTCACTGACTCAATTTGAAATATTTTTATTTTGGAATTGTTATTTTGCTTCACTCTTCCTGTGTCTATTTGGAAAAATTTCTTTATAAAGCATTTTTAGGATATAAAAATAAGAAACCTTTTATGTATGAATTTTTTATTTATTAAAATTCATATAAAATAATAATTTTTACAAATTAGATAATTTGAACTTATTGATAAATTAATTTTTTTAATTCTTTTATCCTAAAAGTAAGCAAATTTCTCCAAATACTTCTACTTAGATTAGATAAGTTAGAGTCGAATTAACAAAGGTGTATATGTAAAAGAAAATCAATTTAGTTGTGAATAATGATAAATCCTAGTGGATAATTTGAATTTCTTGGATTAAAGATGATCAATTAATTTGAATTTTTTTGCTACATTCGATTTTAATTTTAAATTGAATGGTTGAACAATCCCTTTTCTATTACCTCATTAGATTAGAAATGTCAATGTGTGTCCTTGAGAGAATGACCTAAGTTACAGTCATTATATTTAGCTGAGGAACCTAATTGTGTATTAGACAAATGTTATTTTATCAAGTTATCCTCACACATTAAAGGAGAGTATCATTTTTTTTCTATTTTTTTATTTATTTTGTGTCTCATTCTCTTAAAAAGAGAATATTATTTATTCAAGGTAATAACTAATAAATTGAAGCAATCAACAACTTCAAGTATTAATTTTGTTGTGGATATACACATTTCATTTCTGCGGTGATGAAATTTGAAAGAGAAAATATTGAAATAGTGAATGTCCTTTGAATAAAATTTAATTAATAATTCTTATGAACCATCAATTTTTTTATTTTTTTTTGTAAAAAGGAAAATAAAAACATTAACGTCTTGTATGTGAAAAGAGAATTTTAAAGTCTTTACTATGGTAATGGAATTTCAAATTTTATTCATTTAATAAATTGAAATTTCTAAAAAAAAAAATAATTAAAATTTAAATTACTTTTTAAATTCTTTATCAAAACATCTTATTTTATTTTGGAGTATTTCAATTTTTTTTATTTTTTTTTAAATTACCCTGTTGAAGTAATCCATCGAAACACATAGTAAAGAGACAAGCACTTGTGAATAGAGAGGGGATATATGCAGGGAAGTAGCTTCAAATCGATTCCCTTTAATAGAATAACAACCTTTCATGCAATTCAAATACACTTTAAATAACAACTACATGTTCTCTCGTAGAATTTGTTTGGATCCAAAGTAGAACTGTTTTTGAGAATGTATCCAAACATTTTATTATCGATCCATCTTTTCCTTCAGGATATCATATCCATCTGAGTTGATGAAATTAAATGCAACCTTTTATTCAAATTGATCCAATTGATTTAATTGATTCTCCTTGCGGCATTCATAGGGGAGACCATGTGCATAACGTCTTAAATCACGACAATAATCATAGACTACCCATTTTGAAAGAACACTTTGCATTTTCTTCTTGCCCTCTTGACCAAGACCACTTCTTTTTCCACCATTGAAACCCTTGCAATTTGCACCACCTTGATTTGCAATGCAAGCATTAGAATTGAAATGTTTGAAGCCTGCCACGAATGGAGCATTTGACAAATCCAGCTTCACTGCCCCCCATCTTGTTGCCCATGAGTCTCCATTCCAAAGTGTTGTGTATAGCCTCATCGGTCTGCTTGTTGGGAAAGAAACACCAATCTTTTCTCTATTCAGCATAACTCTGATGGGAATGTCATCCACCAAGATTCTGAAATCACAACAAACATATTACATTAATTCCAAGATAAATTAGTGTAATTGTCTGTTTTCAACATGTATGTTTCGTATTACTTACATTATGCGTTTAGGGTTCCAATCAATGGAATAAGTATGGAAGTCCTCTGTTGGATCGAACCAAAGATAGTACTGCATCTCACGACCCCCAACACCATCAGCATATATGTTGGTGGAGAGCAGATAAGGGTCACCAGTCAAGTTCCCCAAGAACTCTATATCTATCTCATCATGGAATTCTCCTTGAGAGCTTAGCTGCACATCAAACATATATCAATAACTTTCACATAATCTACAAATAATTATAGCAGGACTAGTCACCACATGTCAAATAAAAATAAATAATCATCATTTGTTCAATCACATATCATCATTGATTAATTTACAAGTTTTTAAATTAGTTATTTTTATCATGTATGATTGTCTCTTATTGTTTACCAAATATTTCTGGCGTTAAAGTTGTATAAAAAAATTGAGTCAAGATTAATAATTATTCTTGTTTTTCACACATTCCTGCAGAGTTTCCTGGAAAAATAATCTTAATAATGAGTTTGGAGGAAAACATACGTAAAAGGCAGTGACAGTTCCTGCAGAATTTCCTGGTACAAGCTTGATTTGCATGTCGAATCGTCCAAACAGATACTCATTCTTGGAGACAATACCAGAGCCTGAATATTCATCCATTGTAAGGGTCATACTTTGCCCTTGATCTTTTATGTCAACCCTGACATCTCCAAAGAGATTGTCAAAATCTTCGTAGAAATTCCCAGCCAATGCAAGTGTCGTTATGGCCAAGAAGACAGAAACAAGAAGAGAAACAGAAGCAGAGCATGAAGAAGCCATTTTGAATTTTGTGAATATAATAAGAAGAGTATTAAAAATGTGTATTTAAATCAGTGTTTCATAAGAAACAAGGTTGTGTTAGTTACGGCAAAATGGAGTTGCTTCATGTGAACTTGAACGTATCTGTCAAACACAGATTGTGATGACTTTGGCCTTAACCCCAATGTGGTTGTCGTAATTGCAGTTACGAACTGCAATTCAAAATGTTGAGTGGATAATATGGTTTTTTAAAGGGGGAGATAGAGTTTTTAAAACTTGGATCTGATGGCACCAATGTGTTAGATCTTTGGTTCTTCGATTTTTCTGTTGGACAAAAAGTCAAAGCTCGATCAAAAATGGCTAATTGCTTAAGATAGAGATCCTAAACATGGACTGATATATATGCATCATATGTAATCAAATATGTTCTTAACGTTGCATGCATGCTTATTATACCTTTTCTTCTTTTAACATGATTTTTTCTAAAGAAAGTTGACTTAACTTTCTAGGGTTAAGTTATTTTTATGCTTTTTTTTTTTCTTTTACCTTTTTTGCATGAGCCAAGGAAATTCTCACCAGTTACCAAATTTTCTCTTATTCCATTTGAAATTGCTCTTGAATGCATATATAAACATCAAATACATATTTAAAACAATCTTTATGTAGTAGCATTCTCTTTCATTCTTTACTTCTATTTTGGTTTTTTATGATAACTGTTTTTTCACTTATATCTTTCTATTTATATATATACAAAAATAAATTTATTTATTTATAAAATATTTTTTTACAATTTTTTTTTATAAAAAAAATTAATTATTTATTAAATATTTCTTATATATTTTATTTTTTTGAAATTTTTTCATAATTTTTTTTGAAAATTCTTTTATAAATTTGTTTGTAAAAGTGAATTTTTTTTATTAATTTATTTTTGAGAAATATTTCGTAAAAAATAATAGAAAACTATTTTTTATTAATATTTTATTTATAATTTTATAATAATAGAAAATTTATAAAAAATTCTTAAGAAAAATTATATTTTTTTATTAATTTTGATATTATTCACGAACTTATTCATGGAAAATATACTTTTTTTAGTGATATAATATGAAAACAGAAGAAGATTTTGCAAAATAATATTTATATGAATGTGATACATAAATATGTATTAAAAAATTATTTAACATTTTTTTTTTCAGAGGATAGGAGTAAATATGGGGTAGATTTTCTTAGGCCTCACTTTGCTCTTGTTTAAGAATATATATTTTTAATATTAAATATTAAGATAGAGATAAAAATAAGCATTCTAAGTTTAACATATTCACATTATACATACCCTAATTCATGATAACTTATTAAAAATTCTTTTACAATACGACTTTAATAAATGTACAACTTTAAAATTAACTCTTTATCTAGGTGACTGTTATAAAGAAGAAGAAAAAAATTAGGTGAAAAATTAATATTATTATAATAATAATATTAACAATAAATATTTATTTAAATAGACTTATTTATTAGGTTTAAAAACGTTTTAATTAAGCTCTTTTAAACTATATAGAATTTTATAAAAAAAAATCTTGATTTTTTTTTAAAACCTTGACCTACTATTAGTTAGACAGTAGATAGCTATGAAAAAATTAAACTATTTTTGTTAAACTTCAACATTCCCATTGAATCCAAGATCACCTCTTTAAAGGATACAACCATATTCACTCCGACCAACCCTCATCGGTATAATTAAATATATATTAATACACTATTAACTAATAAAAAATATTAATTTAAATAAATTATTACCATAATATATAATATTTATTAATCTATAATTTCACGAATGCAATGATTTATGCAACAATTTATTTGATATTCCATTCTCCAAAAGAGGATCCCACAACCAATCATGGAAGCATATAAACAAAGCACTAGTGTCATATATATATATATATATAAAATATTGCAGGTTAAGAAATAATATAATTGTTTTATTAGAAATGTATTAAAATCTATAAAAAATATACTTTTATGTTTTCAATATTTTTTTTACTGTACTAAAAAAAATTATATATCCATAAAAAAAAATTGTTAATAATACTTAAAATTAATAAAAAATATAACTTTTTTCATAAATCTATCACAAATTTCCTATTACCATAAATTTATAGGTAAAAGATTAGTAAAAAATTATTTTTTACAAAAAAATTTACAAAAAATTCTCATAAATAAATCAATAAAATTTTTTTCATAAACAAATCAATAAAAAAAATTTATGAAAATTTTTTTACAGAGAAATTTTTTAAAACTTTTTATAAAAATAAATATGAAAAATATTTAATAAATAATTAATATATTTTCATAATTTTTTTTTAAAAAAAAGAAAACCAAAATTTTTAATTCAAAATCTTTTTAAATAAAATATTATTTATTAATATCAATAAATATATTATTTTTTATTAAAAATCTTATTTCATTTTAAAATATATTAAATGAATATAAATTTAATTTTATGAATTATTTTTATGAAAATAAAATATTAATATTAATATAATTTATATATACGAGTGAAAATTAAAAGTATAAGTGAATTTAAATTTTGTATAGATTAGAAGAAGTATAATT
Organism: Macrotyloma uniflorum; assembly: GCA_016859785.1. Classification (NCBI taxonomy): domain Eukaryota; kingdom Viridiplantae; phylum Streptophyta; class Magnoliopsida; order Fabales; family Fabaceae; genus Macrotyloma; species Macrotyloma uniflorum. The sequence continues at coordinate 296,476 of BDMB01000034.1, forward strand.
ATTTTGAAATGAAATGAATAAGTTTGAATGAAAGGTTGTAGGGAGATAGAATTAATTGTGTTGAGCTACTCTCTGTGAAAGTTATTTATGTTGGAATAACTCACTCACTTGTAATTTCAGTTTATGGGTCCCTCTTTTCCACCCCAATGCCAAATCTTTCATTCTCCTACAAATCCTATCTGCCAAACATTTACAAACACCTCAACTTCTTGGTAACTATCTTAATGTCTTAACAAAGTAGTAGGAACAACAATTAACAAACTATTTTTTCTTATCAAAATTCATTTCAAAATCTATTCACAAAATTTATAAAAGTTTACAAATATATTTTCACATTTATTTTTAATATTAATAAATATTATTCTACTGGTTAAATTAATATTAATTTTTCTTCATTTTATATATTTTAGTTTTCATTCACAAGTAGTGTGTAATATATTGAAAAATGTGTTAGGGTTAAAGACACAAGTATTTTCTGAAATAGGATAATTGAAATTTGTTTATATTCAAGTGTGTAAAATATTATTATTATTTTTATATTGGAGTTAAGAGGGAGTAACATTTATCATACAACTGTTCTCCATACTTGAGACAAAACAACTGAGCAGTCCCATTTAATTTAAGACTGAAAATCTATGCCATTCTTCACTCCAACCAGACACGCAAACAATGATCGAAGAAATTTAGTGTACCAAGTATGTTGGCCACAGTAACCTATTTATAGAACTTGCTAGCTGTTTCCAATTAAACTTTTTCCCCTTTTACTTCCCAATTACTCCAACCTGGGGGTTCCAAATTGCAAATTCATAAACCAGATTATTTTGCTTTCTATCAGGTGCACTCAATCTTCTATGTTTATATATTCCAACATAACATTTTATGCAATAATGTATCACCTTTTCAATGTCTGTTTATGAATACAGAAAAGCATATATATAATGGTTAAAATCAACCACATGCAACTGTTTCTGAGGGTAACATATATTATCTATACTGATATTCATTGGGGTATGTATGTCTCTATCGTGGTCCCATAAATGAGGTGGTACTGTGTTCATGATTTCACTTTCAAGGGATTGATATTATATATATATTCAAGCGAACTTTCCTAATTGTATTGAAGGAACAAAGATACAATCCAAAATAAGTTTTCAATATCCTAAACCTTTTTAGACTAAGCATAGCCAAAAAAATGGTTTGTACCTTGAATTAGTACCACATTTGAACACCAATTCCTTAAGATTTTGATAAAAAAGAAAAGGGTTTATATGCAGAGAGGATTTGGATGTGTTAGACATGTCCAACTAAAAATTGGTCAAGTGCTCAAGGTTTTTCAGAAAAATTCAGGCTTTATTACTGGAAGAAGTGAATTAATAGCAAGAGTAAATGCACCCTGCAAGACATCAACTAACTACACACTCTTCCCACCTGCTAATATTTACTTCACTTTGAACCATTTTATATTCCTTGCTTTCTCCCTTCTCCAAACCACTTCAAAATCCTCTTGTAATCTTCTTTGTTCTATCTCTCGTGTTCTAAGAAGCTAGAAGGAACAATGGAGAGGAAAAGAAGCCATGCCTCTCTTAGCATGTTTGCAATGCTTGTGGCATTGCTCTCTCAGAGCCTTGTCATTCCTGTAATGTCCACCACTGTTGAAGATCAGAAGAACTACTACACCCCAGATCCACATACTGGAAGTCCCCCCTCAGGTTTCTCTGATTCTCTGTGTAATCCTCTAACTAAAGTATCTACGTTAGTCCAATATTCATGCAAAAAGCATAAATAGTTTATGTTTCTAATGAACTTTATCAGTGAAGATAACTTTTCATGACATAATATTATTATAATTTGTTGTTCTTGCGTATCATGGAGTTTGAAATGAACCAACTTAGATGTTTATAGAATTTAGATGATATTATTATACATTGTCTTGATGTCTTCTTTTTCACTCATTTCAGGCTCACACAGGAGTCCTCCATCTCATGGCCATGGAAGCTCTCCACCCTCACATGGTGGAGGAAGTTATACTCCAACTCCATCAACACCCTCAGGTGGAAACTGTGGATCATCACCCCCACATCATGATCCAACACCCTCAACTCCATCAACCCCATCAACCCCATCAACACCATCAAACCCTCCCTCAGGTGGATACTACGGAGGTAACCCCCCAACACCTATCACTGTGAGCCCACCAACCACCCCAGTAGACCCTGGCACCCCCACTATCCCCTCACCACCTTACATTCCTTCCCCATCTCCCTTCACTGGCACATGCAAGTAAGTTACTTTCACAACCTTGTTCAATGTTACAAAAAACTATATAATATTCAGAAATGTTTTCTTTTCTCTCTCTGTACTATCCTTAGACGAAAAAGGAAGAGAAAGTTGTGATATGAAAACAACCTAGTTTGTATAAAATATATCATAATTACTTTCCATCAATTTTATTACTTCTTGACAGAGTCACCTTTGTTCTTTTTATTTATTTTTTCTTTCCTTCCATGTCACTTGGCAGTTTATATCTATGACAAGGGTACGAGGAAAAGTGTAATTTATAATAAGCTATTATAGGTTTTCTTTTTTCTGTTTAAAGTTCTTACATTATTTTTCTGTAATATTCTTCTTTCTACTTCTCTGCATAACACCATTAATTGAATATTATACTTGTCTCTCTTCTTATTTCTCTCTTTTCCTTTAATCTGCAGCTACTGGAGGAATCACCCAGCAATCATCTGGGGAATCCTTGGGTGGTGGGGAACCTTAGGAAGTGCATTTGGTGTGACGAGTGTTCCAGGGTTCAATCCTGGTCTGAGCTTGCCACAAGCACTTTCGAACACAAGAAGTGATGGTCTAGGAGCACTGTACAGAGAAGGCACAGCTTCGTTCCTGAACTCGATGGTGAACAACAAGTTCCCTTACACAACGAACCAAGTGAGGGACAGATTTGTGGCTTCACTCAGCTCTAACAAGGCTGCACAAGCACAAGCTCAGCTCTTCAAGATGGCCAACGAAGGAAGAATGAAGCCTAGACCATGAGATTCATTATTTACTCTTAGTTTAATTTGGTGTGTCGATTTACTGAGTTAAGAGCATTTATATTTAAGATTTTAAGATTTCTGTTATTTTCTGTCATTTAAGCCTCTCACAGGTGTTAATCAATATGTCTTTAGATGGATATCATGTTTCTTCCAAATTTAATGCAAACTTTATGGTATTGCTTTGAATAAACTTTATTAATTCTAGCAGTTTATCGCTCTAGTTGTTTAAATTTAAATGAATCCGTGTTTTCTACAAATTATGTTTTTTCAAATTCATTAGAAAACACAAATTTTAAGTTTTCCCTTTACAGAAAATATATTATTGTTATTATAATTTTTTAAACAATTGTTCAATTAAAAAAATAATTAAATATATCTTTTATTTATAAAAAAAAAACTTAAATAAATAATTAATTAATTTTGACTATTAAATCTTCAAAAAAAAATTAATGACTAGAAGAATGAATAACTTATTTATAGTTTTTTAGGACTAATCGAATATCTCTTTAGTTATATATACCAAATTCTTTTTTTAATATTTATTATTTCATATTATAATAGATAATTTATTACATTTATATTTTTCTTTTCTCTTTTTTTTTTTTTCCTCAAGTGTGATCTAAATAAATATTAGGTGTTCTTGTGCTTTACTACATCAATTCCATTCAAATGATAAGAATTAATTCTAAATGTTCAAGGTTTTTTTTTGTAGACTCTTTACTAGTTATATAAAAAAGAATAACTATACAAATAAATTTAATTTTACTATATCTATTAGATATATATTTTTTAATATTTTCCTTCATATTATATTATATGTTTTATTTGTTCTCTATACACACGTGCGAAGAGAAGCTAATTACATGAAAAATAGATGGCCATGCCATGGGAGGACCATTAAAGGATATAGGGCTGTGTTTGGTTTCAAATATTTATAAGGGTGGGTCAAGATGTGGACAAGGTTACCTTAATAACTTTAATAATTTTATATTTAACTTATATCCATCAAAATTGACATAATATATAATTCTAAAAAAAAAATACGAATTATTTTAAAAAAAAATTATTGTTTTTTTAATTTGTATTTTTAAAATAATTCACGTTAAATATTGTTTAGTAATAATATTATACAGTAAAGAATTATTCAAACTAAAATTAAATATTACCCACAATAATAAAATTTAAGGATAGATGATGAATCATACAAATTTTTAAGAAAAAAATAAAAATATAATAATTTTTTTTATAAATTAAAATTAATTTATGTATAAATTAAAATTTTTAAAAAATTATATAAAAAAGACTTTTTATAAATTAGTTTATGTAAGAATTAATTCTATCGTTTTTATTTATTATTTTTAGTTTTGTCGATTGAAAATAAGAAATTTGTGTAAGAAAGTATATGGCAGTAACGCGTGAAACTTGAGTAGATTTATTAATGTTAATTAATTGATATTAGTCAACGTATTTATACAATTAGATTAAAAAAAGAGTTAACATTTCTATTAAAGAAAAATTAAAATCCTTCTATTTTATAAGCTAAAAGTATAAGAGATAATTAAATTAGAATTTATACATCTCAAAAAAATCAAAATAAAATTTAAATTGAAGTATAAGATTTACTCAAATTATTTCGACTACCCAGAAGTGTTTAAATACACTTTTTCAGAAATACTAATAAAAAGGCTATATAAATTTTTATAAATTAAAATTGACTTATAAATAATTTAAAAATAAAATTTTAAACAAATTAATATGAATTTTTAAAATTAATTTTAATTTTAATGTAAAGAGATAATTAGAAAGTTCGCAGAGTGTGACGTGGACTTTAAGTACTATATATAGATGCTGCCCAAGACCACGCGTAACACGCTTTTTTTATTTATTTCTCAAAAACTCGTGTTTAAATAAATATAAATTATAAATTGATAACTTAAATATTAATATTTTCACCTCAACTTGGTTTTCTAATTTGGGTTTATTACGTCATAATTTATTTTTTAAATGTTTTGATTAAGTAAAAAAAATATTTATAGACTGTTATTTATGGATTCATAAATGATATCAAATTTTTGGATGAAACTAAATAAGATTTAGTAAAATTTAAGGAATAAGATTTACTTAAAATTCTCCTTTTTATTCTCAATATTCTGACTTCAAATTTTTAGAATTAATTGGTTCTGTTAAAAATTTTACTTCCCTTAAAAAGTTATTAGTAAATTAAAAAGTATTTATAAAATATTTTTACCCTCTGAATGTGAAATTTTCCTGATAATAATTATTGTAAAATTGTATTTATATATGATTTTTTCTAATATCTATTATAAAATTGAAAATGTATCTTTTAAGTTAATTTTTATTTTTTAAGTAGTTACAAACTAATAGTGTTAGCCGTTCTTTTTATTATTGATCTTTTAATTAATATTATTTTATTTTAATAAATTAATATATATTTTTTTTGTTTTTTTTTTAATATTAATGAATCATAAAGGCATAGTAAAGTGACCTATAACATTTTGAATATTATAGTAATGCTTATGTTGAAGTTTATTGCGTAAAAGAAATTAATGGTATAATTATGAATGATATTTATAATTTTTATATTTTGAATGTTATTTCTAGGATTATTTGTAATTAATTGATATCATAAAATTTTATATTTTGAATATATGATGTCATACTAGAATTTAGTAAACAATACTATTGGCAAAAAAAAATTACATTGTCCACAAATTTATTTATTTTTAGAAATATTTTAAAGATAATTATTATCAAATATAAATAAATTTAGTGTTAATTATGATTAAGTGAGAATTGGTACGCGTTATTGTTGTATAAAATACTAGTATAATACATTACTATTATAGATTTATATATAATACTTCTACTAATGGTTTAATTTTGTTCGAAAAATATTATACTATCAGAGATAATTGTAAAGCTGAACATTACTTTCAATAAATAATATTTTTGTAGTAGTTAATATTTTTTAAAATTTCTAACATATCTTGCTTTTTATTTTTATTTTTGAGAGATGATAGTTATCATGAATTAATGTTGATAGTTCTTTTATGGTAGTTTTAGGTTATGAGAGTACCCTTATTGCATCAGAGCTTGCCACGTGTGAACTTATTAAAAATGATGTTCCTCGTGCCACAATAGATTCATTGATATTTGAGGACAAGGATTGTTCAGAAATTTTTTGTCACAATAAAGAAGAAGAGAAAAAAATTGCGGAATAAAAAAACGTAACTCGTGATCCATGAGAGTGATGAAAGTAAGTGTTGCATATTATTAAACTATTATTATTATAAACTATAAATACATACACCATTTAATAACTTTTCTTCACAACTCACCATTCAACACTCTTTTTCTTCTTCTCATTTTTAACCAAACTTCCATTTTTCATCGTTTCAGGAGTTCCTGTAAGTTAACTATTTCCCACTTTTCAATTCACTGTCATCACTTCTTCACAGCTTTTTATGATTCAACATTTTGATCCTCTTTTTCTGTTTAATTTAATTATACTTTGTTTCTTCTCTGCTTCACTCTTCATTCTGGTTTCTGGTCTTTTATTACTACAGTTTTTCATATTTTATGAGTTTGTAGGTCTTGTAGAATTTACAGAAACTTGTTCTATGTAAATTTTTATGAAAAAATTCATATGAATGATGGTTGTTCAATTCTCTTTGGTTTTGGTTTTCAGTCTTTAATTCACTGTATTTCATGTTAATAATACTACTAAAAAATTCATGTTTGGTTCGTAATAACATTTAAAATAGCAATATAAAAACACAATTATTATAATAATTTGACTTGTGAAACAACGTAATCCATTGTGGACCGGCCCATTATAGTTTTCTTGTACACTTTCCATGCATTGAAAAGCCCAATCCAAAACATGAGGTGACACAAGAAAATTGTAGGTGCTAAAAGAAACACTCTTCATTTTTTTGTCTTGTTTTCTCATCCCAACTAACTTGTTAGATTTGTTTCATCCTCAAACCTCTAACTTTTAATTAGAAATTACGAAAAGATATAAATTTTGTTTAGAAAAAAGATGTTTCTTATTTATAAAAAATATATTTAACTTTATTGTTATGAATTTAATTAAAATGTATAGGTAGTATAAAGTTATTTTATACTATCATTCAAATATTATATGTAGATTTAAAGAAAGTGTTGTCAACATTTCTCATGAACTTTTACACTGAATGTGTATAAAAACTAAACTGTATTAGTGTTCTACGACATAAATTTAGCCTCGGGGTAGGGGGTAAGAGGTTGTTCTAAATATTCTTAGGAATTGTTATGTGACATGATTCAACACTTTGAGCAAAACTTGGTGTATGTATCTGACTAGAAGTTTCATTGCTTTGCACAAAAGTTATGCAGATATGGCTGACACCTACAAGCCAAAGAACATTCTTATCACTGGAGCAGCAGGTTTCATTGCATCCCATGTCTGCAACAGGATAGTCCGAAACTACCCTGACTACAAAATTGTTGTCCTTGACAAGCTTGATTACTGTTCAAATTTGAAGAACCTCATACCCTCACGTTCATCTCCAAATTTCAAGTTCATCAAGGGAGACATTGGTAGTGCTGACTTGGTCAACTACATTCTCCTCACTGAGTCTATTGACACCATCATGCACTTTGCAGCACAGACCCATGTTGACAACTCCTTTGGCAACAGTTTTGAGTTTACCAAGAACAACATTTATGGCACACATGTGTTGCTGGAGGCTTGCAAAGTCTCTGGTGGCCAAGTGAAGAGGTTCATTCATGTAAGCACTGATGAGGTTTATGGGGAGACAGATGAGGATGCAGTGGTGGGAAACCATGAGGCTTCTCAGTTGTTACCTACCAATCCGTATTCTGCCACAAAAGCTGGTGCTGAAATGCTTGTCATGGCATATGGTAGGTCGTATGGCTTGCCTGTTATAACCACTAGAGGGAACAATGTTTACGGGCCTAATCAGTTTCCTGAGAAGTTGATTCCAAAGTTCTTGCTCCTGGCTATGAAAGGAAAGATTCTTCCAATTCATGGGGATGGGTCTAATGTTAGGAGTTATCTCTATTGTGAAGATGTGGCTGAGGCTTTTGAGATAATTCTCCATAGGGGTGAGGTAGGGCATGTGTATAACGTAGGGACAAAGAAAGAGAGGAGGGTGATTGATGTGGCTAGGGACATATGCAGGCTTTTTAATTTGGATCCTGACACACATGTCAAGTTTGTAGAGAATAGGCCTTTCAATGATCAAAGGTACTTCTTGGATGATGAGAAGCTGAAGAATTTGGGGTGGTCTGAGAGCACTCCTTGGGAAGAGGGGCTAAGGAAAACCTTGGGTTGGTATGTCAAGAATCCTGATTGGTGGGGTGATGTTTCTGGTGCTTTGCTTCCTCATCCAAGAATGCTTACTATGCCAGGAGTTGAGAAGTACTATGATGGCACAGATATGACAAAAAATGCTTCCAATGTTGATGCAAACCATGCTAACGAGAACAAAATGGTTGTTCCAGCTATAACGAACAACGTGTCACCACAAAAGCCATCTTTGAAGTTCTTGATATATGGTGGTTCAGGGTGGATTGGGGGGCTGGTAGGAAAGATTTGTGAGAAGCAAGGGATACCTTTTGAATATGGAAAAGCACGCTTAGAAGATGGATCACAAATCTTGATTGACATAAGGACCAGTAAACCAACTCATGTTTTCAATGCTTCTGGGGTAACTGGAGCGTTAAATGTGAAATGGTTTGAAGCTCATAAACCAGAAACCATACGTACAAATGTTATTAGTGTGTTAACATTGGCTGATGTCTGCAAACAGCATGGTCTCCCCATGATGAATTATGCCTTTGTTGGTAACTTGGAAGACATAAATTCCTCTGATTCTTTCTACTTTAGAACACAAGCCAAGGTATATTCACAAAAACTTGAATTTACAATTTAAGTTTAATTTCTATGCATTGTTAATATGAAAATAATTTACACTTCTAACCAATCAAAATCATCCTTACTATGACTTGTAAGGTAGTAATTGTGAAATGGATCATAATGTAAATCAGAGCATGCACACTATTTATACTTTTGCCATTTCTGTTGCACAATTTCTGCATGATCACTAACTTCGTTTTTGTCACAATATGGTTTTAGGTTGAAGAGTTCCTAAAGGAATATGACAATGTGTGCACCCTAAGAATCCAGTTTCCAGTGTCATCTGATCTCAGCAACCCACATAACTTCATCACTAAGATAACAAGGTCTGATAAAGTGGCCAACATTCCAAACAACATCACTGTTTTGGATGAACTTGTACCAATTTCAATTGAGATGGCCAAAAGGAATTGCAGGGGCATTTGGAACTTCACAAACCCTGGTATTGTGACCTGCAATGAGATTCTTGAGATGTACAAAGATTATATTGACCCTAGTTTTAAATGGGTTAATTTTAAACTTGAACAACAGGGTCAATTCCCTTCTCCAAGCACTAATGAAATGGATGCATCACAACTGAAGAAGGAGTTTCCTGAACTATTGCCTGTTAAGGACTCATTGCTCAAATATGTCTTTGAGCCAAAAAAGAAAAGTTTAGGTTATTGAGTAGCATAAATAACTATAAATAAATGTATACATGATGGTCTCTATCTATTTATTTTCCTTTTTTGGTACTAAGGTTTGGATTAGTTTCATAGAATAGAGTTTCTCATTTCATTTACCTGTTATTTTTTTTTTCAATTTGTATTTGTTTTACTTTTTGTGGATGATGGGGCTTTGTTGTTTCCAAGGTCTATTATACAACAGAACTATTTTGTCCAAATCAAAATAAGTTGCAGCATCCCAACACTAGTTGAATTAGGGTTGAACCCTGATGTATGAATATATCTAAATAACTCGTACTGATATACTTAAGGTAAATTTATGGACAGAGTCATAAATTATTAAAAATTGCATTACTAGAAAGGGAAATAATTTAAATTCTATAAAGTAAACAAAATTTTAAATGTAAAAATAAGGTCTTGAAATTGACCTATTGAGATAATAAGGTGTTCATATTTATTAGATCCAATTCTTCAAAAATTGACCTATTGAGATGTATTGTGAGAAGTGAAGTCTGATAAGAGAAATGTTACTTCCGTGCGTGTTCTTCTTAAACATAATATTTTTTCTTTGAAACTTATTTTATTTACTTTCGTTTCTTTTTTTTTTTATTACATAATATTTTCCTTTTGAAATTTATTTTATTTACTTTCTTTTCTTTTCTATTGTTATATACTGAGAAAAAAATTAGAATTTTTTTAATAGTTATTTTTTTCCTTTATTTTAAGAGAAGGTATTATTGTTTTTTTTTTTTTAAATTTAAAAAAAGGTGTGATTATAATTATTTTTTTTTCCTTTATTTCAAGAAAGTGTGTTATTGTTTCCTCTTTTAATTTAAAAAAAAATATAATTATAATTTTATCCATCAATAAAATTACATTATTACTATATTTAATTAAAGATTCCTATAAACAAGGAAGCTTCTAACTCTTTTGTCACATTCAATATTCAATAATAAACATGACTTCCGTATACATTCATATAAGAAATTATTATGAAATTATTAAAGTGACTTCCGTATACATTCATATAAGAAATTATTAAAGTTTCTTAAGTTATGAATCTTTAGATTCTCTAATTAAGAATTTTTTTGATAGCTAAATAAAATTTTAGAAATGAGTATATTTAAACAAAGTTAAATAAATAAAAAAAAATTAATATTACTAATTTATAAAATTAATTTATGTATAATATTATTATATAATATACTTTTAAAAATTATTATATTTTAATTAGTATATAAACTAATTTTAACTTATAAATAAATTTTCATTTTACCTTTTTTTTAGAAATTTATGTTTGTTTAAATATTCAATAATAATGAAACAAATAATGATAAATATACATCCAAATTTTTCAAAACACTAAACAATATACTTCTAAATATATAAATTTTAAATTTTTTAATAAAATTCACACCACAAAAATAACAAATTTTAAGCATGAAATTATGTGTAAGTAGTGTTTATATGTTTATGTTCCAAAAAAACCAAAAACAGCTCAAGAACAACTCAAGAACAACCCAAGAAGAACATGCTTTGTACCCTCTCTCTCCAACTAAAGAAAATCCATGGCCAACAACCACCATGCAAATAAAGCTCAACACCATGTGTTACTCATCAATCTATCAATTATTTATTCACTTACCTTTTTCATCTTTTGTTCATATCTACATTCTTTTCTTTCTTTCTTTCTTCTTAATCATAAGGGTCTTTCTCATCTTTTCTTTTCCCTTTTTTTTCTAAACAAAAGTTCTTCCTTGTTGTTAATGGATGGATTTTGTGATGCCCTTTCATCCAACCAATTTTGCATAAAAATCTAACATAAAATACTTTTTATTAAATAGATTGTCTTTACATATCATTTATTAATATATTCATTATAAAGGTGGAATATAAGTATTGTATTAATTGCTTATAAAGATATCCAATATTTAAAGTAGGTGAGATATAAATGAAATAATAAATATATAATAATGAGTAATATATATTCTAAAATCTAATAAATATTTTAATAGATATTTATTTGTATAAATTTTAGTTATATATCTAAAATCATTTTAATTAATATATAATATAGTTATGTTTCTAAATACTAATAATATAGTTACATTATTCTATATTAGTTTTTTTTTAATTTAATTTTTTTATCAAAAGCTAAATTCATGTGATCGGCAAGAGTCTTAGAAAGTTAAATCCAAATAAGAAAAACCATTTTGCCGACACTTAAATCGCACATTTCTCCTCGAATGTTGGGTGGTGGGACATTTTCATTCTAATTTTTCTTTTCGGATTAAAAGAAAATTGGTAGGTAATAGAATTTATTTAAATAATGAGTGAAATTTTATTTAGTTAAAATTTTAAAATATATAAAAATAAATATTTTATTATTTATTTATTTAAAAATATTTCTTTCTTAAAATATATTTTTTTAAATTTTATAATTTTTTTTATCATATAAGATTTAAGAATATTAAGTAAAAATTTGAGATAATGAATAAAAAAAAATATTTGATCAAAATCTTAAAAAATTAATTTCTAGATGTTAGAATTTTGGGTTATTTGAAAGTATTTAGATAGTGATTTTTTTAAGGATAAATTTATACTAACCTAAAAATATAATAATATATTTATTTATTTATTTTGTATTAGGTATAATGTCATTTATGTGAGTTTTTGACATAAATTTAACTTGAGTAAAAATATATTTTCTGAAAAATTATTTAAATGCTTTAATGAATTTTGAAGAAATATATATGTATATTTTTAAATGGAACATGATTTTAGATTTATTTATATGATATTATAGGGTAAATATATTAAAAATGATTAGCTTGTAGATGAATATGTTAATGTGGTTAGAAGTAAGTATTGAGATGGAATAATTATGAAATATATGATTTGTGTTGTTATGTGGTGAATATTATGAGAATTATATGTTTATGTAATATGAATTCCTATGTATTTGTATAATGGACTATATATCGATTATAATAATAAGATATTATGATTTATATATAAGTTAAATAATTAATAATAAGTATTATTAGATATAATATTTATTATAAGTATAAAATTCTTAAAAAAATATCGAGTAGATATCGAAATTCTAATTTCATATATTGATGTATCATAATGTATAATAAAAAATCTTTGAAATTTATATAATAATTTTTTAATGAAGAGTTATCATTTATTATATTATACTATTAAAAAAATTATTATTTTATAAAATATTTTTCACGGAATTTTTTTTTGGAAAAAAATTAATTACCCATTGAATATTTCTCGCAGATTTATTTTTATAGAAATTTTTCATAAATTTATTTGTGGGAAAGTTTTTATAAATTTGTTTATAAAAAAGTTTCCCATGGATTTGTTTGTAGGAAATTTTCCATGGATTTTTTGTGAAAAATTTTCTACTAGCTTTTTACCCACAAATTTCCCATCACCACAAATTTGTGGGTAAAAGGCTAGTAGGAAATTTTCCATAAAAAAATCTATGAAAAATTTCCCACAAACAAATTCATGGAAAATTTCCCATAAACAAATTCATGAAATTTTTTTTCATAAACAAATTTATAAAAAATTTCTCACAAATAAATTTATAAAAAATTTTCATAAAAATAAATTTGTGAAAAATATTTAATAAGTAATTAATTTTTTTTAAAAAAAAAATTCGTAGAAAAAATTTCATAAATAATAATTTTTTTTAGTGTTAATTATTTAAGTAAACTAACATAATAATAATATATGTGATGGGAATGATATTATATATAAAAAAAATTTAATTAATTTATTTATAATTAAATATTTCATAAACATAAGTAAATATTATTTTTTTAATATTCATATTTCATATTAATCTTTCAAAAATATTTTTTTTATAAAAAAAATATGTGATAACTTTTATTATGTGAATAAATTCTTAATAAGTTATATTTAATTAAAATTAATTAGTTTTTTCACATCTTTATATTATTTATTTATTTTTATTTTTTTAATAAAGAGGAGCATATAAAAGTAACTACTGAATATTAATAGGAGGATATGACATTAGATAGAAGATTTTCCATTCTAAATTTTCAATGTTTTTAAATATATATATTATTTTTGGACTGTAATTATATTATGTTTTAAAGAATATGGAGATGTAATATATGAAAATTATGTTTTTAATTATATGCTCGAAATTAGTAAAGTTTTAGTAGACGTTAAAATTCCATATTTTTAATTAAGAGGGATTTTTATTTAGAGTAATGTTTCCCATAATTTCATTATCTCAGGTGTTTAATTTTAGTTCTGGGGATTAATTTATGCTGTTTCTTCTTCTTCGGCCTGTAACTGTATACCAACCTTCAATTAGTACCATTTTTGTGTACAATTCTAGCACTGATATTTTTTATTAACACAGTTTTATAGCTCATATTTTTTATAATTGTGAGAAATAAAAATCTTTAATTATAACTGTTATATTGAAAGTGACATGGTTTATATTGTATATTTAAGTATAAATCTCACAAAAAATGTTTCTTTATTAATTATAAATTACATATTTTTTCAAGTGATTTTTGTAATTAAGTTCGTTTAATTTGATAATTATTCATGAAAAAAAAACTTATATATATAATGAATAATTTCACCTAATACCAATTACCAATTAGTTTTAAGATATATGAGACATGAATCCAAATTAAACTCAAACACAAATCCATGTACAAAAAGTTCCTCACTTCTTCAATTTAATTCTATGAATACCCATCAAAACAAGTTCTATTCAAAAGAACAGAACTAATTTAATTGTATGAATAGCCATGAAAACATATCGACTACTCGAAAGAAGAGAAGTAACATAATAAGTTTGAGTTTGACAGAAGAAGAATATGCAGTAAGTTGGTGTTGCTTGCTTGTGACATAGGATACAGAGTTATTGACACAGGAGAACATGTCCAGAAAGGTCCCAGAATGCACGTGGCTGGTCTCATTATATGGGACCACAAACAAATTCAAGACACCATATAAATATAAAATATTGTTCTGGTTTTGGTAATATGTTTGCACAAAATTAAGAACACAGCAACACATAAAAGAATATGTATGCAAGTGATGCTTGAGACGAGTTTTTTATCCCTTCATCAGCCACATTCCACAACCTTTTTCTCTTACCTTAACTATCCCTCCACCACAATCTCTTCTTTATTTTCTTTCACAGAAATTAACTATATTTGAGTTGAGCATAATTACTATACACAAGAACGTTTTCTTTTTAAATATCAAACACTTTTATTAACTTAGGACTCGAATTAGTTGAACTGGAATAATTATGCCTTAATTGATTCATACATTTGATGGCAGAAAAACAAATAAATTTGGTAAATTTTATGGAATTGATTACTTGTTACTTAATTCACCATTACATTCACAATGTTCTTAAATTGATTGTGATTAGAATTAATTGAGAATTTACCAAGTTTGGAATTTGAAGATGCATGGAATTAGGGTTTCTATGGCCAGAGTGTTTTGAACATACAATTGACTCTTAAATGATGAAATTTCTCATATGAATTATATGTATTATATTTAAATTTGTTGAATTTGGCTTTTGATTAGGAAATTTGAGGAAGTTGCATATTTCCAAAATTAGACTATTATGGGAAATTTTGGTTTGAAAAATTGTTGTTTAATTACTAATTATCTTTTATTTGATCTAATTTTTGTTTATCGTTTTGTAGGGATGACTCTAATCCTAATCAAACTCTTTGAACATTTTAGAGTTTCTGAATAAGATTATAAAGAACAAATTAAATAAAATGTGACATGAAATTTAATAAAACTTAATTCTAATGTCTTTATTAGAGGTTGGGGTTAAAAAGTATAAATTAGTTTTAAAAATGAAAAAATTATATAATATATAAATAAAAAAAATTTATATATGAACTTTTTCAAAAAAGTACTTTTAAGAAAATACAGTACAAAATAAGAAAAAACTTTTTCAAAAAAAGGTAATTTTAAAAAAATACAATACAAAATATGAATGTGATAGAACTTTGATATTTGATTACGAACACAGAGATAATATAATATGAAACTAGTATTTGTTAAAATAAAAAATTAATATTTTATAAACATATGAATATTCATTTAGAAAAAAAAAAAAATATATATATATATTTTTTTTCCCTAAAGATGTTATATTATTTGATAATAAGATTCAAATTGAATTGATTCAACCTTATAATAGGATCATTTAAGTTTAACATAAATTAATAAAGAATATATTTTATTATTTTTTATAGATTAGCGGTTAAAAATCTTTTAATTATATATTCCAAAGAATCTATTATATTAATGTAAAAGATATGTTCTGCCACCTATTTAAGAAAAGGAAGTTGAAGAATAAAATCAAGCTTTTGATACATAACTGTATCTTATTATAATATGCTTGTTTTTGTCTTAATATTATAACAATAATCATATTGTAAATTATGGATTATAAATTGAACTTATACTCAAACTAAATTTTGGTATATTTGTTATTTGAAGGAAATAAATTTTGACTAGAAAACAAAGTTAAAAATGAGGAAGAAAGTGATGTAATTGACCTCAACATCACATGCACATCACATAAAGCACAATGCTTCATATGGTGACATGTTCATTACCAATAGTTACTAAAAATTAGGGTTTCTTATATTTTTTATTTTATATGATTTATAAAAATAGAATACTATTTTGTTGTTATTAAAGTGGGGTGATGTCACTTATGACTAGAAGTCAAAATGATAGAAGAAAAAGAAGGTTATTTTATTTTATATTATCAAAAATGAAAATGTCCCTTGAAACTTCAATTCTTATCCATTACAATGGAAAGCACTAGAGTAGAGTAGTCAATGGCATGTATTGAGTTGAGTGGATGTTATCATGAATGGACATATTCCCATAAAATAAGATCATCATAATTATGTGCCATATATACTTCAACAATCATGAAACCACATACAGATATATGTCCAAATATCAACATTTCCTAACTTTTCAAAATTCATTTATAGAGATCATGTTTGACTTTGTTTTGGTGGTAACTTTTCTCACTAAGAAATATTTAGCACCTCTATCAAAATGAATAATTTTTATCTTTCTTTTTAATTAATTTTCAACCTTTGCTTTATAAACTTCCAATTAATCAAATAATCCACTTTTATAAATTATTAAATACATATAACAATATTTTGAGAATTCATCAATAAAAATAATGAAATAAAATATTTTTTTTTAACACTGAGTTAATACATCATTGATATCACAAATGTCATTGTGAATAAACTCAAACAAAAAGGTGTCCCTTTTAATAGAATTTTGAAAATAAAAATTTTAAATAATTTAATTTGATGACAAACTTCACATTTTTTTTTTCAATTCAGTAAAAATCATGAGTCATCATTCTTCTATAAAATTCAACTTAAAATGCCTAATCCTACTATACTAAATATCACACAACATTCAACATTAGAAACACATAATATAGACATGCTAGAATTAAAAAAAATAATGAGATTAAATTTAAACAAATCATTACATATATTTCCTTTGCTAACAACAAAACCATATAAAAAAAATTATAATTCTATCAAAAGACAAAATACAAACTTAAAAACATCACAAACATCAAGTTACAACTAAAAATTAATAACTAACAATTTATAAGTAATATTATGAAAAAAATATGCAAGAGAAGCATACCGTCCATAATTTTAGGATCAATTTTCTTTTTTTTTTTTTTTTTCTTTTAATAGATAATGATAAATATATTAATAAAAATTGGCAGTACAAAAAATAATTACAAAATATAATCAAACAAAAGTGTACAGAGTTAAATAGTTAATTAGATAATTATCTCTCTTCCTACTGAATAGTTAACAGAACTCACCAAGTAGATTATCCAACCCATAAGGAACAAGACTATGGATCCATACACCATTCTGCAAAAGATCCAACAACCATTGATATTCTAGATTTGACCCACAACGAGGAGTTCAATTGAGTTAGAAAGAAAATTTCTTTTATATCTATCTTTTTATTACGAAACAACACGTCATTCCTATGCTTCTACAAAGTCCACACCACCCTAACCTTCACCGCCTTCCAATATATATTAACCTTCTTATATTGAAAATGAATGTAGTATTATAACAAATATTACTTAAGAGTTGATATATGACACTTTAAAATATTTTATATTTGATTTTCTATTTTTCCATAGTTAATAAAGGGTTTTATCTGAATTTTTACAAGGAAAATGTCCTCCATGATTGAATCAAAACACAAAGGAAAATGTTGTAGAAAAGTTACAATAAAATGTAATAATGAAAAAAAAAGGAAAATGAAGGTGAATAGAAGAGTGTGTGATGGGAAGGTTGGAAAAGGGTTGCATCACTGGACACCAGAGAGGGAGAAGTGAGTGATTCCAGTGTTGGTTTGATGGAAACATTACTCTCAAAGGAGTTACAATGCGACATCCAATTTCTCCATGATTAGCTGTAAACGGTTACAATCCATTTTTCTCTTCTTTCTCTTATATATATATATATATATATATAAAATATAATATAATATAATATTTATTTTAAAAAACTCTTATATCTCTAACTTTAATTTTTAATGTTTATTAAAATAAAATCATCTAATTTGTTGAGAAAATCCCACATTGATTAAAAATAAGATCAAATTATAGTATATAAGTGAAGTGTAAATCTCATCTTATGAATCTAGGTCCAACAAACTTGTTAATCAGATTCTGATATCATGTAAAAAGTAATTATGAACCTAACTTACGTTTAAAACCGGTTTAAAAGATTAAGTGTTTACCTCAATTTATAAGATGTAGTCTATATATTTATTAAACAACTTTATTTTATACTAATTTATTTTAAGATGAAATTTATTCAAAAATATATATATATATATATATATATATTATTTTCAATTAATTAATCAATAATCATTATATATATAACTTTCAAATAATCACTATAAAAATTAATAATTTTTTATACTTAGTTATAATCAATGTTGAGTAATTTTTTTTATAATATTTGAATTTATTTGATTTATTCATGTTATTGAGAGGAGAGATTCTACTAATGTTTATTGGTGGTAGGTTAGATTTCTTCAGAAATTAATCAATGAAAAGATAAGTAAATAATTATTACAAAATTAGTAAGTTTGTTAAAATAGATAATTTGATTTACTGGTAAAGATTCTCTTTCATTAAATTTAAGTGCACAAATTTCAAACCCTAAAACTATTTTTTTTCATGACAATAAAAAACGATTTTATATTTCAAAAATATGTATTATTTGATTATAAGATAAAATATATTTTAAAAATTTAACAATTTATCTCCAAAGCACGTTACTCAATTATTATTTTACCATTTTTATAGATACACATTGAAATAAGAAGCTTCTAATATATCCTGAATTTAAAATTATTATGTAATAAAATTTTGAATAGTTAAATTTAACAAAAATATAGAAAGTGATTATGGACATAATTTTAAATATTTAAATTTAATAAAAATGTAGAAAATAATTATGTGTCTAACTCATCCTCATTTTCTGTTAAGAATCAGGATTTCTCAAATTACGTAAAAAGGATCATAATCTATTAACAGGTGGTTTAATCTAAATTCCTCAAATCATGTAAGTGGCTCAATCTAAATGTAGAAAGTGATTATAAGTCTAATTCACCCTTAAAATCATTCACCCTTAAAATCGTTAAGAAGATATGAGGTTTACACCTCCCTTATATATTATAGTTCGATCTTATTTTTAATTAATGTAAAATTAAAAAAAAAAGTTAACCACCTAAAAAAAATGTGCACATAAATATGGCATAAATATAAAAAAATGTTTAATTTTAATATATACGAAGAAAATGTTGTGCCTCCCCTACAACCACATTATGTCTGGCCCACCTACTTATAACTACATCACCCATTGTGATAAATTTCTCTCGTGACATTAATTATATAGATAAGAAAATATGACAAGTTTTTTTGGAAATTCGAAAGAATCACATATGATAGGTTTCTTAATATTATTCAATTCTTAATTTATTTATAACTTAATTAATACAACATATTTTATATATATATATATATATATATATATATATATATTATTAAGGTCTTATTAGCAATTAATGGTCTAATTGTACTGTGAATGTAGATTTCAAATATTTTGTTATACGCTAGTGTTAATCAAATTAGTTAAACACATAAGATTCCCTTTCATTCATATTAAGTAGCATTTTGTTATTATATCCTCCAATTTACATAAAAGAAATTGTTTTAAAAAAATTTAGCATAATTTATACAAATTAAACAAAACATACTTATTATTGAGCTCACATGTTCCCGTATTATCACAGTTCAAACAACACTCAAACATACAAAAAGATAAAGATAAGATAGCATTTAAAGAAATTAATCACCTTCAGCTTTAATTAATATAATCTACGTTACATTTAATTTCTTTAAGTACAATTCATATATAGTTACTTTCTTACTTAATTTTTTTCACACATTAAGATGTTATGACTTCTAAAATATAATTTTTATTTAAATTTGAAATTATATACTCAAAATAAAAGACATAATTAAAATCTATTAATTTTATATAATAGGATAAATTCTTATAACTAATCAATATTAGAGTTATTTCACACTACAAGTTAGTGATAAAAGCCTTCCTCAATTCTCACCGCATTATATCATAATTTATATGATTTCAGTATTAGTAAAGTCAGAATATCTCCTACTCCGAATATCTTCTAATGAATTTCTAATTTTATAATGTACAACTCATTTCAACATTCATCACATATTCTATCAACCCATACAATTACAAAATACATCCTTGTTATCAATATATTTACATTTTCATCTTATTAACAATCATTTTACAATCATCACTTATCATATATAATTCATTATAACTTTCACTCAAAATCACTCATTAACATATCCCTACAATCTTAAGTTAGTAAAGATTTTATCTTTCACCCTCTAATGTCAATGTAAGGTATCCATACCCTACATGCAAAACTCTAACTTTTATATAATTAAGAAAAAGGGAAAAATTGAAACTTACTCAAAATAAATTTTTGATTAGGTAGATTTACTTTATTCTTTACTAGCTACCTGAAAGTGCGTTTAAATATTAAAAAAAGTGTGGAATGAAGTAAATATTTAAAGAAAAGGTAAATGATATAAGTTTTTAAAGAGATAATAGATTTATATAAATGAAGTTTGAATGGTTCGGTTTTTATATTTATAATATTTTAATTTAATTAATAAAATATTAATTCCTTATTTAATTAAGTAATTTTTAATTTTAATCTTATAATTACAATGATATGATTTAATTAAATTTTAATAAAAAAAATACATTCAATTAAAGTATTATAATGTGATAAATTAATTATTATTTATGTTAGTACTATAAATATATTTAATATCTTAAACGATAAATATGCTTAATTTTTTAAAATCTAGGCTGAATTTATCCTAAAGCATTTAGCTATACATTAAAAACTTTGTACAATTTTAAAAAGTTAACTTATTTTAAATTGATATTAGTGTAATAAACAATAAAGAAGTTTTTGAGTGTAAGGACTACGTCATGCATTGGACGTAGACTAATCTGTGTGAGTATTATCAATTTTTTGGATTAGCTAATAATGTATTTAATTTCTAGAGTCATTTTATTCTGGTTTCAAAAAATAATATCAAGTTTATATATATAATAATTTTTTTTTTGTTGATGAGAAGTCGTAGGACAAAATGATAATTGAAGAAATAAAAAAAAAAGTGAGAATTTTTTTTACACCATAAGAAATTTATAATTATGAATTAAGGTTTAATTTTTTACATATTAGTATTGTTTTTTACATAGATTAATTCATATAATAATAAATATATACAAATGAGATTTTACTCTTTCTTAATTTAATGATTAATATTAATTAAAAATTTATATATTGGTTTGACAACTAATGTTATATGTCCTTTTTTTTTCTACATCAATTATAACTTCAATTTATGCCGTAAGTGTTTTTAATTTGTCAATTTTAATTTCAATCACACATATATATAACATCGGGTTCTTAGACAAATCGATATTATATGCTAACACATATAATATCAGTTGATAACCAATATTTAAAAAAACTATTTATAATATTAATTACACAACTGATATCATATGTTAAAGATAATTAATATTAATATTGATATATAAACACTCACAAACAAAAAGTTAGAATGGAGAACATAAATATATTTAAGAATTTTTTTTATAATATTCAAAGTTTTGTTATAATTTATATTATCCTCTTTTTCAGTGTTAGAGCTAAGAAACTTAAATTTAAATTTTATATTTATATATTTAAGACATATAAAAATAACTTTTTAGTATTCACTTAGAAATAGTTATAAAAAATATGTTAGATAGAATATTTATATAACCTCTACTCCATGAATAATAATTGTCTACTGAAAATCAAACTTAATTATAATTTGATCATTTATTTTTATTAAATAATAATTATATAATTCATAATAATTTCTCTAAAAAATTGTGGTACTACAAATTAAACTTGTAATACCCTTTATAATTAATTGTGTTAATATATTTTATAAATAAATAAATAATTTATTTATTTAAATATCCTCTTAATAGTTAATATTATTTTTATTATTATTATTATTATAAATATTTTTTTATTGATATTATTATTAATATATCTATTATCATTATTTCTATTATTATTATTATTATAATTAGGTTGTATTATTATTACTATTATATATAATTTGTATCTTGATTTTCATTCTATCACAGCTTGTTATCATATGAATTTTTTTTATCCAAAACATTGCATAAAACTATTATTTATCTCATTCTTATCTTATCTTATTTTATTTTTTTATCCATTAAAAAATCACAACTTTCTCCTTAAATTGCTAGGACATAAACAATTGTTATATAACTTAAGCTCATTGTTAAGCAACTTGCGTAACAAAGATTAAATGTTTTTAATCATAAACATATATTTATAACTAGTTATTTATTATAAATAAATATTAAATATCAATCCAGAGGAGTTTGAGAGAATAATATTTGGCTTTTGAAGTTAGAGAGAAGACAGGGCCCATATACTTCAATCAATTCAGTCCATTATTCCATTCTCCACCAACAAACTAACACTTGCAATCTGGAAACACAATAATGAAAATTACAGATATGAATGTATAACATCCACATCACATCATATTCATATTCTTTATATAATTCACCATCTTATTAATCTCATAAAATTAATTACTCTTCATAAAATCTCATATCGATTAAAAATAAAATAAAATTAATATATAAAAATAAATTTAAATTTCATTTCATTAAATCGGTTTTATTGAGATAAATTAAACTAAAACTTCACTTCTATTATAATATCAGAACTTATCTTAATAAGTGTGTTAATCTTATTAGATCATCCGCTATCGAATTATTGTCATTGGAGTACTATATTAAAATATTTCTTAAACTTCTTATATAATATTTATATAAAAGTAATTAAAGTTGATAAGATATATATAAATAAATGAAATATTATATAAGAATAATAATTAGATGATAAAAATTAACAATTTATATAGAATTAAGAAATTTCACTATTTTTATATAGTGATTAAGTCACTCTTTTATTCTTCAGGTCTTTAATTTAAATAATATAATGATTGTGGTAGAAATGTTTTAACTTTTGTATACTTAACCAATTACAGTATCATAGAATTAGTTTAATGTAGATTTTTCTTTTAATAGGAAATGTTACATACACTTATACTTATTCTAAGTGTTCACATGTAATCTATATATTAAAAAGATTAAAAGAACATTTAAGAAAAATAAAATTTATTTTAAACAAAATTCTAATAAGATGAATATAATTTTAGAGATAAGAGAAATAGTATTTTAGATAGATAATAATTTTATATAAATTAAATTTAAATAATTAAAATTTTCTATTTATTATTTTTTAATTTAACTAATAAAATATTAATATTTATCTAATTAAGTTACTATTATTCTTAGACTTTATATAAAATAGTAAATTATTTTTAACTTTTTTAAATAGGTAAAACTACAAATTATTAGCTGCTAGAAATTAATAATAAAGAAAGAAATCTTTATAATGAATTTTTTTTATTAAAGTAATAGACAAATCTTGTATTCATAAATACTAATTAATAAAAATTAAAAGTTTGAACTTATAGTTAAGATTAAATTAGTTATTATAATTTATATTAAGTTTTTAATCTAATCTTTATAATTTATATATAATCATTCTTATTAAGGTAGTTGTTTTAAAAAAAAAAAATTATTCTTAAATTCAGTTTACTTTTATTAGAGAATATATTATTGAACACATATCTGTCTTACAAACATACTTTATTTTATTTACTAAATGTTTAACATTTTATCCACTTAAAATCACGCATAACAAATAATAAAATTATTTACTATTTTAACAATGACATAATAGCCTACTGTCTATATCTTACATAAATTACCTTCAAATCAATATTAAAATGCAGTTTTAATTAAATTAATTTTATAAAATAGGATCATATTTTAAATTAAAAACAATATATATATTATTTATAATTTTTTAAATACATGATTATTTTTAATTCTTGTAAATCGATAAAATACTTTTAAATTTTATAATTTCATATTTAAAAATTTAAATCACAAATATAAGTTATTTAAAATTAAAATAAAACTATTTATGTAAAAAAATTTCTTCAATATTTATAAAATTTAAAAATAATATTTTGTTTAAAAATCTCCACTATCTTACAAAACTCATGCTCCACAATTGAAGGGACCTCACAATTACACATCGGGTCCCACCCGCGCCACGTCATGCAGGTGTCGGCGAGATAACGAGTAAATGTCAAAATCGTAAATAATCCAAAAACCAATGGCAAAACCGTAACTACACATTCACCTCTCATATAAATACCCACCGTGCCTCTTGGCAATCTAATAACTTCCCGCGGCATCAAACGCGGCTTCATCCTTCTCTCTCCAAAAACAAAATCATTTACATTTTTTTATCACAAAAATTAAGACAAATTAGATTTTTTATTTCTTTTCTCGCTCTTCTTTCTCGGAAAATTGTCCTAAGAAAATCGAAAAGAAAAAAAGAAAAGAAAATTCCGAACCCGTGAACTCTTTCTCCTCTACTACTGCTACAAATGCAATTTCTCTCTCTCACACACTTTCTCTAACAGGAACACTCTCTCTCTTAGAGTGAAGTAATGAAGATTCAGATCTCGTGGTGAATCGTCGATCCGCGAGAGACAGGAGTTGGATTGATTCATGGAAGCGCGGAGATGAAGTTCTACATATCGACGAAGGGGATAAGGAGAGTGACGATATCGAACGGCGACGGGAAAGGATCGGCGAAGACGACGACGGCGGGGACCGGCGCCGGCTCCGGTCGCCGGTTTTCGGCTCGGACGATGTTTCCCGTGGTGGTGGTGCTCGGGATCGTGCTGCCGTTTCTCTTCGTGAGGATCGCGATCTTGATGCTGGAATCTGCTGCGGCGTGTTCCTCATTGGGTAATCTATTCTCTCACTTTCCTCTTTTGCTTTTTCGTTTTGCTTACTCTCAGTTTCACACTCTCACTCTCTCCAGTTACTTTCTCATGCTCTGTAAACTAACCACTGATTTTTTTTAATTATTTTTATTTGAAGAGATAATTGCTTTTTCTAATCACGGTTTATTATTAAAAATATGAAAGGAAAATATGTATGCTTTCTGGTCTAATCACAATTTTGTTTGAGAAAATTTTATTGATTTTTATTTTAGTTATCTTAAAGTTTATCCCAAACATAATTTCTGAGTTTACTGAGGGAGCATAAAAGCTAAGATATTTAATTAATATATGCTCATGACATAAACAATTTTGGATTTCTTTCATTTTCAGAAAATAAAATGTAATAATAGTCATTCAGTTAAACATTTATTTGATTTTATTACAATTTTAAATAATTGATTTTCTCATTAAAGATTTTAAGCAGATAAATATACTATTTTTAAGTTTTTCTTTTTATGTATTGGGAATTATTAATTTTTATAATAATAATTATTTTTACGGTTATAATAATTGTTTTAAAAATGATTTTATAATAATTTTTAATCAATTTACAGTATATTTTTATTAAATATATTATAAAGTTAATGAAAATTGTAAAGATATTATTTCCTTAAAAACTGTCTATTATTACTCAGATAATTATAATGCTAGTTTTGTTTAATTAAGTTTCATAAACTTTCTCTGAATGATTGTTTTAAATAAGAGGGATGTAGTCATATTGAGACTAAGAATGAGAGACCGAGAGTTAGTATTTGTATTTTATTTTATTTTTATCCCTTGTTATGTTTTTTAAGTTCAACAAAAGATGTAAATATAATGAAAGAATGGTTAAATTAATTTGTAGTTTTGAAAATTAAAATATTTCAAAAAAATTAATTTTAATATAAATTTAACAATAACTATTGAAAAAAATAAATTTTACTTTCTTTGCGAATGTACATTTTATGAAATATGATTAAAACGTGAAATATACAAAATGGATAATATTCTGTAAGATAATGTTAAGTATGTTTTCAAAATAAGTAAATAAAAATATTATCAAATTTAATTTAAAAAAACATTGTATTTTGTCATTTGAATTACTGAAATTGAAAAATATATCCTTACATGCTATTTTAAGATATACTTGAAACAATATGTAATTGAAATTATCACTTTTAAAAGTGGAGTTCCTTCTGTTAGAAATTTCCTCTTTTTGATAAATTGAAAATTTCCTTTTTGAAGCTTACTGAAAACAGAGAATTTATTTTTGAAGAATTTATTAACTGATTTTCATTTTCATATTCAGATTTTTAATGACAAAATATTAGAAAATTAGATAGTTAAATTATAGAAAAAAGATAAATTAAATTATTGTGAAGTTTAATGATAGTATATCGGTGAAAATGATTGTTGCAGAATGTGCGGGGTGGAGGTTTCTCGGTGGGGTTGACACATCACTGGTAAGTATTTTATTTACCTAATTGCCCTCTGTGTTCTTTCTATTTTGATAAATTATAAATATTTTTCTTCCTTCTACCATTTCCCCATTCAAAAAGTAATCAGTCAATTCTATTTACTTGACCGCTATCCCCTCTAATTGACTCAAGTTAATAATTAGAAAATTAAATTTATTGTAATTAGGATTTTCTAATATCATTTTAAGTAAAATCATGTTTAATAATACACACATTAGACCTTTTTGGGCTAAGAAAAAAAGTCAAATACCTTTTTGCATATATAGTGGCCACAGTCGAATCTGATCTGAAAAGAGTGATCCATACATTATTAATTTATATATTAAAAAACTGCAACTAGTAAAGAACGTCTACATATTAACAAAAAGTTTCTTTGCATTAGTTTTTTTTTTTTTTTACAAATAATATTAGAGTTTAATGTTCTTTCTGTCAGCGACTGTATAGATATTTTTATTTACAATGGATTAAGAAATATTCTAAATATAACTTTAAAATAATTATTTTAAAAAAATCAATAATCTTACTGTGCGACAATTTATGATTGAATGATAATTTATAATTAAATATTAGTATTAAAAAATATTTACACTATCATTTTCGTTACATTATAATTAAATTCATGACATCATTCTTATTTGTACCTTTTTTTTTTTTTTTTTTTTTTTTTTTGAATTCTATAAACTATTTCTATTTCTAATTTAACCCTCTGCATCTCATGTTATCAATTCTGTTATACTTTATTCATGAAGTTAATGAGATGTTTCTCTTTTTCTTTAACATGTTTCAATTTTAAATTTATAATAATCTAGCGTGTCTTACTCTGACCTTAATAAGAATTTTAAGTTTCTAATAGATGAAAGAAAAATGTGAGGTTTTTTGGATTTGGCTCTTAAATGAAATGTGTGGAGGCAAAATGTAAAAATATATTCATTATATTAATTTGAAGTAAAAATACACTATGTACGGATCATGGAAAGGATTTTAACACTATGATCTCAGGATTATCCAAACATAGAACAGTACTGACCCTTACTTTTAAGTTTCATTGAAAAAAAGTTACTTAGTATTAGTATGTATAAAACATTTATTATTAATTCGTCTAGTACATTGATAAATAAGATAAGTTTTTTCATTGGTGGATTATATTCTAACCTTGCATGAGGAGAAAACCACTTTTATTTGTAAGGCCCTTGTTTTCTATTGCTTTTATTAGTTTTAAAAAGAAACCTCTTTTCAAAATTTGTTTTAGGTCTAAAATATATATTGACAGTCAATTTCTTGATTTTTATAATTATTATTTAAAAAGCTACAGTAGTTACAGTGAATTTCTTGATTTTTAAAATTATTATTCAAAAGTTACAGTAACAATAATTTCTTAATTTTTTATAAGTATAAAAAATAATTCTTACTGTTTAATAATTTTTATAGATAAAAATTAAACTATTTTCTTTTGCATTCAAGCGAGTAGCAATTCTAACTTTTAGGATTCCCAGCAATTTAAATTTGGAGAAAATTTATATACAGTATTATAAATATTGTTAATATGTTCTCATATTATTTTTAATTTTTTTAGAAATTTATTTTAGTAATATGCAATGTATTTAATAAAATGCATATTTCCAAGATGAAATTTTAATCTATAATTTGATAACATAACTTACTGTATGTAAGTTTTGTCATTCAAATTTGTGTAAGGAATCGTGATTGACTTCAACCGAGTTGATACGTGGATATGAAATTTGTCATTGATCTTAAAACCTGAGATTTTATTAAATTATATGGAGTCCCATGAATAATTCCATTAAGAAATAAATTTAAATTATTCTGTGACCAACTGTCACAAAAAAAAAAAATCGATATATTATTAAAATTGTTTGACAGTGACCATTACTTCTCGAAATAGATCTAAATTTAGAACAGTATATCACCATAAAACTTGTTTTTCCCTTAAAAACAAAAAAATAAGGAAAAGAAAAATAATAATTCATAGTGAGTGGGTAGTGTGCACTGTCATACTTCCACAAGTTGCATTCCTGTCATGTGTGGGGGCAACGGACATGACCGTGCCACTTATAGTGTAATTATTTCTTCCCCTTCTAACTTTTTTCTGCTAGTTGCTAACTTCACAACTTTCTTTTCACTGCTTCCAAGGTCTTTATGGTCTCTGTCAATATCATTTTTTTATTGGAACACACGTTTTAAATAAAATTTATAATTAAGATTAATTTATATTTAGAGCATACAGCTTTTAAACTAGTATTATTTCGATATAACTTTGGTTTGCGCTACCCTGTCATCGTCAACCGGGTCTCTACTATAGACACTGACCACCCTTTTAAAGTTTTTAGAAAAAAAAATTGATAATTTATGATCTGTTTTTTACCATTGTACTGCATGTCCTTGAAGGAACTCAGAGATGAGCTGACAAGAGCACTAATAGAGGCAAATGATGGAAATGTTAACGAGGGAGCAGGTTCATTCAATGAACTTGTGAAAGAGATGACCTCAAACCAAGACCTTAAGGCTTTTGCCTTCAAGACCAAATCCATGGTATATAAAAATTTTACTTTCTTTGCTTGTACTAGGCACTCTTTATGATGATAATCTTGATGTTTCGTTTTCATAGTGATTCTTTTTTGTTTCCTTCTAACTTTGATTTACATACCTATTAGCTATTGCTTGGGTCAGTGTGTACATTTTAGGTGTGAAAATCAGGAGAAGCCAATGGAACTAACTGATAAACATACATACTATAATCGTGCAACAAAAGACCGACGCTTGCAAAATTAAACAAAACACAACAAAAAGAACGGAAATTGTATAATATTCCAGTTGTATGTCTATAGAGAACATGGTCTGTAAGATCAGGAAAGTGGAATAAAAAGTTAACATAGTCTGAAATTGAATGCGTTGAATTGAAGCTTAAAGGATTGATTATTCATATTCCATTTTTAATTTTATATATTTATGGCAGTCGCTCAAAGGCTCTAAAAGTGGCCCAGATAAAATGTAGGCTAAGATGCAAGAAATCACCTTCAACTACAGGTCAATTTCGGAGACTCACGTGGTTCAAAACACAATTAACTCATCTTCTTCAACTTATCAAACCGTGCATATTATTACCTCTTTACCAGGGGATTTCTGCACTTGGACAGGGAGATAATTTTACACTACCTTCAACAACGTGGAAAGTTAGGAAGTTGAGTTGTTGTCTAGAGTTTTGAATTGCAGGAGGCTTTGGAAAAACGACCTTTAGTTGGACGGCATCCTAGGGTATCATGGTATATGCATTCTTTTATATGGGTTGTATCATTGAATTTTTTGCCAATGAAGCATAGGTTCTTGTCAGCTACAAATGTTCAATTCAGCAAATACAGTTGTGAAGTTTTAATTCTCACAAAATATGCAATTTCTTCTGTTCGTATTCAGCTATCGCAGTTGGAACGCAAGGTGCAATTAGCAAGACAGCAGGAGTCAGTTTATTGGCATCTAGCTTCTCATGGTGTTCCCAAAAGTCTACATTGTCTTTGTCTAAAGTTGGCTGAAGAATACGCCGTAAATGCTATGGCCAGATCTCGTCTACCCTCTCCTGAATTAGTATCTCGTCTCGTTGATCCCACCTTTCACCACTTAGGTCTCCTAACTGACAATGTCCTTGCTGCATCTGTTGTTGTAACCTCTACTATTGAAAGTTCAATCAACCCGGAAAAATTAGTTTTTCACATTGTTACTGACAAAAAAACTTATGCTCCCATGCATGCTTGGTTTGCCACCAATTCTATTAAATCAGCAGTTGTGGAAGTTAGGGGATTGCACCAATATGATTGGTCCGAAGAAGTGAATGCTGGTGTTAAAGAGATGCTGGAAAGTAATGACTTAATTTGGAAGCAATACTATAAAAAGGAAAAGGACCTCCACTATACTCAAGAACATAGCAGATATTTAAAGGCTTTAAGGCCCAGCAGCCTATCCTTGATGAATCAACTCCGCATTTATACGCCTGAGGTAATTAGTTATTTTTGGTAGCCCTCTGATTGAGTAATAACTGATAAAAAGTCTAAATGCTTGGCGATGATTGTTTCATCATCTAATTTTTGTGGACCACAACAGCTGTTTCCAGATCTCAAAAAGATAGTATTCTTGGATGATGATGTTGTAGTCCAACATGACATATCTTCTTTGTGGGAACTAGATCTTAATGGCAAAGTCATTGGTTCTGTATTCAAGTCATGGTGTGGAGACAGCTGCTGCCCTGGAAGTAAATACATGAACTACTTGAACTTTTCACATCCTCTCGTATCATCAAAATTCAACGGTGATCAGTGTGCATGGCTCTATGGCGTGAATATATTTGATCTTGAAGCTTGGAGGAGAACAAACATAACGGAGACATACCGTCAATGGTTGAAACTTGTAAGTGTGCGTTGACTAAATGTGCTTAGTGAAGCCTGTGCATTTTTCTATTTAATGCATTTTATTAAGTTTCTACATGCATCAAGATTAAAGTAGCTAGACAGGGTTTAAATTTTCATTTTTTTTCATCGAAGTGTATCTCTCTTGATGAAGAACATGAGTGATTTGAAATGTTCATACGATGTTTAATTATTTTATACAATGTTGAGCAATATTTAATTGGTCTTATGCACTGGTTACATTCTGCATACATGTCTAGCATCACTTAGAACTTTTGAAGTCATACAGTAGATATAATTCTGCACTGCCACATAATCAACAAAACAAATGCATGGTATACTTAGGCCCTATTTATATAAACTTCTTCATTAGCTAATAGATGTAGCAAAAGGAAATGAGGAGGTAAGATTAATTGAGCTTCCATGCATTTAAATTCTGTAGAAACTCGCATTGAACTTTTTCCAAAGTTTAAACATTTAAAGTTGATATTAACTTATAAAAAAACCTCAATTAATTTCTTATTCTCTTCTCTTATTATTGTTTGTGGAGACTTTTATCCTACTCATTCATATAATACTGTTTTATTCAGTATAGTCATCATACCAATAAACGTCTATATTTATTTTATATTACAGAACCTCAAGTCTGGGACAACAATGTGGAATCCAGGAGTGTTTCCACCTGCCTTGATTGCATTTGAGGGTCAAGTACATCCGATAAATTCTTCAATGCTTGTGTCTGATTTAGGTTATCGCTATCAATCAGCGGAAATTAGAAAAGAGAAATTGGAAGCTGCGCCTATTATTCATTTCAGTGGCCCTGCAAAGCCATGGCTTGAAATTGGTTTCCCAGAGGTTCGAAGTTTATGGAGTAGACACGTAAATATCTCTAATAGGTTCATTAGGAGATGTAGAATTACAGGGTGAAGGAACAAAGTTTTTCACCTCCAATATTTATTGAGATTGAACCAGTGATGCCGTATGGGATTTCAGAGGGAAGAAGGTTCTGCTTTCAGTCTCTGACTCATACGCTCTGCACAGTTTGAAATCAGTTACGCCACCCCGTGTTCATATAAATATAGTAAATAGATAAAGTTACCACGCAACGCCCTACAAGAAGCAGTATCTGTGGCTAAGAAAGTTATAAGCATCATTCATCTAGGTGCCTGACAATACTGTAAATTTCTTTATCAAAATTACTTTTTGAAGCGGAGAAATTGCTTGCATTATTTTAACATTTAGATGCTTCTCAAATAATCACTTACTATGCGTGGTCGAAGACGTGAAAGCTAGAACTAGGTGCTTCCACTCAGACGTGAATACACATGTTCACCATGAGTGAATGAACAATCACGCATTTCACCCCTTTGCTCTTGTAAATGCTTATTCTAGGAGCCAGTCAAATTAGTCTCTGCATTGCTTTATTTCACTTCCATCTGTTAGGGTTTCTTTCAATAAGGTTTTTCATAAACACTTCTAATTAATTTATGCACAATCTAAAATTAATTTATACACTATGTAAAATTAACTTAGATACAAATTAAAAATGAAAATTTAGGAAAAATTACAAATGAGAATTTAGAAAAACTGTGTAATTTTTTACAAATTAATTTGTGCATAAATTAATTTTATTTCATGAAAAAAATTATTTTATGTCTTTCATACTTTTTTCAAAAAATATTTATGTAAAATTTTATACAAATATATCCTTATTATATTTACATGGAGTTAGTTACAGAACAGTAAAAATAGGATAAGTTTAACATATATCCAGAAACCAGATGTAGCTGATGTAAAAATCAAAGGCAGTGTTCAACTCAATTCATTTGGGAAAAAAATAAAAAGAACTCATTGTGTTCTTTATTTTGGTCCGGGGTTGGGTCACTAAAGACAATTTCAATGTTGGCTCTTTAATTGTTTGATGTGGTCCATGGCATCTACCCTTGTGCAGTTTATCACAATGAATGAATTGGATGTGGAATATTTATGTAGCAGAAAATGTTGATTATTGGCACATTGCTTAGAGACCCCAAACACAATTTATTGATTTCTTCACCCTAGTAAATTCCAAGGTTTTACATTGCAGTAGTGTGAACCTCTCAACAATGGTGCTACAATTTCCTCTTCATTGAACCTAGACAAATAACATAATAAGTATATCTGCCAAATTTGATCTGTGTCAACTCAAGAACTTGAGAAAGTAATAACATTCAGATCTATCCAATCACATTTTGTAAATAATCAATTTCATTCTTCAATTATCATCTCTTTCTGAAATAGTAAACAAACTATGCTAGTAATCTTGAGAATACTAGAAATTAAATTGAACAGCCCTTCAATTATTAAAAAATTCTCCAAGTTGGTCCCTGAATTTTATTATCAATGGAGGGACTAAACTAACAATTATTCAATAGTACTTCTGAGATAATTTTAAACAAATATATGAAGGGTTTATTCATTCTAAATTTTTCAAACTAAATAGACCATGTGAAGTTATATGCTGAATGCTTTCAACTTAGAATGGAGAAAGATTTGAATATGCAAGTAGGAAGAGATTTTGTCTTTCCTGGACCAAGATTTTGACTTGTCTGAGTCGAATCTTGATTACTTATTGAGAACGGTGAAATGAAATTAATGAAGAAAGAAAGAAAAGAATCCCCACAGTGACACCACTGAAACATACCACCGACAGCATAGGTTGTCACATGTCAATGTCTTCGTTTCTTTCTCTTGCCTGTTTCCAGGAACGTTGGGCTAACTTCCATGCATGCCAGTTGTTTTCTTCAACTTTGTCTCTTCTACTACATTTCACATCCAGGTCAAAAAAAAAAGCTTACGATAGAATTTTTCAGTTTTATTAGTGAAAATGTTATGACACAGTAAAAATTATAACAAAACTTGCCTGCAATTTATTTATCTCTTTGAGAAGTGTTACTAATAGACAATTTTTCGACAACTTTCTTGTTGGATGAAATTTATTAAAAATCACAAAATTTCATCCTTATCTTGTTTAATAATTTTCTTGTAACTTTAACAAATTTAACTAGTTAGGAAGATTATGTTCAAAAGAATTTTTAGAGATTGTATTGTAAGCACTCCTTTAAATCTTTTAGTATATTTTGCAATAAACATGGAAATTTTACTGGGATATTTAACACAATATTTTTAGGACAAGTTATCAAAATAAAACTTAAATTATAATTAAAAAGAAAAATATATACAATAAATTTTTTGGTAGCTACCAATGTTCCAAGTCTCCCATGTGATGTGAAGCCATGAGATACACGTGCAACATCTAGTTGCAGTTTTAAATCAATTTTAAGAACTCAATTATGTGTTTCTAAATTATTAATTAAAGGAGATTTATTATGATGAGTTGATAGCAATTGCAAATGTGGATTTTTGGTTTGTGTTCCTCACAAGCTTTGCTACATGAAACTTATTTTTCTAACACTATTGCAACTAGAAGATCCTCTCATCAAGTTCCTTTTTTTATCTAGGGTTACAGCTTTTGATTCCGTCTCTTAAGGGATTCCAGAAGATAATTACCACCTTTATCTTTCTTGCAAGAAAAATCTTGATAAAAAATCTTACGATGACTAAAAATGAGGTCGAACTATGATATATAAGTGAAGTGTAAATCTCATTTTTTAAATTGGTTTTGGAGGTGAGTTAGGTCCATAATCACTTTCTACATGGTATCAGAGTCTGATTAACAAGATTGTCGAATCTAGATTCGGCTATTTATTAATATATTGAACCTTGATTGATAGGTAGTTGGGACTAGATTAGATCATCGGTTAACGAATCACATTCGAGTTAAGTATAATTCCTCGACATAAGGAGTTTTGGAGATAAGTTAAACCCATAATCATTTTTTACCAATCTTTTTCTTTTTATAGATACACATAAAAAAAAGCCAAAAGAAAAAAAAGAATTTCGTTCACTGAATCATCTCAAAATATTTCACCATATTACAAGAACAAACTTGAGAAAAATCTCTCTATTACAAGAACACCCCCTTCTCTCTTAGGATGGTAACTCCATTCTCTAAATTAAGTGTTTCTTCTTTATCCCTTTATTTAGCAAAAGTTTATGAATTTATTCACAAATAAGACTCAATCAACATTTCTATAACAACTTCAATAAATACTTAAACATATTTTTAATTCTCTAATTTAGAAATTTTTTTTTTTAGTCATTTAATTCTTTAAAATGATTATGTAAATTTTTAGGGTTAGATAATATAAATAATGACGTTTGATATACTCAAATCTTATCTAATTAAAATTGTGTTACAATAAAATAAAATTGTGAATTAACATTTATTTAAAATTAATTTAAATTTAAATATATTTTTAGTCTTTTTAATAAAAAAAATTCTCCAATTAAATTTTTAATTTTTCAAAATTATTATTTTAGTTTCTAAATTTAAATGACATTAATAATGGTGTTAATATAATAAAACCTTGTCTAATCAGAGTATATCATGTCAAATGAATGAAATTGTAAGGTGACATTTATTTAAAATGTTACGTGACTGATTGAGTGGTTATTATCTTTCTTTGTTTCCACATTGTGTTTATCCTTTTTACTCTTCTCTTCCTCAAATTATTTTGTTCTTGTAACTAATCCTCGTTGAGTCATATTTTTTTTTAATTATAGGTTCAACTTTCTAACTATTCAACTTTTCAAAATCAATTATAATCACTCTTTTTCTGAAAAATTATACCTAATACTCTCTCAGGATTGTTGTAACTCTTTTTACTTAAGAGTTTAACAGTTCAAATCCCAAGATTTAATTGTGACTTGGCTCAAGGGATAATTATACAACCTACAACCATTTCTCCCTCAATAATTGCCCTATTAGAAATCTGCAATAGTTATATTACTTCATTATTAATATTTTCATTGTTATACTTAACAAAAAGTATACTTTATCTCCATTTCATTTTTACAAAACTAACTTATGAGATATGAGATAATTTATACCTATTTAATATATTTTATTTTAACCTTATTTTTAATTGATGTGAGATCTCTAACATTCTCTTATATCGAAAATTTCAAATTTGAACGTGGGTCTACATATTTGTAGATAATTTAATAATAATTCAATAACAAATGGTCCGATGGACCCAAAAAACTTATTAGGATAAACTCTAATATCATAATGAGAATAAATTTTAAACCCAACTCATCTTTATAAAACTGATTCATGAAGTAAAGTTTGCACCCATGTAATATATTCTAATTTAGCCTTAACTCTAATTAATATCCTTAATATATAAATACATGTTTAAATTTATAAATTTCGATGTAAGAGAATTGTGTTAAAGATCAATAATTTAATTATTAGAATAATAAATAATTTATATTATTATTAGTTTGTTTATTTATTTATTAATAAGTTAGTTCGTTAACTATTAATTTTTCTATAAAAATATTTTTTTACGATTATATAATATATAATAATAAATAATACAATTATTTTTCTTTCAAATATTATGTTTTGCTATAATCAAATTAATAGTCATCAATCACCTCGTTTTTAGAGTAAAATTTAATTATTTGAAAAATATTATGTTGAATAATTTTGAGAAGGGCAATAATAATATAGAGATATTAATTAATTAATAGATTACAAGTATAATCATTAATATCATTTTGAATTCAAAATCTTAAAATTACATATTCATACATCTTTATTATTTATATATTTTTCAATTTTACTCTATATAATATTTTAATTCATACTTAATCTTAAAAAAAATGGCAACATATTATATTACTGGTATATTTATACTATCATAACTTAGAAATCTATTGTTAGCACGTAAAAATGAATACATTGTTAGAGAAGAACGATCTCTCTACTCTAAAACTACTCCTATAGACAAAAGAAAATAAATAATGTTTGATACAAATCTCAAATGTTTATCAAACATTTAGAGAAACAAAAAAAAGTGATATAATAGATCTATACTAGATAATAAGAATCAAAGTATCATTCATTAAAAAATTATACTCAAATATCATTATCCAAAAGAAAAATTAGGGTAAATTTTTTTATGCCATTGTAATACATATATCCAAATAACTAAAGCAATATCTGAGAAGCATATAAGTGTCTGAATAACACACAGAGATGTTATTAATAAAAGATACATAAACATTATATTATATTATATATTGTATGAAATAAGGGTCGAAAATGGTGGTTCATTTTGAGTTGAGAGTCTGATAACCTTTAGAAAAAGTATATTCTAAAGGCAGTAATATGGTTCAGGAAACACAGACATGTGTATGCCATTATTTGCTCTCCACTATATAGACACTACAAGTAACTATTCAAATAGTTAGCAT
Source organism: Macrotyloma uniflorum (assembly GCA_016859785.1). Taxonomy (NCBI): domain Eukaryota; kingdom Viridiplantae; phylum Streptophyta; class Magnoliopsida; order Fabales; family Fabaceae; genus Macrotyloma; species Macrotyloma uniflorum. The sequence goes on from BDMB01000034.1 coordinate 334,088, forward strand.
CATTAATTCATAAACACTGTGCCATAACTTCCACTCTAGCTTTAATTTCAACCATATCATCATCACCTGCATTCAAATATACAATATCCAAGCTTAATTAGATCATATCACAATTCTTATATATATATAATATATATATATATATATGTATATATTTCACTTGATTCTATTTCAGAATAAACATGCAAAAGCTACTAGTAGTGGAAAGTCAAGTAATTTCTAATGCAGCTAGCTATTTTGATTACGTTCCAAAAAATCATTTTCAAACAATGGTTATAACTAATAATTTCTGAAAAATGCATCTGAGATGTGAAGCACAGTAGCAGAAGGTGATGAATGCTTACACAAGTTGGAGAGCAGTCTGGTCTTGACGTGAATATTGTTGATCAGAAGCTATGAGATTTACAGGGAAAAAGTTCCTGTCATAAGATTGTGAAGGAAGGGACTCGCACAGTGTTCCTTGCATCATATTTGATTGCTGTTATTGTTGAGCTCTCTCATGTTCAGCTATCTGCATCAATATTCAACAACTTTTTTACCATTCAATCAACAATAACTAATCACACACAACGTTTTTGTGTTTTTCTAATAATACACATTCTTGGAGTGTTATGTATGTGTGTGTTAATAGAAGAATGAGTGAGACCTTAGCTCGCAGATAATTATTATGGTTTTGCAGCTCAATTTCCTGCACAATGTCAACAAACTTAAACACCTCAGAATTTGGTTACTCATCTACACAAACCTTGATCAGTGAGATGAAATCAAAATGCAAGTAGGATTAAACAGATTAAAAGCCATAACAGTCTAAGAAGTTTGATATACAATATACAAACTCATTAAATCAACATGATAGAGAAGTTTTATTACATATATTGTAATTTTATTTTAGACTTTTAGAATATAAACTTAATTATTAGCAAAATATTATGTGACAAATACTAATAACACACTCCTCAGCATATTCTTTGTAGTTGGTCTATTTTTTTATAGGAACTTTAAAAAAAAAGTGATTAATTTCTGAAACATGTTTACTGCTTAAATTATGAACTAATCACATAAAAAGTACGTGACAACAAAGTTTTTATTTTCGTTCTGAGTCATCCTAAATAATTATTTAACGTATGTCATTGGAGAAATTAATCATGTGAAAGATAAGGGATAGTTTTCTGGAAAACTAGAACATTAATTATATATGTTTTAATTCCTGTATCACAACTTTAATTGACAAATAAAAATGAGAGAATATCAAAAGTAAGCCTTAAACAGCTTTTTGTAATTTTAATACAATAAATATTTTCTTGTTAATAAAAATATTGTATTTTAGACTTATCATACAAAAGCCTTTATCCTAATATTTGTAGAGAGGGAGTTAAAATAAGATTTGGTTGTCTTATTTTTAAGAAAAAAAAATAATTATTCTTAATATTACTCAGAAAAATTGTTTGAGCCCTAAAATAATTAAAGAGATTGCTGAAATAGATATGGACTAATTCAATCTCAAAATTTTTTTTTTTTTTTAAATTAGATATATAGCTTAAAAGTTTGCCAGACCTTAGTCTAGTAGCAACTGGGTTTGTATGAAATTCTAAATCAAAATTTTATTATTGTTGTTGGAGACTAAAATGTTAGCTAGACCTATTTTTTATCGTAAAAGAGAAGAAAGGATAAACCCTAAACAGAATATTTGCATCATCTTCTTCCTTATTCTGTTTGACAACCTTGCTATGTTAGGTATGATATATTAAAAATAGAAACAACTAAAGCATAAATCAATAACACCAGAGAAAAAATTACGAGTACCCGTTTTTGCATGAACTCGACATCAGCAAACAATGTTTCATGCTGCAAAATTTTGACTGCGTCAGTTCAAAGGAATAAATATATTCTAATGGGAGGAAACATATACAATATATATTTCAAAATATATAATATGTCAAAATATACTCTACTAAAAACATGGTTGAACGAGTTTCTTCATAAAAAAAAGTTAGAAGAGAAAAATGAAATGATTTTTTCTATAAATTAAAATTAATATGTATAAAATAAAGTTTAGATAAATTATACGAAAAAAAATTCTATAAATTACTTTATATATAAACTATTTTTCTTTATGAAAAGGTTAATTTTCATGTTTTTCCCAATAGTGCTTTTGAAAAATTCGTTCAAAACATATTTTAAGTGAAAAAAATTTTGTATCTAACTTTTTTTTTTCCTATAGTTTTTCTCATCTATTTTAATGCAGGCTTGAGTTTATATATATATATATATATATATATATATTAAAAAAAATTATATTTGTCATGAAATAATTTTTTTCAAAAATTTTCTATTAAGTAAAAAATTATTTTTTATTAAAATTTTGTATAAAAAAATTTACATACAGATAAATCAATAAAAAAATTTAAAAAATAAATATATAAAAAATTTCTCACAAAATAATATAAAAAATTTTCATAAAAATAAATTTATAAAAAATATTTCATAAATAAATAATTTTCTTATTATAATAATATATATAATTATAAATATATATATATATATATATATATATATATATATATATATAACACTTCAAATAACTATTTCTTAAAATAGCCATTGAGTTATTGTATTAGTCTGTATATATATACCTTTCTAGACCTAACTCTACTTAATCCTTTTTCCAATCTACCCTCAAGGTTCTTCAGTTCCTTGAGACTCAGAGAACCAAGTGCTTCCCCAAGGATGTGCCTGCAAAGCAAAATTCATGGATGAGCTATTCAATGGAGAGAATATATAAAAAAATATAAAAAAAGATAAGAAACTCACCTGTTTAGGTTCTGAATATCTCGAATTTGTCTTCTCAATTTGGATGATTCTTGCTGGTAAAACTGATGTTCACAGTGTTAATGTGAAGAAGAATATATATTGCATGGGAGGATTATAAAGTAGTAAATTATTGAGTGTTGTGTGTATTGGAATCAAGAATGAAGAATTAGGATGCATGCATGTGCTACGATGAAATATTAATTAATAATTTAGAAAGGTATTATTTTTTACTCAAATATAAACAAAGATGAAGAATAACATTTTTTTTAAATTATCCTTAATTATATATATATTACATATGATACTTATGTTTTAAAATAAAAGAATATATTTACAATTAAAATATTTTTAAAATAATGATTTTAATATTTTTTAAGCAAACTAATTAAATTAAATAAAATTTTATTAGTTGGAATTTCTTTATATTAAAGTACACAATTTTTTTATTGTGTGCCAGATATATTATTCTTTAGTGTGCTATGTATGCATTAATACATTATTAAAAAAAAACATATAAATACATTACTTATTTCTTTTACTATTATTAAAACATTAAGGGCTCATAACCTAAAATCAGGTTATTATTTTTTGATAGGGAGATTAAGACTTTAAATATTAAAAACAGTCTCTATAATTTGATGTAAGAGTATAAATAAATAAATAAATAAAATTTTAATTCAAAATACATGCATGGATAACCAATTAGATACCTGTATTTTTTTTATACTTTTGTAAATTAATACATTCTGGTTAGATAGAATCCTAAAAAATTACCTTTTCTACCAAATTTTAAACCAATTGTATTTTCACGATTCAGATATTTGATATTATTATTATTATTACTGTCTTCTTTAAATCCTTTAAACAGCATAAAGTTTGCTATCATTAATCTTAGTTTCATCTTAACTCTTTCCATTATTTGGGGTTCGAGTAAAAGTTGCATATTGAATTTGATTCCAGAAATTTTAGATGCAGGATTCATGTGGCAACCTCTAAAAAGGTTTATCCATCACACATGGGGGATTTGACTATAAAATGGTACTGTAATTATGAAATTATATGTGCATTTGTTATTATCTAAATAACCATAACAAAGCATTGTTTTATATTTCTGAATAAATTTACCTGCGTATTAACTTCAGATACAGATTCTGCATTTGTGGAAGCAGCACTAGCCTTTTTGTACCTTTCAATAGTTGCCCTAACACTGCAGAGTGCAGACAATTCAAGAAACTGTAAAAGCTAGTGGAACACTAAGATCAATTGCAGAAATTATGAACAAACATTCAGAAAAGTAAAAATAATGTTTACTGTCATGAACACATGACATTTTATATACTTTTTCAATAATTCATTGACTAATTATCTAGTGGAAGTATTGAACCCTAACAAAACCAAGAGAATGTTGTGGATCTGAAGCTTTAAAGCCCTCATGCATACCATTTACAATATCAAATATGCATCAAGATCATCTGAACAACAAAATTAAATTTACCTTTACGTGTCTTACAGACATGATTAAGCAATATCAACTTCAAAACGATCATTTATAAGAGACAAGAATTTGTACACTGCGTTTATCATGCATTGAAGATGATACAATGATACATTAGTTAGAAAATATTCTCAGATGCCACTCCAAATAGTTAGAGTTCATATGGTAAATCTATATCCAGTGTTGATTAACCCAGGTTAATCTATATATTGTATATATGGTGCAATTCAAAGTCTTAAAAAGATTCGTTTGAATTATGAGGTCATCGTGTTAGTATAAAAATCAAAAGAAATTGAAGGAGATATAAAACTCACAATCAAATTCTTCCACTAAAAACTTTCGTATGTATATCCTCCATAAAAATATGAATGATTTTTCAATATTAAAGGGTGTTTGCAGTTAATTTTTACGAAAAATAATAAATAAAAATATTAAAAATTATAATGTAAAAGCATGAAAAAAAGTTAAATGTTAACATTTCTTCAATTTTTTATTTCTTAACTATTACTCTTAAAATAGTTATAGAAAAATAAAAATTAATATGATGATCAAGAATAAACCTTCTATTATTCTGCAAATGATCCATCATAGTACCCTCTTTAACCAATAATAAGTATCAATTTTTAAGTTTTTTTACACAAATAATAATAATAAATAAATAAATAAATAACAAATTTTAATGTTGTTAGAAGTACAAATAAAAACAGATATTTAATATTAAATTCAAAAGTTAAAATTAGACTATTTTAAGACTTTGTTTTCTTATATTGAGACAAATAGAGTATATTATAATTATTTCTATTTGGAACATAATTAATTGAAGGTAAAAAACATAGTGCCTTATCTCAACCTTAATAGCCATGAGAATCCCTAGTTCTTACACCTCGATTCGCTTAAAACAAAACCCTTTGAAAATTGCTGATGTAGTTGTAGTTTGTGTCAGTAAACTTTGGAAACCTAAGAAATGAATGTCATCAACTCAGAACTTCTCATTAAATCGTACTCTGTTTTCTTTTCCCTCTTCTTACACCTTTCTTTGTCACTTATTTTTCTAAGGACACAAACCAGCTGAAGCTGAATTTGTTTATATATATAAACTCTCATTCTTTGAAATATTCTGAAGATAATGTGAAACCCCCTCTTCCCCTTTTTTTGAAAACTTGTTAAAGTTCAAACTTCGAATGGCAATAGTTAATGGCATGAGTACGAAGAAGCCAATAACTTATGATCATCTGGCCATAATGTAAATGTAAACTTCCCTTTTTATTGAAATTTCCAAAACACATAATTGAGAGTAGGTAGAAGATAGACGTCAAGTGTAGAAGCTTTATTTCCTCAACGATGAAAGAAATGAAAAAAGATGAAAGAGAGAGGGGTGTTTTGCTTTTAGCCATTCTTAGAATCTGATATCATGCTGTTACTTTTAGCAACTCAGGGTAAAAAACAAACGATCCAGAAAGAATAACATCAAAACACCATAATATATAACTTCTTTTGGATACTAATTGTTTTAAAAATTCTACCAAATGGGAAAGAAAATGAACTTACAATTATATATGTAAAAAGATGAACCAAAGACCCTGCAGAAGAATAAATGCCACTGTGCTATGTTGTCTTATTAAAGAACTAAGAAACAATACTTCACGTGATCAGTGAATCGTATTTTGTTAACCATTTGTTAGAGAACAGTGTTTTTCATTCATTTCAACAAAAAGATAACTGAAAATAGGATGATGTATATTCATTTATAATTTATATATTCATGAATATGAGTTGAGTTTTGTTCATATACCAGGCTTTCATCTATCTTTCATTTTCATTTTTTATATGAATTGTATATGTATGTACGTGTGTTTGGAAATGGGATTATTTAAGGGGAAAAAATAAAGAGTGAGCAAATTCTTTTTATTTTTAAATTAAGAGAATATTATATAATATTTATAAAATCAAATAGAAGATTTTGATATTAAATTTATGCTGAATATAATTTATTTTTATGTTATAATAATTAAATAAAAATATGCATTAGAAACAAACAAAAAAAGAAAAAATCTCTTTTTTCTTTCCTCCCCTCCAAAACCTTACTTCTACAGATATTCTTATAGAAAAAAGTAGCTACCTAATTCCATGAATATTTCAAAATCCCCCTCTGCCAGAAATTTCTTGTGGAAGCATAGAGAGTTTTTGACATTGATAATACCACACAGGGTGGGAAACCCTAACTGCAGCATATGTCCTTGACCCTACTGTAAAGGACAAATATTAATGGAAAGTGGTGAAAGAATTTTATACTTTCATGAACATCTACACAAGATTTAATTTAGGACAGAATGATGAGAAAAAAATATGTTTCAACTATAAGAGGAATCTGAACTTTGACCGCAGAAACCCTAATATTTGGGTCTTGGAAGGTTCACATTCATAACTACCTTGTACGGTGATAAACTCAGTAAAAGTGTTTTAAACATTATTTTTCTATTTACTTTCAAATGGGGTTATTAAATTGGTAGATACATATCCCGGATTTGACTGTCCTAAAGTCTTGGACATGAATGGATTTGGGTGTGTGACTAATCGAAACCCTAGATAACTTGAAATTTTGATCAGCTGACAAGTTAATTAGAGCGTCAAGAAAAAGTGATGATGATGACGATCGAGAAGAGAAGTTGATCAATAATGAGTGCGTGCAGCTTTATGTGGCAGACTTTTGTAGGTTTTATGGTTGACATGTTTAGGGAAAGAGAGAGAAAGGAAAAGGATTGGAAAAAAGCTTAAGAGTATGGGAGAATATACACAAAGAAGCTAAGATCTCTGACTTGCAAATCTTTGTAACCCTATTCAAATCTGGTCCTCTTCTTCATCTATTAAGTGGTACTCCTAGTATCACCTTAACTCCTATTTCTATCTCTCATCACAGATCTGCAACCTTTCAAACAAACAGTTCGGTAACAAGAATGAAAGAGCAATAGGTTTGTGAGATAAACCATATACATATACCACAAAGCTCACGAAGGAAGTAAAATTAACAATAAAAGATACAAACAAACAAAAGAGACAAAATGAAAGTGTTTAGAGAAAGAAAATTGACACTTTGAACTGAAAAACCAGACCTGGTCTTATATTAACCTCATTACAAAAATTTCAGAAAGAGAAACTAGAAGATATATCAGTTTCCTGTACAAATTAAACCAAGATTTAAGTCTCACATGACAGAAGATATTGTTGTAACAAAAAGTGGGACACATTTTGAGACAATATCAGCAAGCATTTGATATTAATAAACAGAAGCAAAGAGAAACTGGTTAAGAACACGTTCAAGATTAGGGGGTTACAGAAATTTAAGAAGGGTTAGTGTGGTGGTAAAACCTGTTGTTGGCATACTCATACAAACGGCCACGGCTTGAGAAGACAACAAGGGCAACTTCAGCATCACACAAAACTGACAATTCATAAGCTTTCTTCAGCAGACCGTTGCGGCGTTTGCAGAAGGTGACTTGCCTATTTGTGGTGTTCTCGATCCGTTTGATTTCAATCTTCCCTCTTCCCATCTTCTTTTGAGAAGACCCTTCTTGAGCTTGATTTGGAAGCTCCATGGTTTGAAGCTAAAAGTAATCAATTATACCAAAACCAGATAATTAGTCAGTACCCTTGTTCAATCATTAAAAAAATATATATATGCAAATCAAATTATCAAATAAGTTGAAGAGAAAGGAAAGAAAACAAAAACAAGAAATGTGAATAATTGTATATGTGCTTAATGGTTTGGTGTGATCTGGATTTTGGCATGCTATAAGGTAGTGACTAACCATGAAATTAGACAGCAATATACATAAAAATATTTAGGGTAAGAGGGTGCAAACAAACAAGTCCACTATGTTATCTATACCTTAGGAATCTGCACTATATGTAGTTCTTTGGTGTTAACCTTGAACTCAGGTACAAAGGATGCAAAATATGGAAGTGAGTTGGCCTAGCAGACAGGTATTTATGGACTGAAAATAGACCCTCCAACAATTACCCAACTCACACTATAATTTAACTTCTCGTGTTGGAGAATTAAAGCATGAGAGAGAGAGAGAGGGAGAGAGAGAGAGAGAGAGAGAGAGAGTGACTTGAGGTTCACCTTTCATGCTCCATAAACCATCCATTTCTTCATGTATGGGGAAAAGGAGAGGGAGATAATGAAAGGGTCTTTTCGAAAGTGACTTTAATTTGTTAATGTGGGGTTTGATTCAATTTCAATGAGAGGGACACGAACATTAAAGTTTGCACGCAAAATTCTGAAGCTTCAAATTTTTAACGCATCAAAGAAAAAAACCATTTTGCTTCTTGGATTTTGAGTTTTTGGCATTTTACTTCAAATATGGTCTTGTTTACACTTCTGGGAAAAGAAAAAGAAAAAAAGTAAGACAAACTAAACTCTGTTAATATATTAAAACTAACATTTCTTAAGAAATAAAACTTGAAATATATGTATAAATTAATTTGAACTTTAGTTCCTTTAAATTCTTATTTACTTATAAATACTTGTTCAGAAATGTTTATCAAATCAAACCTCAGAGTTTCCAATGACTCATAACCCTCTCTCTTGAATTATTACATTTTTAACTAATAAGGGTTCCCACGTGATGTCTGATCATAATCTTCAATTCTTCTCCTTATATTTCAGCTAGTCTTTGTGGGGATGGGAAAGTCAGTTTGAATTTTTCAGTTCAAAATTTTCTTCCTTTTCCCTTTTCTGCATTTTGATTTTGATGGCCTGGTTAATATCTCAAGGAATATATATATATATATATATATATATATATATATATATATGAAGGATTGAATTTTCAACAGTATAATAAACATTTCAAGTTTTTTTGGGGTTTATACCACCAGTTATACTAACATATGTGGATTAAATTGCAAATTCATGATGGAACTTGTAATGGAAAGAAAAGCAGAATAGAAAGATAAAAGTGTAAGAGTGTCATGGCAAAGAGTTCTGTAAAATAAAGGTTGAAGAATAAATAGAAAAATTTAATTTAGTGAAACATGGTAAGAATATAGTGATATTATTTTTTGTCATTTTTTTTTTACTTTTAATTTCTTAAATAGTGTCCTGAAAAAATCGTCACTATTTTTCTAAGATTGGAGGTTGTGGGAAAAAGTGCGTAAAACAAATGAGCATTATTTAACATCAACATCATGTATATTCAAATATTAAAGATGGTATTAATTGATCTATAAATTCAGTAGTGGTACTTTCATTTTTTAAATACTGAGGAACGATCATGGAAGAAAGTGTGTAAACAGATCATTAATTATTTCATATCAACATCATGTATATTCAAAAATATTGAATGATATTAATTAATCTATAGTTCACTAGTACTAAATTTAGAAGCAAAGTTATTCTAGCAAAACTCCCCAGTAATGAATAAAAAATAAAATAAACTTTCGTTGTTTTATTTGTATATATAGTGAAATAAAAATATTATTTTAAATTAAATTTAACGAAAATCTGAACTTTATAAAATTATTTTGATCGATGAATTATAGGAATAGTCCCTGAAACACGCAGTTGAGGAAAGAGTGGTGTTTCATGATGTATACGTGTTCCACATGACCTAAGACAATCTTCAGGAAACTTCTAAGAAGAATGTTGAGGAATATTGTGCCACTATGGAATTTTTTATTTTTAATAATAATAATAATAATAATAATAATAATAATAATAATAATAATAATATATTATTAGAGAGAGAGTGAAACAGAAAGAGAAAAGAAAAAAAGTAAAAAGAGAATCGGGAATGTTTATAAAGATAATTTAGTAGATTATGACTTTATGCATAGATTTAGTTTTAGTTGGTTGGATAATATTCTTGATTATCTTAGAGATTATTTCTATAGAAATAAAAATACCTATCCGAATATCCATTTTCTTAATCTCCTTACAAACTTGCTTTAATATTCAAATTTTTTTTATTAAAAATAGTAACTTTTTGTATTTTAATTTTTATTAACAGGTTTCATAGCCATATTTAGCATATTAAGTTTTGTTATATGTCGAGGAAAATTATTGCAAACCATGATCTTATAAATATCTCATAAGTGAATATTAAAAATAAACTATTCATTAAGATATTATATATATATATATCATTTATGTTTTTTATAAAATAACATTCACATCTCTTTAACTTTTTTTAATAAAAATTTGCATCTTAATAAATATAAAATGGCTTATTTTTTATTTTATTTGATAATAACATATTCACTAAAACTTAAATAAAAATTATGAAAATTAAAAATTAAAATTTTAAAGTATAAAATTAAATATATTTAAAAAAATATAGAATGACTTAGTTTTAAATTAAATTTTAATTTTAAAATAGACCATCACCTCTCTTATATTAATTTTTATTTATATTAATTTTTATTTATATTAAAATTATATGTAAATATGATAATCAGTTATTAAATTTAATCATAAATTTTATAGCTATTTATTTATTTTAAAATAATAATTCTTTAAAAAGTATAGTTTTTTATAAGATAAATTTTAATTTTATAATAGTATCATTATTATGATATTTTTAATATATAATAATTAAATCATTCAAGTCTTTTATAAAAAAAAAATTATATATTTTTTTATTTTAAAACTAAATTTTAAATTTTATTATTTTTTATTTATATTTTAGTTAATTTAATATTTTAAAATAAAATAAAAGAGACCATTTTATTAAAATATGAAAGAGGTAGGTATTAGTTATTTAAAACCTAAAATAAGTGAATATGTCCTAGAAAGAAAAAAAAAGTGTTATTTGATTAAGAATATAAAGTAGGTGTCTATCGTTTAATATAAACTTTACAAGATAAGTGTAGATAATTTACTTGATAGATATCGGTTAATTATTTAATAGGGAGTAAAATAATTATTTAATTAATTATTTAATTTTTTTTACACTCTTTACACTTTTATTTAATTTTATCTTGTAATTATTTTTTATATTTTTAGTACTAGTTTTTATTAATATATTTATCATAATTAATTAAAAAAATATAAATTAAAAAAGAAAATGTAATTTGCTATGATTAAAATTCAAAATTATTATCCCTTTGCTAAAATTTTAACTAACAAATAAAATCTAATCTTGAATATATTAGAATATTTCTATTATTATTGGTAATATTAGTACCAATATTAGTAGTAAATTAAAGATTAATTTAACCTCATAAAACCAATTCAATGAGATGAGGTTTATACCACTATATAAAACTTGTTTTGGCCTTATCTCTAGTCGATGTGGGATCTCCAACAAATATGCAAACTCTGTAAGTGTGAATGGTTTTTCTTTATTGTAATTTCAAGTGTGAAACTTAGATTGTGGAGTCATCTTTTTGAAATAATTTAATTATTCGTCATAAATCTTAAGAAAAAAAATCTTGAAAATGAATTTTCAAGTTTTCACATAATTAGTAATGTTATTTGAGACAATATTAAACACTTTGATGGATTGTTTTCGTCACTGTCGGTTCCAAACCATGTTAATATTTTGTCTTCGCTATATTTATGATGTGTTTCTGTTTATATCAGAGATTGCTTTCTATATATTAATTTAGAGTTGAAATCATATTTCACTTGAAAAATAATTTCAATAAATTCAAAAGAAAAAAAATGGTTTTTCTTTATTGTAAAACTCATAAAATTATTCTTAAAAATAAATTACCCTAAGGTTTTCATTAATTCCTTAAGTAACTTCAATGGTACAACTATAGTAGAGTTTCTAAACTTAATTTTAGTGATTTTAATAATACCACATGAAAGTTAAGATCTTTAATAGGTTTTTATATAAGAACTAATCTCTAATAATAAGATCCACATAAAATATATTCCTATTAAAGATACTAATTATTTTTAATTCTTTATTTCGGTGTTTATTTTTAATATAAAGTTGCCACATTTTTTTTTTATTTCAAACATTTATGCAGAAAAAAAAATTGTTTTCAATATTTCTGTATAAATATTTAAAAATAATAAACAAGTAAAAGGGTAAAAATAGAAAATAAAGCAGAAAAAGGAAACACAAACAAAAATGATCTCTAAATTGAGAAAAATTATTCATATCTCAAAATCACACGTTATAATAGAAAAAACTCTATTTTGATTCATTTAATCTCAACACTTCATCTTCCCTTAAAAATCACGTTGCATTCAGTTATCATTTTTTTCGAAACAAACACCTACATGAACATTGTCAATGAAACCTTGCTCCAGTTCACACATAGATTTATGAACACTTCCCAATATCAAATGATTCCAGAACAGTACAAAGTTATCACGAAAGGAATACACCAGTTTATTACGAATTATCCTAAAATAAAACATATTTACATTAGAGAGAAAATGATGGGATAGGGCCACAAATTTCTGCATTTAACACTTAAATAGTATGTGAACTAAAACATTAACTAAACAATCCAATTCTTAATCACATTGAAGAATTTTTTCATCTCCTACCAACCATGAATCATGTATAGCCATGGCTATATCAATGGTTAGTTATTAATTCTTGAGTTTTTATACGGAAAATTGGTAACATATAGAATTAAAATCATAAAATAATTATATTTTTATTCAATTTTAAGTAATCTAATTATTGAAGTTTAAAGTGAGTTAGAATTTTATATTGAATAAAAATGAAAAGGTTAAAATAGTATATAAAGAAGAAAGACACACAAACTCTTAATCTTAAGATTTTGGATAAAAAATAAAATCATATTCACTTATATAATTGTGGTTTACTCTATTGGTGAAAATCTTTTCTGTGTTACTTCCTCCTTAGATACCTAATATCGATATTATATGTAAAAAAATTTTCAACAACCTATATACAAGGAAGTTTTGTCATAGAATATTTGTATACAATCTTTTTATTTTGGAAAGGTCTATGGTATGTTTTAAGTTGAAGGGACAATGATAACATATGCCAAAAAGATTTTGATTTTGCATATAATTAGGCTAAACTTTACCATTATAGCAATTCATTTGTTTCCCTCAACTGGAGTAGCTATCAGTGCAATTCATAAAAATTATTCACTTCAACAGTACTTGATGGAACAATTTGCCATTCTAAACGGCACCATCTTCTCTTTATTTTCATCAATCTCACTGATCTTAATGAAATTTGGAGCTACCTTTCAAAACATATATCTTTCAACTTTCAAATATATATGAAATGAAATTATGATCAAATATACATACAATATTTAGTTTGAATTGGCAAAACACATTGTTTAGACAAGATGAACAAAGGTTTTATCTACTTCCATATAATAGAGGAGCATCTGAAGAAAATAGCAGGGTTAAAAGAAAGGATGCAAAGCAATAATTTTCATCCTCTATTATGTCTCCACTCTTTCTTGATTTTGTGTAGAGGTTGGTTTTATGTACTAGATTCAATGCTTCACCAAATTTTCCACCATGTTATAATTGACTGAAAGATGTGGACCATAAGGTGATAATCTCATTGCCATAATTTCTTCTTACCTTGCCAAACTTCAATGAGCTTCATTTAGGTACAATGTCTATATTAAAACACATTGCCACATATAGTCTATGCTTCCTAGTTCCATCAATTTCACAAGCTCAATGTAAACATGAATAAACTTCTATAGCACTTTTAAAGTATAAATATAAAAAGAAAAGATAAAATTCATAATCCTTGTTAAACTGCATTTGATGCTGAGTTTGTGATTCTTCTTTGCAGCATTTCTGTGGTGAACATTAAATGCAGTTTTTTGACCATGGGATGTGTTGTGAAGCAGTTCAATGGGAGTGTTATAAATGCTATATTATATGTGTAGGTGAGGATGCATCATAAAAGGAAACGTGATTCCTTGAAGTTTCTTCTTTGAGGACCACATTGTTGTAACATGGAAAGGGGTTTGATAATAACCCGCTGATAAATGCAATGATTCCTTTATACCCACCCCCTAATCATGGTGTCTGGATCTGGGGTATAATCACATTCCCCTTCACAATTTCTCACCAATCAACTCACAGATAAAAAGGACTCTCATAAACTAATCAATATAACACTTTATAAACTCATGCTAACATGGGATTGCACACACAAATATAGACCCCTTACATAAATAAAATGAAATAATTGTTACGAGGAGGTTAACAATGACATTAGTGTAACACAATAAGGTTAACCTATATTAGATAGTGGTGTGGATTGAGGTAATGTGCAGTTGGTGAAAACATAGGAATGATGCGTTGTTTTGTAATAAGAAAGTAGATGTAGAAAAAAAATTTCTTTCTAACTTAACTTAACTCTTAATTGTAGGTCAAGTCTAGAGTTTTAATAGTTATTGGATCCGAATTCCTGGTATCTGTTAACCATTCAATAGGAAGAGAAATAATTATCTAATTAACTAGTGCATTTTTTCTTAAATCTTATAATTATTTTTTATACTTCTAGTATCAAATTTTATTAATATATTTCACATTGTTGATTAAAAAACAATACCATTAATATAACTGTAATAGATAATTATTATAGACTTCGTAATAATCTTATTAATATCTAACTCCTTTTTAAAATTAATATATATATATATATATATATATATTATTTTATTTTATTTTTATCTAGAAATAAATATTTGGATTTTAATATTCTATTCTAAATTGTAAGTATGAATATTGTTTTGTGGGATGTTAAGAGGCAGCTCTTATTGACGGAAGTAGGGTGATGCATAATGGTATATGATATATCAATAATTAAAGTAATTATAAAATTATTAATTTTACTTGGTATATGATATATCAATAATTAAAGTAATTGTAAAATTATTAATTTTACTTTTTGTGCATACATAAATAATTTCGCATCGCAGCAATTGCAATTCATATCACAACAATCGCAATATCTGAAACCAAAACCGCAATTTAGAACCATGTTAGATCCTAGTAATATAAATTATACCAGAGTTAATTAGGTTACATACTCATTGATATATTTTATATATAGACTAGTACTCTAATGAAAAAATATACATAGTAAAATAATAATAATAAAAAAAAGACAAATATAAAAAAATAGATTTTCTTATTATCATAATTTTGAAGAAAATAATCATATGTATATTATTAAGTAAGATTGTAGTAATCTAGATTGAAAGATCTATAATAAAAATATATATAATTTTTAATTTAAAATACAATATTTCATCCAATTTAATGTTTGAGACTTGAGTTTCCTGAGAATATTAGTAATGGATTAAAGCCTAACTCAACCTCATAAAATCGATTCGATGAGGCGTCCCTAAACTTGACGTGAGACTAGAAATTATGGGTGGTCTGATATCGGCCTGAGAGAAAGTGAACCGAGAATGGTCCGAGAATCTCGTTAGGATTGGCTCTGATACCATATTAGTAATATTAGTACCAATATTAGTAGTGGATTAAAACCTAACTCAACCTCATAAAACCAGCTCGATGAGATAAGGTTTGCACCACTATATAAAACTTACTTTGGCCTTATCTCTAGTCGATGTGAGATCTCCAACCATAATTATAGTGTTAATAACATTATTATCTATTGTACTGGCAACTTTTCCACAAAGTTGGATTATTTTTTGTGTTGGTTGATACTTTATGAGGTGTGGTAAAGGAAAGGCAATCAAATTTAGGGTCTTGGTGAGTATAATTTGGAAATTGTTGGATATTTTGTATCACCTAAAAATATAATTAAATTAATATATATATATATATATATAAAAAGTAGTGTAAATCTTATTTTATAAGTTGATTTTATAAAGTTGAATTAGACTTAAAATATACTTCTATTATGGTATTAGAGTTTATTCTATTAAGATTGATAGACCTATCACACTACCTCTCACCCACACATGTCTTGTCTTAGAACTGTCTTGTAGGGAGTGTGTTGGAGATCACATCGCCTAGAGATATGACTAAATTAATTAAATTTGGTGCAAGCAAATCTCACCTCATAAATTAGTTTTATAAAGTTAAGTTAAGTTCAAAAATCATTTTAAAAGTAAATTTTTCTAAGTTTAAGTTGAGGGGAGTTTGGTGATTAAAGATTATAAGATAAAAAATATTATGTATAAATTAAGTGGCATAATGGATGGTAAGAGGTGGGTTGAGGGTGGTAAGATGAGTTATCTTCTAGTTAATAATGCTGCTAAAATTATATAAAGAAAATATTAGAAATGACAAAATTTTTATAATAGGACATACAATATGAAATTATTCAATTTTAAGAATTATGTTGAGATCTTTAATTGATAGGAGATAAAAGAAATTTGAAAAAGTGTGGATTAAAGAAAGATGTCTACACGAGGATAGAGTTTTTCATATGAAATGACTAAGATGATTATTTCTTATGATACTGAAAAGGAGGGAATATGGATGATGGGTAGTTATAAGTAATGTGGTAAATGAGGTTGAAGGATGTTATGAGAACTAACTATGTCTATTAAGATAGTGACAAACAATTGGTGGATGGTTTCTTGAAAATGAAGAATTTGAGAGAAATGTTAACCTATGAAGACTTCGGGATAATTAGAAGTGGAAAGGGTTTTGAGGGAGGATTGAGGAGTTAGTGTCATATTGGGATTGTATATCGATCTCAACCATTAATAGCAAGAAGCACACAAAACACTTATGACCTAGAATGAAGTTGTCATCACAATTATAATAAATTTCTTGGATCAATGTTCCTATAATTGGGAGGCTATGAGGTGTATGTATTTGGAGTGTGGGTAAATGAAGGGGTGTGGGGTAAACTAGGAATAGCTTGGGGTTATTTAGGAAAATAGGATTTAGAATTGATTAGAAAATAAAAATTAGTTTTTGGATAGCCATTTCTATGTAGTGATTATGAATCAATCCTAAAATAAAGTAATTAAGTATAATTTCATATGGTAAATTCAAGACTTAATTGTAATTTTTTTCAAAGTTGGCTTGATAAGAGTTAAAAAAGCATATTTACGAAGTTTGAATAGTTCTACCTAAAGTTTTCATAACAAGAAAGACCAAAATGTGTCTTTAAGACTTTAATAAAGAAATCACAACTCATAAATTGGGAGTTGTGGTACATCTATTTATAATAACTAAGAACAACCTTTCATATGAAAAAGCTTATGTATAGGCATTGGTTTATAGGTACTTGATATAGAGAGAAAAATCATTTATATTGAAAAACCAATCTAGTGGTTTGGAACCATCAAAGTAAGCTAGTTGCAATTTTAAAGAGCAATAAGTGGTATGATGTTGTTGGTGGGAAAAGACAAGGTTATGTGGTGGGAGAATGGTGTAGTAATATGTTACAATGAGGTGGGTAATATGTAGGATGAGGTTGGGTAAAGAAAAAAAAAAAACTGTAGGGTGAATAGTCAAGGTAAAAGAAATATGAAAAACCTATTTTTTAATGATTTCATTGTGACATGAAATATATCCTTACAAGTTTCGATGTTTTGTTATATATGAACTAATGACGATTATCTTGAGCTTTTATATGAACTTACATTGCTATCAGTAGCTTATAGATTGATAAAGCTATTAGTATCTTTTCACAATGATTCAGGAGGAATAGAAGATAATGATAAAAATAAAAATTTGTTAAGTTATTACTACCATTACTATAGAGAGAAATTGAGTTATTTTGTGGTATTATCTGAATTGGGTTGAGTTTGGAGGTGACCAACCTTCAACAATATCTTTGGGAATGTGTGTTTGGTAAGATTGATGATGTTTTTAAGGTGGGGGTTGTAGTGAAGCAACCAAGAGAGAAAGTGTCTTCTTTTTTAAAATAAGTGAGTTCAAACTTCTCGAAAGTAGCTAATTCTTTTAATGTTGATATTTCAGTTTGCATTTTATATAATATAATTGAGAAATATGTCTTTTAATCGTACAACATAGATTATTGTGATTGCATTTTTTTTGTTATCATTAGTAATAGAGAGTAGACTCACCCCTTTATACCCAAATTTTTTCAAGAAAAGAAGCTCTCAACACCTTGTGGGGATGTGAAAATAATGGAACTACACTATATTAATAAACATGTTTACTTTTATAATTTTTTTGTCATACGAGGAGTAGATGAACCATAATTAGTAGTCATTATAAAAGTTAATGTATCTTATAAAATACCTTTTGTTAAGAGATCGTGTAAAAATATTAACAATATTATTATCAATTAAATATATCGTGGGATGAAGAGAACTATGAATTATGTTTGCTTTACCCAAGAGTTCTTCAATCATAATGAATTAAAGATGTCAATTCGTTCCATTGTTGGAGTTGAATATTAGAGATTTTGTTCTAGAAAATCTAACTCCCTAAAAGAGGTGGGCATTTGATGTCTTATTTACCAAAAACAACCTCTAATTATCCCTTTTTCCCAAGTTTTGAAAAAGAGGAGTTATTGAACTTGATTTATTTTAAAAAATATTATATTAAATCTTAAATTATTTAGTAAAAATTTAATATTTATCCAAATTTTTAATAATTTTATTAGTTTATTTGAATTTAAACAATTATTGTATATTCATCATAATCATATTTCATAATTATATTATATATTAATCGATTTATCTTTATTTAAATTCTATTAATCTTATTTATCATCTTACATATATAATCTATATTTTATTTTAAAATAAATAAATAATACTTAAATTAATAAATTCTCATATTTATAATATTTTTTAAAAATTTATATAAATACAAGTACGTGAGATTAATTAAACTATATATAAGTTTTATTAAACCATTTTTTCTATTATTTTAATATCTGGTTAAGAAATTCTTTAAAAAAAATAATAAATAATAAATAATTAAAAAAATTATAAATTTTACCATTAGGTCAATTCGTCCTTTGACTCAGGTATACTATAAATTATATGAGTTAAGGCGAAATAGATTATAAGTTGAAAAGTTTAATCCTTTCAACATTTTTCATAACAAACTCATAAATCAACCAGGTAGTCAGCTATCCTATATTATCATTCATAATTTCTATTTATATTTTGAAATATATATATATATATATATATATATATATTAATGTAGTCAACATTCTAATTCATATTTACCATTATATTTACATACCTGTGAATAACCCTTATTAGTTATTGAAAGCAATAAGTAAGCAATTAATTTTCACCCACCATAACATTAGTTATTGTTGAATCCAATGAACATTGGTGATATCATAGAACAATTGGAATGTTTTTGTGGGAAGGATATGATAAAATGTTTACAATTAGTGCAATGAAATGAACTGTTCTTTTTGCACTCAACAATTTTCTTTTTCTTTCCCTCTATATCTTCACTGAATCGTTAATTATTAATATATTATCTTACAAGTTGCAAACTTGAATATTAGAAATATCATGCATCGAAAATTTTATTTTATAATTCAGATTATCTCCTTAAATCCAAAAGAAAGTGCGTAATTCATGGCATATATTCGCAGTTGGAAAGATTTGAAATCCAGAATTCAAAACCCTAAATGTAGGTGAGGGACCACTGCAACCTGATATTTATACTTCATCCTAAAAATGGAGGTGAATATGGGAACCATTAAAACGATACATGTTCTCAAATGGTTAGTAATTAACCTGTCAAAATCACACCACATGGATACATAATATTTTGAAAATGATATGATTTTGGTTTTGCAGACAATAAATTGATGTCTGCGTAAATATCACGAAACAATTTAAAGATTACTTTCACTTGTTTATAAAAATGTTTTAAACTTAAGCAACATTCCTATCTAATTTTATCTTTCAAACACAGATATTATAGTAACATTGTTAATATATATATATATATATATATATTCAGCAAATTTAGGTCAACTTTAATATGACATAGATATAGAAAGTTATTATAGATTTATTTTTAAATTTGATTTAAAAATTGAGATTTATTTATTATTTATATAATATATTTAGATATTATTTTTAGTTAATATTTCCTATGAAAAAGTGTTTTCAAAATATTATGATATTTTATTTTAAGAAATTTTAATAAACAATGTTGTTGAACAATCTCTTAATAATAAATTGTTTAAATATGTATTTTTAAAGAAATGCATTACTATTAAACAGCTTTTTAGAAACGTATTTTAATTATGTATTATTAAAGAAGAAGAATGGCTTTAATTGTGTATTCTTAAAGAAGAAAAATGACTTTAATTGTGTATTACAAGCAGAATATCACACAAAAATCACTAAATTTTAAAAGAATAACTATTTTCAATGGAATGTTTAAGATACTCAGGTCCATTTCATGTTACATGTATTCTTAACAATATTACAAAGATTATAAATATTTGCATTAATTCCTTGGATAAATGTGAATTGATTGGCCTAATGAATTTGTTGGTATGTTTTTGTGTGATATTTCTGCTTATAAGAACTTGAAATTTTTAAATTAAATTTAAGAGGAATGAAGTGAATTTGTCTAGTTCTAAAATTAGGGCAACATCACAAAGTCTAAGGATGAACAGTGAAAATATCACAGATTTGTACAATACAGTGTTGTTGTAGGAGGGAAAATGATAATGTACTTATTCATATTGTTATGGTCAAATTTATGGGACAAGTTGTTGTACACTCATGCATGAGCATGGTAACCCATTATGTATCAAGTACTTTTGTTATACACTATCAATAAATTCATTTTATTTAGTAAAAACAAAATGAAATTAGAACATTATCCTTAAAATCACATTAATGTTAAAATTCTGAGAGTCTAAGAAATAATTGGTGGGAATAGTATTCAATTCTTTCCTTAAAAGTAAAGCATCAGATTTGAGTCTAATTTATGGAGAAAATATACTTGAAAGAGAAAGTTCATTAAAAATAACTTAAATTTCAATTTTGTTCTTATTTTAGGTAAAATTAGCCTCAAAGCATTCATTCATTCAAATATTGTATTTCATATGCATGACAAGAACCACAAGTAACAAAAAAATATATAAATATAATGTGTTAATGGGTAGGTTTAGTTGATTGAAATCAACCTAATAAAAAATTTTAACCAAGCTATATTGATCATGTTAGTTTAAACCTTTTTTACCCTATAAAATTATGACCCTTATTTCTTCTAATATTTTAGGGAAATAAAATAATGATTCCTTTTTCTTTATGCCAATTCCCTCCATTTAAAAGGTTCATTCCATGAAAAAGGTTATTCCCTTTCCTAGTTTCATACAAACCAAAGATTACAAATTTCATATATTCTTTAAACCAAATAAAAGCTTTTAGATCCCCACAACATTTTGTTGTAATAATCTTACTTTCTTTTTTATCAAATTACTAATTATTTATATATATATATATATATATATACACGTTTTACTATATTTAAAAGTTAAAAATAATAATAATTTATGCATATATTACTTTCCATAGATTAATCAACATGTTTTTTTTTCTTCATAAAATTAAATTATCATAAAATTAGAGATTTAGATTAAAATCTAATATCACCTAAAGATAAAGTCAAATTAAAATATATTAGATTAGTTCAAACATCATTTCATAAACTAATTTTGTGATGATAAATTAAATTTAAAATGTATTTTTAATATATTCTCAAAACCTATTTTAATAAAATTATTATATTTATCTAAATCACTAGATTCATACTCGAATTTAAAAAAATTAATAAAAAAGGATGTGTTCTAGTCTCTTAAACTAATCATGCACTTTTTTTATAACAAAATCACAACATAATTATAAAAAAATGCAATCACTTTAAGTAAAATTATTCTTGTAACATTAGTTTTTTTTTTATGTCTCTCATTAACACACGCATAAATGCATGAAAAGTAATGAGATAGAATAAAGATGTAAAAATTCCACTATAATAATCCATTAATTTGAAAATGTATGAAGTAAGTAAAAGTAACCTAACCTAATAATCTTCACTCGTTCAAATATCGAAGAACTTGGTAGTGTACGTAAAGTTTTATTTATTTGGAAATTTACTAAGCATGGGAAGATAAGAATCAAAACATGGTCCATCCACTTGAATTTGTGTTATTCCTCTTCAACCATTGGTGAGATAACACGTACCCAAAATCATAGCTAAAAACATATAATAACGTGTAAGGAAGAAAAGAAACAAGAAAATGAAGATCAATACAAGAAAAGTCTATGATGTTGCCAAACAACAACTCTATATAGTTCATCTTTTCTAGAAATCATTACAATTATAATTTTCTTATATCTTTATATCACTTAAGATAGCGTGAGGATCTTACATTGTTTTAACTAGTTTTTGTTTGACTTCCATTTTAGTATATATACATTTTTTTATCATTACTATAATAGGGACATTTTATAACTATGTTACCACTCTTTGCTGAAAATGCATGTTTAAGTTGATACTAAGAAATAAATATGGTTTAGAACTTATTCAACATTAATATTTTAAAATTTAAATTTATACATATCATTAGGATTACATAATTCAATTTCAATCTTATTTTGAAGAGAAATTGTGATAGAATATACATTGTTTTAATCTTAACTATTTAGTGATAGGAAACTTTTTAATATATAGGCAAGATATTAAAAAAAGTATTGTTTTTACTTGTATGTATTTTCGTTCACAATGACAAATTAGGATAGATAATTTTTTATATATAAAAAATATATTTTATTTGTTAATTTTTTCCTATTGACTTTAAAAATGGTCTAGACATTAAATTTTGATTTTCTTTTTATGTTTCAAAATTAAAATATGTTTAATGAGTTTAAATCATAATGAAAAATGACTTCATAGATATGAAATATTTATGTAAAATAAAATCTTAGTTAATATTTTTATAATCGATATTTACCATGATAATTATAAATTTACAAAATTATTATATATAATAAAATATTGAATATTAAATTTCTTTTATAAGATATCAACATGTCAACTAAACGAGATGTTTAATATTTTAGAAGCTTAAAAATTTTAATTATTTGAAAATTATTATGATAATAATTATTTTTTATTGATAATTTATTTATTTATAAAATTTTAAACAATTGAATTAATAAAAAATATTAAAAATAAATTTTTAATTCTTATTTTTAAAATAAATATAATATATATAAGAGATTTATTTATTTTATAAATAAGAAGAGATAAATTTTATTTTTTACATTCTTAATCTAATAATTAACATGAATGAATTAGTATTATAAAATATTATATTAAAAATAATGAATGACGAGGATAAGAATAAATCTTTATATACAATCATACATAATTTTATTTAGGGTATGTTTAGATTAGAAAATTGATTTGAAGGAGTGCAAAGGAAAAAAAATAAAAAGAAAGAGAAAAAAAAATAAAATAGTTTAGATTAAGAGAAAAAGAAAAAAAATAATGGAAAATTAAATATTATTTTTATATTTTTTTATTATTTTAAATATTTTTTATTATTAAAATAAAAATATAAATAATATATAATTTTAATATTATTATAATTAATTTTATTTATTATTATTAACTTTTTATATTATTTATTATTATTATTATTATTAAATATTTTATGATTAATTTTATTTATTATTATTAATTATTTATTATTTAATATATTTTTTTAATTATTTAATTTAATAAAATAAAATACAAATCAATATATATATATATAACTATCTTTTCTCGCAAATTTTTGTTTATTAGAAGGGAAAAGTTGAGGAGAGAATTTTATCTTGATTTGCGAGTTATTCGTTTTGATTTTCGCAAAATTATCTCACTTCTTCGCTCTTATACAGTAGATATCAGGACCCAAAGAGACGCTTACTAAAATATATAAATATCTCAAATGGGATTACACTATTTTTTTTTAAATTAACGATAAGAAAAATTAAAGGTTAAATGACTTCCAATGAATTTAGTCTAGTTATTAATTCTATTTGATTTAATTTTATTTATCTAAATTGAGTTTTTATTTATTTATTTAGTTCCATCCAATACAATTATAATTGGTTGAGTAGAATTATTTAATAAAAAATATTATATATTTTTTTAATTTTTATAAAAAAAAATATTTTTTAATTTTTAATATTTATTTATAAGATAATAATAATTTAATCAAATCCACTTTATAAACCTAATTCAGTTGGTTATAATTTAATAGTATTGACCAGATTTAATTATTTCTAACTTGATTTAGTTTAATTTGACAATACCTAATCCTTAATCTGACCCACCTAATCTAGCCTATTTCATCTTATCCTAAATAAGTTAAATCTGACTCGACATATCCTACTTTAACCTGATTCATCCTTACCTACACTAACCCAACTTAGTTTGTACTAATCTTATTGGATTTTCACTAATCCAACCAAACTCACCCTAACCTAACTAGTTAAGCTAAGTCAAACTTATTTGAAATTAAAATCATCTAAGCGAAGTTGAATTAAGTAGGATTAAATCAGAATGGATTAGACCAGATCAAGTAAGTTAGGTCAAGTCAAATTGGTTTGATGAGAATATAAATTACTTCTTTGATTGAAACCAAGATGATTTAACTTGATCTACATGATTATAGTACCAATGTTTCAACTTGGAAAAAAAATATATATTAATAAAAATTAAATTCAAAATGTCTCAATTAGAATAGATTAAGAAATAATATTAAAAAAAAACTTAAATATGAGAAAAGAAAAAAATTTAAGGAATTTCAAAATTTTACTTTTTAAATAAAATTTGAAATTATTTAATTTTAAATAATTAAATTATTATCATAAATTTTTAGAATTCGAATTTATTTTTAAAAAGTTATCCAAATAATATATTTTGTGATAAAAATTTGATAAGAATAATTATACTTTAAAAAATTTCTATTGAAATAGAATATTAAAATAGTTGGTGAAGAAAAGATAATGAGTAGTGTAAAATGAAATGTCCCTGGTTTGGAAACATAGAGAGATGGCGAGATAGAAAAGAAAAATGGCATGCCCTTCACTCTAAACAATCTATTACGTCTTCTCTCTATTTTCCAAACAAAAAACCTATCATTCTTATTTTACCAATTATATTATTTTCATTCTTATTTAATAAAATGATACAAGGTAAATTATATTTTATTTCGTTATTTAATAAAATGTTTTCCATTACTTCTTTTATTTTTCTTGCTTTATTATTTCTTTTCATAGTTAAAGGAGCTAGTGAGTAAAATTAAATATTAGATTTTTCTGTCCTCTATCAATAATAATAATATTAGTAAAAATCTATTTGAAATACAGATAGTAATTCATCATAACACATAACACATTTCCAAGTGAAATTCTTGAAGATTAAATTAGATAAAATATATGTATGTATATACTCAATGTAGATTAAAAACTAATTAAATTCACGTTATATGTAAAGCCGAATTAAAATGTCACCTAACGTTGAGGTTCTAATCACACAGCCATATTAAAATTAAGGCATAAATAATGAATAAATTTTTGTTCTAATCCTTAAGATTATATAACCATAAATGTATAGTTCTTTATTACAAAAATTTCCCCTATAATTTCTTTTTTTAAATAGCTTTTCTTGAATTTCACTATAATTTTACAACAAAACTGACAAACATTAATTGCATTTTACAAAATTAAGAACTAAAATGATTAACACTTAAAAAAATTGCGAATACAAAATATTAAATACATGAAATCTCCTCCATATAAAAGATATATTAATGTTTTTGCCATTGATTCAATAACATCCAACAATTTGGAGTCTATCAAAATCAAAATTAACTTGGATTCAATGGAAACAATAGTGAAAAAGAGCATTACCACCACTAAAATAGCTTGGACCAATATATTTTGATGAGAAAAATAGCCCATTCAGTTACAATCCAAAATTGGACCAAAAACCAACTACAATCTTAAAGAAAGAAGAAACAACAAGTTTGATACGATTCAAAATGTATAAGGTTGATTAAAAAATGTTTAGTTTATTTGAATTTATAAAAAACTATATACTTTTTCTTAATTCTTTAATAAACTTCACGAATAAGGTTTATGATAGAACTTATTAGATAGAACCTGTATACTAGAAACTTTCCGTGGAAAATTCATTAGTTCAAAAAGTACTATTAAATTTTTTAATCTCAAACTGTTGAACAAATTTAAAATTTGAAAAAGGAAAAATCTAATTTATAACTGCTGACTTTAAATAATTTCTTAAAAAGTATAAGTATGAATATATCACTAAATCCTTAAAATTTATATATAAAAAAGTTAATTAGATCTCTAAACTAAAAAATTATAATTAAATCCTTCATTTTTCTAAAATTTTTGTATTAAATCTCTAAAATAAATTTACCACACTTCAAACCAGAAAAAAAATAATTTATTACAATTTAACTATGTTTAGAGATCCAATTACAAAAAAATAAAAATAAAACCTCAAATAATTCTGAACCTACTAACGTATCAAACCAAAATATACCTACTCAGAACAAAAAACGCTTTGATAATTATTATACTTCATATAAACTTTATAACACACTCTTTCTAAATCGCGTATACAAACTACGGTAATGTGCACGAACCATTACTCAACCAAAATTGTAGAAGTCTTAACTTCACAATGACACATTCTTCTTTTCTCAGTCTCCTTTTTAAGACTTTCATATCTCACCTTTGAACTTCTGCATGGTGAGATACAAATGAAAGTCGCAAAATGATTTTGATTATCAACTTTATACGGTCAAATCAATTTAAAAATTGTTCAGTTACTAATGTTACTGAAATCAGAGGTGGCAAAAAGATCATGATATTGAAAGTGTTTTATTTTAGAAAAAACAATTTATTATAAAGAAATCCTTATCCAGAGTGAGAAGAGTTGACAATAAACTTAACACACTCTTCGAAATGCACTGGCTATAATTAGTTGAAATTTATTAAAGATTATAAAATAATAACTAGACTCGTTAAATAGATGTAATAAATTTGAAAGAGTGTGTTAAAAAGTGCAATGCTAGTTATGTAAACTCCTATGGAGAGTGAGTTGTTGTAAACTCCTTGACATGTTCAATTCCTACCGACGTTTTATGCCAGACAAAGGTTTACAGTTCTATTGGCGTGCATGATAAGATCTTAAGTTTTCATGAAGCCACAGACATACCAAAACAATTACTAAAAAGTAATGTAAAAGAATCATAAAATAACTTGCTAAGTTGCATAATGCTATGGCTAAATAGAACCAGCATATCAAAAGGTCAGGAAAATTGAAATATTTCTATGGGGATAGAAGATATATAACTTACATGGGAATATTTCTATAGGGAGAATTGGCATGTACAATTAGAATGCAGAGAAAAAGCAATCTAATTTTCCAGTTCACTCCTTATCCAATCTTGTGAACACACCAAAGCTTGGACAGTAGCAGGATTAAGTGAGCTCCAATCACGATCAAGGACCCTTCCACTTTGATTAAACGCCAACTCAGGCGCAACCTTTGCCATTGGAATTCCTAAAACATTGCGCGCCATCATGGATAAGACAGGATATCTGGGAGTGTGAACTCTCCACCAATTCAGTATGTTGAAATCAACATTGCGGGGAAAGAGGGGCTCTTCCAAGTACTTGTCTAGATCTGATTTTGTACGTTCACCCTGTGAAGTTTCATGGAGAAATTTATCAAACCCCATTAATCGATCCCTGGAGTCCTTTGCAGAACCTTGTAAGAGAAGTGGACCATTCCCAACTTGCCAGGCCAGACCTTGATCATGAGATGCTAATGGGGAGCCTATCGAATGTTCATTGTATAGAGCTTTCACACCATCAAAGACCTCTTCAATGCGACTTGCAGACATGCTGCCATAAATTTGTGGATAATAATAATCTACCAACTTCATCTTGAATCGAGGGTCTAACATCGCAGCAACTGCCAACCCTAAGCTACATTTCTCCCAATACTCATCAAACTTGCTTCTCAATCTTGAAGCCAAAGAACTGATATACTCATCTGAATTCTTGCACCATTCAATCAAATGCAACTTAACATCACAGAGCTCAGGGAAATATATATTTGCAGTTGGATACTTACTCTTAGTGAAAACATTTATAACCTCAACAAAAAGCTTCAAGTAGCTAGTAACCGCTGTGATTCTCTCCCACTCTACATCAGATAAACAGACTTTGTAGGCAGCGTCATTTTCTTGCAAGAGAATTAAAACATCCTTGAATTCTAGGGCAACTTCAAGCATTGAGTACGTAGAATTCCATTGTGATGCATTATCTAGACATAAGCCCTTTTGACTCAGGATCCCAACTTCTTTAGCCATCTCATTGAACTTTGCCAGTATAATTTGTGAACTTTTAATGTAACCAATAGTTTCCCGAATCTTAATGAGTATTTCACTTACAGCTCCCAGGGCATGCTGAACCATGGAATTAATAACATTTGCAGCACAGCGTATATCAAATAATTGACCATTACAATAAAGAAACCTGTTTTGCAGAAGTCTATCACCAATTCTAAGAGCAATGTTATCACAGGTAGAACAACTATCCAGTATCATGGAAAACAATTTACGGTCAATATCCCAATACATTAGGCAAGTCATGATAGCTTCTGAAACCATGTCTTCAGTATGACAAGGATCAATCCTTATAAAATTTAATATCCTCCTTCTTAACTGCCAAGATTCATCAATGTAGTTTGATGTCAAACAAAGATACTCTGCATCACCCACAGCATTCCACACATCAGCACTAAGACTGATTTTCCCAGGCAACTTATCCAACATCTCATTCACCTTTTTCCTCTCTCTCTCATAAATCTCAATACAATCAGCCTCAACTCTATTCAACGACACAAGCTCAAATAACGGCTGTAGATTTTTTACAAAAGCTCTGAAACCAACATGCTCAACCATAGCCAATGGATATCCATGTAGAATAATCATCCGAGCAAGGTCAAATCGACTGCGTCTTTGATCAAAGTTACTTGTTCCAGTGTTGACAGAATCATCTTTCAACTGTGTCTGCTCAAATTTAATATTGACAAGACTAAGGGTATTATCATCTTTGTTTGTATCTTGATCTATATTGAAATTTGCAATTGCTAGAGTTCCTTCCTTTCTCTTTTCTCTAGCTGAAATGTATTGTGCTATGCCATGACTAGACCTTCTCTGACACCGAATTAAATGGTTCCTTAGATGTGATGTTCCACTGGTACTTGAACCACTCAGTTTCTTTTTGCAATGCCTACAAACAGCCACACAGGTGTCACCTTTTTTAATCCTATCAAAATCATTCCAAACCACCGATTTTAACCTACTAGATTTGACAATGACAGCTTCAGACATGTCCATCGCATGAACCTGAAAAAAAAGTGTCAATGAAATTTAATTCAAACATTTCCATTTAGAGGGATAAGATGTACCGTATGCTATGTGATGAGGGTGCATCTGTGTTTATAATGATGAAATTGCAAGGAGATTTAAATCTAAATTGTAAAAAAAATGTTACTGTAAGGAGGTTTGTAACAACTAGTCCAGTTTTCCGAACTATTATTTATACAGTGTTTAGTAAATAATGAATGGACATTATCAGAAGAATTAGGAATGGGAGGGTTTAAGATGTAATAAAATTAAAGAGGATCGAACAGGGCACAATGTCCCTGAGCCCTTTAGTTACAAATAAACTCAATATTACAATATTCACAAGTTTCCCAGCATACAAATGCTACTAGTTTAAAAGATTTACAAAGAGCCAAAGCTCTAGATACAATTTGAGTAATCTTCACATCAATAAGTAACAAACAAAATAATAGATGCTTAAACTTTTAATCTTGTCTCTAAGCATTGTAGTGTATCTTAGCTCGTCACTGGAAGCCTATCTAGTGTACAATTATTTAGTACCTGACAGCGTCCATGTTTAAGAAGCAGGAACTTTATAATGGAAACAATCATGTCAAGAAAAATTATTTGTATTTTAAGAGATGAAAATAAAAAAACAAAGTCACGATTTTCTTTTCACAATTTCATAGAGGCTAACAGCTATCCTTTACTGACATTTGATTCTTTTAATTGCAGTGAAGTGTACTACATATACATCAATAACAAAATGCATCCATGAACTTTCATTCAACTCAATTAATCCAACATCTGTCTAATTAATCCTCAACTGCAAAAGTAACTTTCAGGGGAGAATGATCCCTTCTCACAAGATGAATTCTTCACTCACTAAGGGAATATAATCCAGGAGGAACTACTTGTATAAAATCCAAAAATAAAAAACTAGAAAGTAAAGAAGATCAGACAAAGTTACACAAGGTCCCCAATTTCATAACTCAGCCCATATTAATGGAAAATATCATGCGTCAGAACACAATCTCGAAAATTCAAAACAAATGTAACAAAAAGTAAAAAATAAAGCTGGTTGTAAGATACTAATTTGCTTTGCTTTCCCATGTCATTCATGATCCATGCTTAAAACTATTAAAATTTAGTCACAAACACTTTTAATCAGTGGATAGGGCACTGTTAAAAATGAATTAGATATACAAAACCTATAGAATTTAAAAAGAACATTTGTTACAACTTTTAAAACTCAAAAATAAGAAATCTTCAGTAAATTTATCTTCAACACTTTCCCACAATTCATCACCAAAATTTCGCCATTTTCCAGGCTAGCAAACTCCCATCTCTGTGATGAAATCAAACGCGCTGAACACCATGCAAACATTCAACTCAACCTCTGGCAACAAATTAATCATAATAATAACAAAAAAGGTAAACCCAAAACAACACTTTCAGTTTTTCTAGAAGTAAATAAACAATAAAAATTGTATATAGACAAAGGCAAAATTTTGAGACAAGTTTGAAACACCCATTAAGAAATTCTGGCTAAAACGACAGAGAATTATCTATTAAGACTATTAAAACATAAATCAATTCTTTTATTTTACGAATAGGAAAATGAAGAATATATTATATACATACGAAAATTCTTGAAAATGGAGTCGTAGGAAAAAGGAAGGAAACACGGTACCGTGTCGAAGAATGTGTCGGATTCGGTGTGGTGCGTGCGAAGAATGTAAAAGGGGTTTGAGAGAAAACCCTAATCGGAAGGTGAAAGAGGGAAGAAAGAAAAAGAAAGAAGAGAGAGCAACGTAGACAGACGCAGTAGCGTCCTCCTATTCATCTGCTATTGTTGAAAGTTAAAACGCACAGTTTCATTCTGCCCTTTTATCTTCTTCATATGATTTAAGTTTATATAAATATGACTGTGTTTTTCTTTTAGTATTATAAAGAAGAGGGATTTAATTACATGAATAAGAATGGAAAATTTATTCTTATTTTAATATTTATTTTTTTCATTAATATATATTTACAAATTTAAGAAAATTAAAAATGCTACATTTTGCAAGGATGAAAAATTATAACTGTTATGTTTGTATAAACTTAAAAAAATATTATGGAGGATATGATAATCTATATTTATCATTTCATTGTCAATTTCATCCTCTTCTACTCTTACAAAATTAAAAAATAGGACCAAAAAATCATATTAAGATTTTACGAAAACTAAATTAATACAAATAATTTTATAGAAATTATTTTAAAATCAGACATTTTACAAGGACAAAATATTATTTTACCTAAAAAATTAAATAGTTTTCATATTTATATATCTATTTATCACATCAATAATTTTTTAACTAAGTTAAAAAGTTAAAAAAATTCATATTTATATTTTTCAAGGACTAAATTAATAAAAATTATTGACATTATTTTAATAAATAAAATATTTTATAATGATAAAAAAAACATATTTTACTGTTAATTAAATTTGTCAATTCGGATTAGTTTTACAAAGATTTAAATCAACTTTTGATCTTTATAAGTTTGCTAATATGTAAATTTTTTTCCCATAAAATTTTAATTATAAATTTATTACTCTAGTTTTTTTTTTCAAATTAAGCAATTTCGATTAATTGTTAATATATTACTTAATTGTTAAAAAAAAAATTATGTACATGACAAGTTAAAGTTTATTTTCAAATCTTATTATTAATATTTTATATAAATAAGTAAGGGTATATTAGATTGAATTGAGTTCAAGGAAACTTATTACCCAATTCAATTAATGAATATGAGATTTGGTTGAGTTTAGTTAAAATATTTTTGTTTAATTTTTTAGTATTTTTTTTTTAAAATAGATTATATTATTTTATATTTGTATAATTTAATAATTTAATATTCCAAAAATATATATTTGAATAATATGATAATTGAGAAAATTAAATAATAATTATATTATAATTATTATTATTATTATTATTATTTAATAATTTTGGTTTAAGTAGCTTAAATGGAGTTTTGGATTTAATATTCAAAATATTAGTTTAAATGTTATTCCATTATAATGGACTTCATAATAAAAATAATAATAAAGGCACATTATATATAAAGAACGGTGCGTTTTAACTTTCAGCAAGTGAAGAAGAATCAGAAGCTGCACTGCACTGACCCGTGAGCGTGACCACCATTGCTCTCTCTTCGTTTTAGGGTCCGGTGAGACATTTCGGCCGTAATCTGTCTAGTATTTGCATGTTTAGCAACTTTTCCCTTCTGGGTATCTTTGTTTTTCGTTTTTCAGTGAAAAGCTCGTTTCTTTATTTTGATAGGGAATAAGAAGACTTCAAATTTCGAATATGGCTGCAACCTTTGCTTCCAGATGTTCTCGTGGTATTTTATTTTCACAATACAATTTTATTTTTTTTTATTTGGGAGATTGAATTTTTTTTTCCCAAACCTGATAATTATGCATTGGACTCCTAGTTTAATGGATAATTATATAATATTTAATGTTTTATGATTATGTGCTTGAATGTTGTCTCCAATGTTAATTGATGTTTGTTTAAGTAGCAGATTCTTATTCCAAAGGACACTGTCCTGTCGGGATCCATTTTTCTTTTTAATGATTTTCAACTTATGTGTTAGATTGGTGTTTGATTTCTCTGAAATTTCATGTTTCAATGGTGTTGTGTGTTTTGTACTTAGTAACAAAACATAATGCTCACTGGCAAAATATTGAGATTCACATTAATTGGCTTGTACTGTAATCATATTGATTCAGTGCTATGGTAATTGATAACTAACTTGTATTGAAATGTACTGCTAGACACTCATTACTTAGTAATTAGTTAGGTTAATTGGCCAAAGAAATACAAAGATTTATGTTAGAAAGAAGGGGGCTTGGCCTGCAACTGATTAGGTTCATTGAGGGTGGGTTATGGTAATTGAGAAATGTATATGAAGTAGATCTGTACCCCTCGAAATATCTCGAGCAGTGTATTGGTTTCCAAGGTTTTTTCTAGTTTCATGCATTGAAAACCAGTTCCTTGTCACTGTTATGAACTATGGTATCTATTATGTACATGAGGCATATTTGGATAAATTTCTCCTTAAAGACTTCTAGGAGAGAAAATGAAATAAGTTTCTCCAAAAGTTAAAATTAATTTATACATAAACTAATTTAATGAAGCTCTCTCAATGACTTCTCTAAATTTTTATTTTTTAACTTGTCCATTAGCTAATTTTAACGTATGAAGAAACTCATTTCATTTTTTTTTTCTTATTTTTCTCCCTAGAAATCCGTATGAAGAAGTTTTTCTAACAGACTAATAGAACATTTGTGAGAAAAACTACTGAAGTGTATTAGCTACATACCCACATGTACCAAATGAATACGGGCATTGAATATGTGCCTGGTATGGGTATAGTAGCCACATAGACCTACCTATGCATCATTGGTATGCGGTTTCCATTACTTTCTCATGTTAGGTGCATCTCTAACATTGAATTCAAGTTCCTTTCCAATGTATTTGTTAGCATCTTTTAAGTTAGATTTTATTTTATTTTTCATAGAGACTGAGTTATGAATAATGCTAAATATGTTCCTATGATAAACTTAATGTAAATCTTGAAATACTTAGAATTTCCTACAGAAGCCTTTTTTTTTTTGGTTTAGCAGCCCCATCACTTTACTGTCAAGTCAATAAGCTCTGTATGGGAGACTGAACTACTTATACATAGTTTTACATTGTCTGCAGTTGTGAGCCTGCACTCATACTTTGTCTTCTTACCACGCCTTTTCCAAAGCAAGGAGAAAGTTTCATGCATAGGATCACAACTACACAATATCAGATACCTGCCTGTCTTTTTCTCTTTGAACTATGAGGGTCTATTTAGATGAAATTCTCCATAAGCTTTTTCTAGGAGAGAAAAAGAAGAAGAAAATTTGAAATTAGCTTCTATATAAGCTAAAATTAGTTTATGCATAAGTTAAATTTAGAAGCTTTCTCATATAACTTCTCTAAATTTATATTTTTAACTTGTATTATATTTATAACTTGTACATAAGCTAATTTTAGCTTATGGAGTAGTTAATTTCATTTTTCTCTTCTCATTTTTCTCTCCTAGAATAGTTTATGGACAAGCTTGTCCAAACATGTCCTAAATCTGATATATTATCCATTGTGTAATTTGAACTAATGGCCAAAGTTTAGGAACTGTAAAATAAAAAATCAATTTCACTTTAATAAGCTGTCAAGTAAGAGCTCGACATGCCTAAAACAGATTTTAGAACCCACAGGAATGAAGCTAATTTCACAAGTACCCACTCTCTTTCACATTCACAAGATGAAGTACTAAACTTGGGAAAAATCGGTGCTGAGATTCTACTTAAGAATAACAATGATTGAAGTTGTAACTCACCAGGCAAGCTCAGCTTTGTCTTCTTCTTGCCTCAGTTGAAGCTTTCTTTCACTTGGTGAAAAGGAAACAAGTTTATAGGACTTGGAAAGATAATAAGTTGCTTTGGAATTTCTCCCTTTTAGTAAGAGTGGCATGCATCTGTACCTTTAGTTTCCTTTCGTGTTATGCATATTGTTTTTGAAAGGATGTTTTTTATGCCTAACATGCTAGGAAATTGTTGCTCTTTAGAGCCTATGTCTTTTCTTTTCCTTTCATTTTGTTGTAGTGTCGTTTGTAGCACTGAGAAGATTCCTGATCCTCCTTTTATGTACTTAAACTATTGCAACATGATTTTGTTGTTTGGAAACATGTAGCAGTGACCAAATGTTATGCTTGTCATAATCTTATTGTTCAACAAATGTATTCAGAACTAACCTGAAATATCATGTATTAAGCTCCATATTGTTCACTCTCACCCCTCCAGTCATTTTCTTTTGTAATTGAACCATGAAGTGAATACATTTTATGTTAACTAGATGATATCTAACATCTAACTTGCTACGTATTTTTGTTTGATGTGTCAAAAAAACCAAAATAGTGGGTCGTTCTCTGTTCGGTGGATTAAGCAACAGTTCCCCTGGTCTATATACCACATCACATGAAATGTCATGCAACAATTTGTTTACTCAGGTCAGTGCATTAACTAAATGCATATCATGTTTAGACAGTTTAGTTGTATATTTTCATCAACACTGTACTGATGTCTGCCCAAAATGGTTTTAGTGAACTGATATTGTAGGCTGTTGCATACGATACCTTTTCCTTATACTGCAAAGATATGTATATTCTTAAAAAAATCCATTCTTTCTCTTACCCCTAACAAAAATTCTCTTGCCTTTTTGCAGCAACAACGAACCTTCATACAGATGAGGACTGTTCTCAAGGTTGTGGATAACTCGGGGGCTAAAAAGGTGATGTGCATACAGGCATTGAAAGGGAAGAAAGGAGCAAGATTAGGTGATACAATAATAGCATCAGTGAAGGAAGCACATCCCAATGGAAAAGTGAAGAAAGGAAAGGTTGTGTATGGGGTAGTTGTGCGTGCTGCAATGCAAAAGGGGCGTTGCGATGGCAGTGAGGTCAAGTTTGATGATAATGCTGTGGTGCTTGTTGACAAGCAAGGCCAGCCTATTGGAACCAGAGTTTTTGGACCAGTGCCTCATGAGCTGAGGCAAAAAAAGCATGTCAAGATTCTTACCTTGGCAGGGCACATTGCATAAAGGAGAGAAAATAGAGACATCCTTAAATTTTGTTATGAATTCCAATATCACATCTACCATTTTTATGTTTTGGATCTTTTGGTGTGATGTGTAATTTTATTACTTCGTCAATTTATGAGAAGTAGAACGGGAGGTGTAGAAGGCTTCTACTCAAATAACTACAACTTTATTTGGTTTTATGACCTAAAAATGAATTAGAGACACGAAATTGTTGTGTTTTTCATATGTAACATATCAACCATTTATGATTATGATTTTTCATTTGCATGTGT
This sequence comes from Macrotyloma uniflorum, assembly GCA_016859785.1. NCBI lineage: Eukaryota > Viridiplantae > Streptophyta > Magnoliopsida > Fabales > Fabaceae > Macrotyloma > Macrotyloma uniflorum. The sequence goes on from BDMB01000034.1 coordinate 370,704, forward strand.
TTATTTTTTTTAAAAAGTATTATAAATATTCTATAAAATGTCTTAATTGCTCATTAACAGTTAACTTCCCTTTGAGTATCTTTCTAATAATGAGTAGAAATTAAAGGGTTCACATGTGAGAATACATGCTTACAAATGAATTTGAAAAGGCAAGAGAAAAGAAGAATGTAAGGAATATGCCATGGTACCAGAATATCCTTAATCTTTTACAAGTTCAAAAGAACATGCAAACCTTAATCTTTTACAATACATATCCTTCCCGTGCCTTCCATATACTTGACCTTTATGATTATTTCTTCTCATCAGGGAAAAGAAGACTTTTGGGTTGGCCCTCAAACATTCTTTGCTTGCTTTGTTTACCCTCCTAGCACTTCATTATATATACCCTCGAAACTACTTACAAGTATATCTAATTCTACACTCCAATTAAGAGATTTCATCATATCTTTGGGAACTTCAATCTACTCACAACAAAGATCTTAATAACAGCTTCTTCATCATGGGCATCCTTGGAACAATGGCAAGACATTTGGACACAATTTTGGGGTAAATGAATCTCTGTCACTTTATCATGTATGCAGCTTATATATTATTAAGACAAAACTGATATCAAATTCTTTACGTTCTCACCATTAAGTTTTCAAACCAAATGATGATATGTAGTTTTTTTAATTACATAGCATATTCTTAATGGAAGCTATTTAATGTTAGAAAAATAAATCATCATTCTATCATATAATTAATTTGAGAATTTGATGATAATAACACAGGAAACTTGTTTTATATTTTTGCCTTTTCATTGTTTTTCCATACACTTAAATTATTTTTAGTCTACTACTCCAATGGATAACTACAATAATCATGTCTATATCTTTCATTGAATACAAATTTCCCTTTCCTTACTTTCATAAAATTGTGTATATGTATAATGTAGTTTCATTTTTATCAGTACATCAATAACATTTTACTTGTTTTGTTTTGTTTTCTGTATACCAGGCCTGGAGTGTTGCTCCTTTATCCTTTGTAAGTACATGGCAACACAGTAATTTTATCCTCCTAATAAAATCTTAACTGAAACAAGAAGAAAGCAAGCACATATGAATGCACAAACTGATCCATGCACATAATCTGATGTATGAATTACTATTGGACATGATAACTAAATGTCTTGTATTATGAGTAAATGTAACAGATACGCATCAATGAGGGCAATTGAGAGTCCTTCAACCTTGGATGATCAACAGTGGCTAACATATTGGATTCTATACTCCTTCGTCACCCTCTTTGAGCTTTCATGCTACAAGATCCTAGCATGGTATGTAAATATATTATAGCATATAAAATTCAATTTATTCATAACCAGAAACTGCATAAGTTAAGTACATACATAATATATAATATTGGGTAAAATGTGTTATAATGTTCTCCAGATTCGGTCAAAATTGATTTTATCTGAAAAACAAAAGATTAAAACTATCATTTAAAAATATATGAACTAAAATCAATTTTGATGAAGTATTATATATTCATAAGTACGTTTATAATCTCTCAATTTTTCTGAAGATCTTTCATGAATTAAACATGATATCAGAACAACTGTGATAGAAATTAACATTCTTTTACTGTGACTAAAGAATTAGTTTATATATGTTTAGGTTTCCACTTTGGCCATACATGAAGCTAGTGTTTTGCCTCTGGCTGGTATTGCCAATGTTCAATGGAGCTGCTTACATATATGAGAACTATGTTAGGCAGTATGTCAAGAGTATAGGAAGCTTCTATGGAAATTCTAAGTATCCTGAGGACCAAAAGAAAGTTCTTCAAATGATGAGTTTTGATGCAAGGAAAACTGTTGAACGTTATATAGATACATATGGTTCTGAAGCCTTTGAGAGAGTAGTCAAAGCAGTATGTTATAAACTACTCTTTAACCTTCTATCTCTCTTTTCATCAGCATATACAGAAACTTTACCTTTACAAATAAGATTTCATGTATTTTGATTTTAATTGCAGGCTGATAGAGAAGCAAGGAGGCACTGAAGATTAATTTGAAGAAGTTGATACTAAAGAATTTACACATCTTGTAATCAATAATTGCTGTGCATGGATAACTTGGTTTCAGAATCATATAATCCTTTAGTTAAATGCCAACAATCTTGAGCTTTTCACAATGTAAATTAAATTATGTATATAGTTTCTCCTTGGCTTGAGAATTAAGTGATTCTTTCTATTCATATATTAGTTTTACTTTTTCAACACTATTACTGAGATTCTAACAACAATTTATTTCATTGAAAATTGAACTACAGAAGTCAAGATCAGTGAAATAGATGATGCAAATCAACTATTAACTATATAGGAAGGCATTTTCTAATAAGCAAAATAAGAAACTAAGAATGATTCTCAACAATTGTGTATGAAATGGAATAGGGACCAGATCAGTGATACTTCTGTTCATTTTATCTGTTCCCAACTTTGAACATTTATTGGTATCAAAGACTTTTGAATCATGCAAATTTTAATGAATTAATTACAGTTTAAATTTGAGCAATAAAGCAAATTAATTCTCGAAATTATAAGCAAGAAGTTAATTTAATCTATGATATATTGTAAAAGGAGACATTTAATTATGTTTTTAGTCCTAAAATTTGGGATAAATAATTTTTTTTTCCTTTTAAATTAAAAGAAAAAATATATATTTTAATCCCTTAAATTTAATAAAATATAATTTTAAATCTTAATCATTAAATTTAAAGGATTAAAAAAAAGTATTTTATTTTAGTTCTTCAAATTTAATATTTATAAATTAAAACCATATTTTATCAATTTTAAGAAATTTATATATATATATATATTAATTTGAAAGATCAAAACTCAAATAAAAGGAATGAAAACATATTTAAACCTACAATTTAAAAAAATTCAATACAAATTTGCAAGAAATTAATTTTAAAAAAATTATATAAATTTTTAAAAATAAAAAAAAATATAGAAACAATTTTAGTAATATTTTGCAATTATCATTGCAATTTAAGTTCCTAACATTACAAAATCATTTTTTTAATTTTTAAATTATTAATAATTAGGTCCATGAACTATTGTTGGATATCAAATTTATTTATGCACAATAGTTAGAGAAACAATTGATTGATGCATAGTTTGCACTAAACTCACCAATAAAGTTGATTGGAAGTGTGATTAGAGTTAGGAATAAACTATTTTAAGAATAAATTTTAAAAAATAAATAATTTATTTATAATTGTGAAACTAAAGTGACTGGTAATTATAATCTGAATAATAATATGATGGTTAACTCATTTAAATATTTTTACAATGTTCTAACGGATTTGATCAGTCTTTTAGTTATTAAAATTATGTTATATGATTTTGAGCATGATAATTAATTTTGTAACTTTTTTTCTGTGTAAAATTTCTTATGATTTTATCTTACAATTTTCATAATTATTTTTATTGTACTTGAAAAAAAAAATACAGAGAAAAATTATTTATAAGAAATGAGATAAAAACTAATAATGCGGTAACTATTTATTTCTATTTAGTGTACATATTTTATGTAATTATTTTACTCTTCATTAAATATTAATATTATAAATATATCATTCAACTGCATTAAAAAAATATCACACATCCACAAAACTATTACACATTCATGACTTATTTTATTTATATTAATTAATGGATTCTCTCTAAATTTAATGTATCATATTAAAAAGTATTTAATTTAATTTAGATATAACTTGAAATGTGTATAATCTCTTACAACTAGGTTGTTTCTGCTGATAGATACCTAGAAAGACAAACAACAATGAAAATCAAGATACAAAGTATTACAATAATAAATTATAATTTTTTTTTATACTTAAAAAATATATAAAATTAAATTATAATATATAAATAAATTATAAATCTCATTTTATAAAATTAAATTAAATATTATATTTACTTTATATATATAAAAATAATAAAAATATAATATGAAAAATAGTAAAAATATTTATTATTAAAATAATAATGATAAATTAATAATTTAAAAATAATACGATAATAGTAATTAAAAAATATATAAATGAAAGTTATTTCGATAGAATAATAATAACAAAAATTTTGTTAGAAGACTAGATGGAAAATAGTAACAATCACTACAATAATATGATAATATGATCGTTGTAATGAAAATTATAATAATAAATATCATTTATAAAAATAGTATAGATTAGATTTTTTAAAAACTTAATATAAATATATTAAAATAGATTTTTTAAATTTAATTAGATGAAATTTATAATTTAATTATTTTAATTTAGTAATATTAATTTAAGATTTGATTCTCTTCGTTTAAATTTAATTTAATTTTTAAAAATTTGGTTAAATCAATTTGAATCATGTCTAACTCAAATTTATAACTAATTTAGCATGAATTGGAACGTAAGTCGATTTAAACATAGATCTAAACTTGAATTTAACATAATTTATAACTAATTAAGATCACGACTAAATTTGAATTTAGTTTGGATTTAAACTTGATTTTAACTTAAATTTGACTAAATTTAACCTGAATCGAATTTGGCCTCCATCCTAACCCCACTTGGACCTAATCCTAATTTGGACCTGAATTCCAATCTTACCAAAACCCAAACCAACATACTTGAAATTAGGTTTGAACCTAACCTAGACCCAAGCCTAGACTTATACGTAAACCCAACGTGTATTTAAACATTGACCCAAATCTCAATATGATAGTGACTAGGACCCTAACTGAAGCCTGACCTTAACCTAACTCATACATGGATTTGGATCTCAAATCTGTATGGCGTAGACTTGAACCCCAATGTGATTTGGGCTTCCCTGAACCCAACCAACTTGACCTGCTTGAACCCAACCTCGCCCAAACTTAGCCAACTCAAACACAACCCACCAAACCTAACCAAACACTAGTCAAGTCTACTTGAACTCAATTAACCTACTTGGATTCAACTAACCTACTTAGACTCAACTAAGTCTTCCTAACTTAACTTGTTTGAACCTAAGTTGTCCAATCCAAACCCTATTTAGATTCTCCAGACCTAGTTTGGTTTGCCCTAATTTAGATCGATCCTCTAACTCAGGTTAATTTATTTTGACTAAAGTGGATATCTCTTTATTTTAATCAATTTATATTAACTCAAATTAATTAAACTTGACTTTTTTTAATCAATCCTAACATGAAAAATTTGTTTTTATATAATATTATCCTTATTTAAAATCTTACAAAATTTTGATTTTAAATTTTTAAAATTAAAAAAATCAAATTCATATAAATTTAAATCTAAGTAAAATTTGATCATTAAAATGGATTTAAATTAGATTGAAATTAAATAATTATAGATTAGATTAAAATTTTTTATTCATGTCAGTAATATATATAAAAATAATAATTACGATAAAAAAATTATCAAACATAATAAAAATATTGTAATATTAATAATTATAATAATAATATAATGAAATAGAAGAAAAAGAAAATTACCTATTTTATCATATTATTTTCTAATAAATTATTTTTTATTATAAAAAATACAAAAATATTAAAAAAAAAAACACAGCTTATTACAACAATTATAATATTGTATAATAATTATTTAATTCTGCTCTATAATCTTATTATAGGGAAGTTGCTATACTATGTTCTAAACTAATGAAGATATCAGTGACGACATCTTTGGTAATGAATTCTTAAGTGACCATAAAACTTTAAATAACTAGACCTAGATAGATTATTAAGCGATAGGATTAATCATATCAATTTTCCAGCTGTTTCAGCAACCTGGCAATATTATATTATACATGGACAATTCTGTTATGTTCACGGGTGTCCATACACTATTAAGGAAAAAAGTAACATCATAAAATGATGAGTTACACCTAAAATATGTACATTTTTGTCAATTTCTCTTGAAGTTCTATATCCCTACCACAGTCAGTAGTTGCAGCAATAGGCAGAATGGATCGGTGTTGAGTTATCCTGATTCTGTGACGGTTTCAGAATATGCTTAGCACCAGGACCAAGTTTCACAGAACCTGGTATTACCAGGCCATCCCGGTCAGAAGAATCAAAGCCAAGACGGGTTCCAGGATTTAGATTCTGAGCTTCATTTAGAGCACATTCACTTCTTCCACCAGCTTGGAGGTTAAGTTCAACTTCTCTCGTGTTTCGCGGCAAATTTGAAGTCTCTCGAGCCAGCCCAGTTATGGGACTTAAGTTTTTCTGCACTTCTATATTAGGTAACTTGAAAGGTTTTGCAGGATCAAAAGTAGTAGCTGCGGGTCTCTTCCTGGCTTTGGTGAATGGATGCTGGTCTTTGACAATCATATCATCTAATTTCACTCTGTCAGTGACCCTAAATATGTTTCTACAATCATCAATGGCAGAGGGTGGTTTGGCAATGGGGGAAACTGAAGCATGCGGAGAATGAGGATGAGCAATAGATGTTGGCAAAAGAAGGGCGTTCCTGGGACAGTGAGAAGTCAACGAATTAGGGTACAAAAGATCTGAGTGTTTCACGGATAGGATAGTAGAACCATTTCTCCATTCATTTTGCTGAAAGTTTGTACTAGTAGAGCTCCCAGGCATCTTTTCATATATTGAGCTTAATGACCATGGTGGCAGACTGCTATAGGACCTCTGCAACCAGGACGATTTGGCCTGTTCTTCAACAATTGGGTGCAAGAAAGGAAAACCAAAAGCTGAATTTGTTACACGATGGAGCTTGTTCCTATCATTCAGCTCACCATTGCTTAAAGTAGACTGATGGAAATTGTAAGCACTAGATGGTACCTGAGAATGAAAGCAGAGTCCTTGAGTTTTAGCTCCAAATATAAACGGCTCGGGTAAGTCTTCTGGTAGCCTAGTATATATAGCACAGGAAGTAGGTGGTTGGGAAATATGAAGCAAATTAGTACTAGTATTTCTGCTGGTTCCAAGGCTTTCATTTTGAGATAAATGATCACTTTGCAGGTTGAGAAATTCAGTGTTTGGACCTTTCATCAACATGTTACTTTGTAATGCTCGATTGCTTTGAATTTTCACAGATTGTAACACATTCTCAGTTTGTCTCTGTAATTGAGAACCAGTTGCCCAATCAGGCATATAGCATCTTCCTAATAAAGAATTGCTCATAGCAGCATCTACAGAATAATGCCTTCTTCTGGATTCCTCTTCAGCCCACAGAACCCCTCCGAAAAATTGTTGCTTTTCTGTGCTGCTTCTACCAATCGGAACATCTTTTCCCATCAACCTCATTGTTGGTTGGCCGGTAATAGGTGAAACGAGACCCGGGCTTCCTCTTGGAGAAATCGTTCCATATTCCCTGTGATTAGGCACCTTGTCAAGTTGATTCTGTTCAATGAAAGGGTTTCTCTTAAGGTTCAATTCTGAATCAAGTGGCTGGACATGGTGATTGGAACACCAATCAGAATTATGCGGGTAGATATCTGCTTTCTCCCTGCCATGTAACTCTCTAACACCTAACCAACTGCCTGAATACTGAGGAAATGGATTTCCCCGATCTTGAGAAGTCTTCTGAACAACCTGCCTCTTACCAATGCTTAAATAGTCCTGGCTATTTTGATGGAAAATATTATTCACAGGTGCTATTAAAGAACCTCTTAATGTACTTGATGTCTCTGGTTGGTTCATCCTAACTTTTCCACTTGAACCGAAGTTGATTAGCTCACCATGAGAATTGAGTGGTAAACCATAAAATTTCTGCTCCATGCAGTGATTCCTTACACTTCCTTTCCTCCAGCCAGGCAAGATAAACGAATTATCAATCATATCTGCAGAAAACGTGCCTGACAACGATCGGCCACCGAAAGTTTGGCCATTATTATCCTTGTTTCCGTATGTATGCAATGGAAATTCAGGTCTCTCATTTACTTCGTTACAGGAAGCAGAATAAGAGGGTGAAGGCTCCAAATATGTCCTTGTATTTGCATGTGTAGACTGAAAAGTTGGACCTCCCAAATGATCAATGAATTTTCCAGTGTAACTAAAAACTTCAGATTCACACGCTTGCTTATTTATACCAGAAGTCTGCGCCCCTTGAAATGCTGAAAGAGATCTAGAAACGTCACCATGCGGAGAAACATGCATAGTAGTTGTGTTTCCATCAAACCGGTGTAAATTATTATCACACATTGTCACGTGGGATAATGATTCAGGCTTCTCAAATAAGTTCTTTGATTTCTCATGATTGGTACATGGCTTTAAAAAATTTTGTACAGAAACTTGTCTCAGAGTATTAGAAAGCTGTTTACTTTCAAATACAGAACTAACCTCCTTTCTCTTATCTGTGTTAATGGCAATGTTATCCTTTCTGATTTCCTCCAAATTCGCCGTTCCTTCAACATTTCCAGAGGACTGCTCCTTTCCAAATGAAGAGGTCAGTGTATCTGAAGATAAACTGAACACGGTTTCATCCAACGAGTTTCTCTTTTTCGGACCAAGTACCGAATCCTCAGCAGAAAATCCCAAATGCTTATCTAATGATGGCACTTGAACATCATATTGGCTTTCGTCAGTACCATCCTGAATATTACTACCACTTGAAGTACTTCCAGAAATATGTTTGTGATTCTTAAGAATGCCACGAATGGGAGACACTTCCTTTTTCTGCTTTACAACCAAGTCCCAGTTTTTAACCTTTTCCTTCTTTTCTACTGAAAATATCTTTACACTTCTTTTCCTTTCATCAATATCATCAAGATTAACCTTTTTATTCCCAACAGTACCTAGCTTCCTTAAACTATAAACTGGATTCTGCATTTTGCGCATACAAACATCTCCCTGAGACATTCAAAATTAACCAACTTGATTAAGCCTAATAATGATAAATAATAACAATAATAACACACAAAAGTAACGTGAAAGCAAGTTAAGATTCAAAGTCAAAGATTCATTGCAACGAAAAGGAAAGAAGGGGGTGGTAGCGACCTCAATAACAGGAATCAAATTTCGGATTCCAAATTGCTTATTTCCTTTTCTTTTTTTGTTTCTATTTTTCCCTAAACTTATGCCACTTTCAAGCAGAGGCATGCATTATAAGAATATTTATAATTTATAAATATACGTAAAATGCATTTATTTTTCTCTCTCTCTCTCCGTATATATAAAATGTAATTATTTAAATTTTTAATTTCAAATTTTGGTTTAGTTGACAAAGTTTTATGTTAATTAAGATTTGTAAATATTTCGTTATGCTTAGTTAGTGAAAAAAAACATTAAGTATAGATTAAATAATTAAGAAAAACAAAAATCTAAATAGTTAAAAATAGTAATTTGATTTTATATAAAAATTCATAAGACATATATGTTATTAAAGTAAGGAAATTAATGAATGGTCATAATCATAAATGGTATGCCTTTCAATGGTCGATTAAAAATTATTCAAGAATTTATAATGATTACGTATTTTTAAAAATAAAACATAAAAAATATTCTAATATTTGTTTCTAAAATTAAAAATAATAATTATGCAAAAAAACCCTAAAAGAAATAATTATAAATAAAATTCTTTTAGCATAAACAATCGTACCTTTTTTATTTTTACAATTAATGATTCCAAAAAGAAACTTTTAAAATTAGTCTGTTCCACAAAATGAACACAATTTCTAAAATTTGTGTCGAACTGCATTATGGACCGTTTTAGAAAATAACAGACGACATAATTATTTTTCAATACTTTGATGTGAGAGGGATGCAACGTTCACATGCACATTTAGCTAACACAAATAAATTAGTTATTAGAGCAAATGTCTTTAAATTAGTCATTTAATATATATTTTCAAACGAGAAAAATAAATACGGGTAAAGACATTTCTAGTTTCCTTTTTTGGTAAAGCGATAGGTAATACTTTCAAGGTCAACTATTTCTAATGGATGCAATTAACTTAAATAACTGGATAATTCCCTTACTTTTGCTATGTATTTCCAGTTTGCATAAATATTAGAAACAAATTATCAGTGTCAATACTTACAACGAGCAGTAATTAATAACCCTGACCTGAGCATGCCACACTTATAATTACTTCCTCCTCAGTGTTATTTTAAAATTTTAAAAAAATACAATAACTTTTTTAGTTTAATAAAATATTTATAAAATTTTCTATTTTATTTTTATATTACACTAAATATATAAAAATTAATTCAAAATTAAGTAAAAGATAGGACAATAAAAAATAAAAGAATAATTAATATTACATTAACTTTTGAAAATAACAAATAATACAATAAAATAAATTCAAAAATCTAAAATTAAATAGAAATATAGTATAAAGTAACTTATGACAGTTAAGTTACTTTCTTTTACCTCTTTAAAAGAAACAGAATACACGTTGTATAGTACAACATGACTAAATGATGTGTTTAATTAGATTTTTTTTTTTTGTCTTCCAAAACCTATTATGTAGTATCACATTATTCAATAAATTTGAAGATGTTAACAACGTCTACATAAAATATCAGATAATTTTTTTTATACTCAATACATCAAAATCAATATCCTAGTGAAATCTTAGATAATCTTCTTTTTGGATTCAATGTATTAAATAAGCATCATGTCAAACTTCCTAATTATATGCATTAACTTAATATATGTAGGGAATTTTAGAGGAGGAAAGATACAACAATTCTTTTTTCAAATTTTATATTGAGAAATTATATAATTTTAAAAAATAAAAAGATTGAAAATGATAAATGAGCATAGATTTATTGTTTTAAGTAATTAAATTTATGGTAGTTTGTTATTTTAATCTTTTCATTTTTAAGAAAGGTTAAATTATAGAATGTTTGTTGAAAATTAAAAAATTGCTTCTTTTTCTCTACCAAAATATAACTCTAAAGATACCTGTAATAAAATGATATCAGTCTACACATCCTTGATAATCATTTTAGTTAAAACTTTAAACAAATAAAGTTCAAGTGTTTTTCACGGAAAAGTTTTCTACAATTGCATGAGTTCACACATGACTGGGAATTTGTGATATAATGTACGACGACAAAAAAATAATCGTGTATATATATATATATATATATATATATATATTCATTGATTTTGTAAAAATTAAATCCATAAATATAAATATTATGTATAAGTTGCGTGTAATGTTTCCAAATCCTATCTTATTTATAACAGATAAGAAAATAGAAATTATCGTTATAACTAATTATATTAACTACATATCCCTAAAACTGCTCAGTAATAAAGGAAATTTTAAGAGCTTATTCCATTTAATATAATACTAATATTTTTTGCTAAGCTTATAATACTAATATTGGTATTAATTATAATACTAATACTAATTTGAAAGCATCTAGTTGTGAATGAAATTAAGTAATCTATCATTATGTAATAAGCTTGAATCCTCATTTTAGAAAATAGGATGATCTCTGTACATAGTGTCTTATAGCAAATTAAATTAATACATAAATTTTTATATCAAATTAAATTAAGACACAAGTTTTTATACCGAATTAAATTAATACACAAGTTTTTATGACAAAATACTCAAGATTTCTTAATTTTTTTAACCAATACTCAAATTTTACTCAATTAGCAAGTATTATTAGATATTTATAAATCAGTTTGCTAAAATAATATTCCACTAATAGTAATAAAAAAATTAAAATTAAAACAAAACTAAAATGTATATAATTTACAAATTTTTATTTTTAACTGCCAATAAATCTTAAAATTCTTTAAATTTATTTTTAGAATTTATCCATATATATATATATATATATATATATATATATATATAAACATACTTACTAGTTATATATATTACAGTTGGATTCAGTTAAATACCTTCTCAGTACAAACAATGTTTTTTTCTACTTTGATTTTTTATTGCATTTTATGGTAAAATAACCAAAAAGTAACTGAAAATAATATTATCCTGTCACATAATGTTGACTTTGACGAATCATAAAGGGAAACTTATCGTTTCACAGAATAGTATATGAAGTTCTTTAATATACTGGCAACAAAGGTACGTCTAATTTTAGAACAAATAAAAAATCTCATCAATTTTCATATAATTTCAGTACAAACCAGTCTTATCAAATAATTAGAGAAAAGGTTATATATTTAAATATCTTCTAAAGTTTTATACGGAGAACATATTTGTTAGTTAATTTAAAGACTAAAATATTTCACATTTAGAATATTTATAGTTTGAGGTCAAAGCATCCTAGGTAGAGTTTTGATTTTTCAATAAATAATTTGGATATTCACATATTTTCGATTTACAGTAATTATGCTAAAAAATAAAAACACTTACGTGTAGCAAGAGTGGGATAAATAATTAATATCATAATCATAATTAAATATATATTTTAATCATGCACATCTTACTATCAAGAAACTAACTTAAAAAATGAACGAATCCTTTAAAACAAGAAAATAAAAACACCTCTGATTATAAAGAGATTTAATAAGAAAAAAATTAACCAAAGCATCTATTTTAAGTTTAAAAAATTGGTAAGGACAAATAAATGCATGATCTTAATACGTACTTTCAATTCTTAAAGTTTCGAAACTTCCATATACAATAATACTGAAATTCATTCATTCATTTATATATATATATATATATATATATATGCACCTCTATATTTGCATTTGCATGTTTCTTATATTATCCAGAATTCTATGACTTTGCATTTAAATTCTCGATACCATATATAGTTCACTCTATTTTCATCTATAAAACTCATTAGTTGATAGGCATAACAAAAGTATGAGTAGAATGAGAATAAGATGGTGGAAGGTAAAGTTATAGCTAAAATTAGTCTTGAAATTTGTAGATTTAAACAAGACCACAGACGTACGTCATTTGTAGAGAGGCCAACTGAATCCAACTTTGAAATTGAACTGCATTAACATACTCATCTGGTTTTTGAGTACGTATCCAGTCCAGGGAAAAAGTTAGCACCGACCAAAAGATATCACATTATACCAGTATCGTGCAACCTCTACGTACTGATATATCAGTTAGAATTACCATGTACTGATAACCTTTCCGTAGCTATATACTCCCCACCTAGGTTCTGATCTGTTAGCCACTTTATTTATTTCATTTTCTCTAAAATTAAGGATTATTTACCTATTAAATTACATACCCCACTTTACATATTTTTTTCAATTTGAGAAAATAAAAAATGTAGGTTAGATATTTTTATAGTTTTAAAATTTTTTTATGAATTATAATTATAAAATAAAAATATGAAAATAACATTATTAAAAAAAACAACATAAAATTATCTACTTGAAGATAGTTAGATTTAACAAGGATTATGTATCTCGTATACAAGCTTTCTACAATATTTTTTATAATTGTTTTTTTTTTGTATCACATTTTTTTTTATATTTTTCTCTCCTTTTATCTCCATGGATAAAAACTCTACATTACTCCAAAGCAGTGTAGATTTTTAGGCGCAGTGTCCTCTAGCATGGCGTAACAAAACATCCCTAATAGAGACCCAACCAAATATCCTTCAAATTCTGAACCCTCACTCAGATCCCACAACCCAAACCTTATCCAGCTGTAAGCTGTATCCAACCTATGTCAGAAAAACTAGCCATCATCATAGAAGAGAATACACTTATCTAGTTTCCCCATGGCCCATAAGTTAATTACCCCCAAAGTTAGTAACAAGATAGGAAAATAAAAAACCCTCTTCTTAGACTCAACTCCTCCACCCAGTAGTAGCTAGTAACCCATGAATAAACCCTTATCTTCGATATTTCTACCTCAACTTCCACACAAGTGCCTAACTACAAAGTAGGAAGCACTCACTCTCTTCCTCTAATCACAAACGTGACGCTATCTCTCAACTCCAAACCCACACTTTTTGGCATCAGTTCTATGCAGAAAAAGCAACGGGTAGAGTTCGCAAACCTATTATCGCATGGCACGATCAACCACTACACTATTCGTTAATATTTTATGCCTGAAAACCCACCATGGAACTAGCATGCATACATACATGGAAGATTAACTTATATTTTATGCCATGAAAATCACACATAATATAACATGATGACATTGATTGACATGTATAATAATAACATACATAGAAACATACCTTCTTTGCAGTGAACTCGTTGTTCAGCTTCTTCTTTTTCTTCTTCCTTTTGTTTATCTTCTTACCTTCATCATTCAGAGACAAAACGTTACGTTTTTCCACCTTGTTTTTCTTCTTCATAATAACCTTCTTCACTTTTTTCTTTTTCGTTACGTTGTTGTTCGTACACTTCTTACTCTTGATTCTGACACCGGAGAAACCGTATTTCTCGAAATCCTCTCCGTACTCTTCGCCTTCATCTTCTTTCTCTCCATCCGCCGCGAGTTCGCCGTCACCCGCGGCGCTGATTGGCGGCGCCAAGGTGAGAATATCCGCGATAGAGCGCTTCTTCGGCGCTTTCGGCTTAAGATTATTCAAACTCGGTCTCCGGCACCGATCCTCCTTCATCGCCGTCGCGAGGCAGCCGTCGATGTGCGCCTTCGCAGCCGTTACCGTGGTGGCGTTGAAAACCCTACAAACAGGACACAGCATCTCCGATTTCTCCTCCTCCCCCACGGAATTCGAGTTTCCTCCGACGGATTTCACCGATTCGAAGGAAATTCCGTTGGATCTCAGCGCCTCGAGCCGCTCGGAGAGCCACCGGAGCTTCGTGACAGCGCTCGAAACGTCGCCGGCGTCGAACGGCAAGAGTTTCAGCATCGTCTCGATCTCCGGCGGCCGCTTCTCCTCTACCGAGTCCTCCTTCAGCTCGAAAATATCCGCGATGGATCGCTTCTTCGGCGCCTTCAACTTCGACTGCCGCATCCGCCGCCGCTCCTCCCTCACCGTCCGCTCAAGGCAACCATCGATGTGCGCGTTCACCGCCGTCAGCGTCGCCGCGTTGAAATCCCGACACACCGGACAAATCATCTCGATCTTCTCCTCTTCCTCCTCCACCGCACATCCACCTCTAAAAAACTTATCCCCTTTCTCCCCTTCACTCTCGTCAGAAACCGCCTTGCTCAGCCGATTCTCCCTTCCTTCGTCTCCACCATCTCCGACGTTCTTAGATCTCACTCCGTCGAACTCATCCGACCACCGACGCAACTAGGCGGAAGCCAGGACTCGGCCTCAGAGCGGCTGACTCCATGAGCGGCGAATGGCCAGCATTTGAAAACGTCGACTGTCCTCACCTTGGATGTGTAGTCCCTGCCACACCAAATCATAACCGCATAAAGAAAGAGACACAGTTAGTTACAGTCACAGTCATAACAGTGAAAACAATCTAAACAACACAAAACTCAAAAAATTAAAACTATAAAAAAGCATTAACAAATATCCATAAATATATAAATATAAAATGTGTGTGCCTTATGGAGAAACCATTGAATGCAAGAGCCATGATTCTGTGACAAGCAAAAGAAGATGATAAATGGAAATAAGATGAAGAGAGAGATGAGAGAGAGGGTTTTGGTTTTAGAGAGAGAGAGAAGGAAGTGATAGTATTATTATGTGATTTTTCTTTCCCGCTCAAGGGAAGAGAAGGGAAAAGAGAGTGATTTGTGTTAGCTTTATGTGTGTTATGTTTTTTTTCATTTATTTTAATTTATGACTGAAAAGGACGTGTGAGAGAGAAAGAGAGGGAAGTGTGACCCGAGCCTCAAAAAGCCACTCACGCTCCACGCACTCACTCACATCTATCATCAACCACGAAATTAACTTCCATACATTATATTCCTTTTCTACTTTTTTTTTTTTTATTACAATATAATTAGTTTATTGTTTTCATAATTTAAGTTTCAGGTGTTGGTGATAGATACGGCATCAATTATTTGAATTATATTAAAAGTTAAATGTGACACTTAACAATACATGAATCTCTAATTGCAGATTAAAGTGGATACATAGCAACATCAAAAGTTTAATCACCTTTTAAGAAGTTTCAGAATTGTTTGCTGCACGTTCTTGTTCAATTCAGACAAAAGAGATGTCTCTGACCTCACACTCAGACATACTAGATAAGATTTTGCTACTGTTGTGTTAGTCTTTTTATGATTTTTACTGTGTTCAAACTCATGTAAGTTACTAATATAGAATACAACCATTTCTTTTTTTCTTCCTATTAAATCAATTTTTTAAATTTATAATTTAATCATAAATTATTATATATATTATACTAGACCGAATATTTTACGAACGTCTCTACTCAGACACGTTACTAATGTTAGTAATGAGTCACATGATTTTAAAATATGTAAAAATTAAAATTAAAAAGAATAAATTTATATTTTTATCTAGACAAACAATAAATTATGCGAGAATCATAATAATTGAATTCAGTTACCATAATTAGATTTGAGTTAGTGAACCGAAATTTACTTTGACTTGTCATTATATTATAAGATCGAGATGGACTTATCATATACCTATTCAGAATATATATATATATATATATTAATTTTTAAAATATTTTCAATTATTTAATAGTATTAAAAGTTTTACAGTAACATGTTATTAAACTCATTTGCATGTATTAATTATATTTTTCAACACTTTTTACTGTACTATCTTTATCTTTTTTAATATTTCATCAGCTTAACTATTTTATTTTAGATTTCTAACTCCTTTCATCTATTTCAATCTTTACTTTCATAGTTATTTAAGTATATACTTAATAATTAATTAACTAAAATAATATACTAAATTTTACATAATTCATAATAAACTTAAAATAATATTAATACAAGATTTCAAATTTGAACCATTTAATTTAATAGTATGAATTGTATGCTGAAATTAAATATACAGTTATTAAATTATTTTGTTAGTAAATACAAATTTAAATTTTTATTATTTATTTTTAAATAAAGATATATGTTGTAAGATGAAGTCTAATATATATACCTATAGATTTATTACATTAGTTAAATAAATATATTATTATAAATATATAATAAAATAATATACATAAAATAATAATTTTAATGTAATTTTTTTATAATTTTATTTTAATAAAAAATTATGTTATATAATTATAACAAAAAACAATAATTAAAAAGATAAGATAATATTTTACGATAATTTCATTTAGTTAAAATTTTGATAATTTAATCACCATTTTTTTTTTACATATTAAAATAATATATTATATATTTCATCAAATATTTATAGTCCTTGATTATCTCAAATATTTTCCTTCATATTTACATTTCACAAACTCAACTATTTTAATCTAATAAATATATGGTATAAAAACATGAAAAAAATACTTAAAAAGAAATAAGTTCAACTATTTTAAAAAAAATTATAAATAGATAATTAAATTAATTCATTTTCACATAATTATTATTTCTCTAAATTCAAATATTATTTGGATTGCGATTAACGAAAAAAAAAAGGAAAAAGTTTACTCTATTAGTTTATTAAATGGATAAGTGGTTTAACTTATATTGAGAATTTTTTTTAAATTGAAATTTTGGAAACTTGAAAATAAATTCTATATTGGAATGCTGCCTAGGTTCTTAGGAAATTTGAGGTAGATATTGGAAGGTGACTGTTTGAAAAGAGAAATATAAATAAGGATATCTAAGTAAGAGGATTTGATATTAAAAATTAACTTAGTATTGAATGGAAGATTTGTGTTTATAAATGTATCTTGTTTATATCTAAAAGAAAAAAAATGTGATTATAAAGATGAGTTTGAGTGGTTTTCAAAGTTATTTTGAGTATGAAAGTATGTTTTTCATATGGACCTACAAGTTAAAATGATGTATTATTGATTTGTATTGATTTAGATGATGATATGATGGATGAAAACATTAATATTTACAATGAAAATAGTGAGAATATAATTCATTATGTGTAAATTATGAAAATATGTGTTTCCATGGCCTATGTTCATTATCTCTAGAGTACATCAATCAAGCTGGAGTTTCTCACTTAAGTAAGGACTGTCACAATAGAAGATATGACTACAATAGAAGATATGACTACAATAGAAGATGTGACTACAATGACAAAGTGGTGACCTTCTTGCTTGAACGAGAAATATGTTGCTTAAAAGATAAAGTCACCAAAGGAAAGAGAATTGATGGACTAAGTTTCTTGCTTAAATGATATAAAATAAGAGGCTTGCAAAAGAAGATAATTGGTTTTTTAAGTATTCCTCTCAAGTAAGGATAGACCGCTGAAGTGAGACACCCACAAAAAAAGGTAGGTCATAAGTCATTCTTACCTTAGCGATAGATGTTCATTTAACTAAGAACAAGGTAGAAATGTGTAATGTTTTAAATAAAATAAATTATGAGAAAAGAATTTATTAAAATAATGAAATGATATCTAATAAAGATATAAGATGATACTAAGGTCAAGTTGAGTCTATAGTTAGTATTGAGAAGCAATTGAGATATGTATGATATTTGAGGTCGAGTTAAGATTGTGATTGGCATTGAAAATTAATTGAGATTATATAATTTTTGTATGATGATCGAAGAGGTACATATTTGTGTAGTATGGTGACTATGTTAGAATAAATTCAATTAAGATACCAGAGTCCACTAGCTGGCCTGATCATGTAAAGTATAAGATCAGTCGTCTTACCTTATGTTAAGTAATCAAGATGGTACTCAAGTTAGCGGTATAGGTACTACAAAAAAAAATGTACAAGTGTTTGTCTTTAAGTTCACATTATTATTTTGGTGGTAATTTTTAAGATTGTTATAATTATGGTATCAAAATTAATAATATTCTTGCTAGACTTGGAGGAAAGTTAATTTACTATGTTTCTATTGTGTGATATTGGATATGATATGATTAGAGAAAATAAGTTGGAGAGTGTTACTATATTTTTCTATCAAAAGTTTAGGATGACACCACAACCATCTAGATCTCTAACTTCATCTCCTTCTTCAACAAATATGATGGTCTGGCTAGGGCAATGGAGATGATAGCTAATGTCATGCAACAATAGAATGCACAACAAAGGTAACATTTATGGTTTTAAAAGTTTAAAGTTATATATCTTGAAACCCTAATAGATAATCTTCACCACAAAATTATTTATACCCTCTATTTAGTAGAATAAAGAGCAATTATTGTCTTATTCATAAAATAACTTTATCTCTTTTCTGTCTAATGATTTTAATAAATAATTGTAGTATTTAATTTTGTAATATATGATAGTTAAAATATAAAATAATATCAATTACAACAATATGACATACAAATATTAATATCTTAGTTTAGTATAATAATCAATAACTCGGTAATAGTTTTTATTATATATATATATATATATATTATATAAATATGAATTGTGTATAAATTTTTTACATGATTATTATTTAAATATATTATTTATTCTATTTTTTATTTAAAAACTACGATAATTTTATTTATTATATGAGAAAAAAATATATTTCAGGTATTGAAAATAATTTCAAATCAAAAAAGTAAAACTAGTAATCAAATTTTAAAAATTAAAAACGTTTATAATACCTTTATAATATATATATATATATATGATAAATATAAATTTTATAGTATGAGAGTTTATTTTTGTAATAATTAGAAATAATATGTAGATATATATTTAATTTATAAAAATTATTATATCACTCTATAATATATTTTTAAGTAACAATTTGTAGAATTATATATTAAATGAAGAATTGAAGTTGCATGTAGAGATATTAAAGAAGTGCAGAAGTGGTGTCCGGTTGCCGGTGGATGGGTGACTCATTTATCTCTTTGAACTGCTCCATGCAAAAAATAATAAGGGCTTTGTCCAGTATGCACGCATTTCAATTTTTCATAATTAATCTCATTCTTAATTAAACATTGCATCTTAATTAAAAGAGTGATCCTTGACAATGGAGAAAATTGCAGATAAATAAATAATTTGTGTAATGACTGAATTTTAGGAATAATTTAATTAAATGAATCAGAAATTTTATTAAATTTTAAAAGATTATGAATAAATATTTCATTCCTTATTTATTTAAAATTATTATTTTTATAGAAAATTCTTTTCAAATTTTCTATAAAATTTTAAAATTACTTTTCATTTTTTTTATGATCTCATCTCAAGAAATAATAAAAAATAGTGAAATAATAGTTAATCAGAATTATAATTTAGATAAATTTTTTTTTTTTTTTAGAATTTTGGTTAAGTAAATTTTGTTTGATAAAGATAAATTTCTATTAATTTATTTAAGTTTTTTAGTAATTTTTTTTTATTGTTTTATTTGGGTTAAGGGTTTTTTATGCTAAAATCCTATTTTGGAATAGATATACTTAACGAATAGGATTATTAAGAAAGTTTTTTTTTAATTTTTGTATTTGTGTGTGAGAGGTTCAAATCAATATAATTTTATGAAGTTATTAGTATTAATAATTTATATTGATGTGAATGTATTTTGTAGGGTAAATGTAATTGATGAATATGACTAATGATCTGTAAAATTTATAATGTATTTTTTTTTATTAAAATGTTAGTTTACGAATTGTAAAATAATAGTATCAAAATAGGTTGTATTCAAAATAATCTTGAGGGAGATGTATTTATTATGTTTTTATTACGTGTATGAATGTAATGAATTGAAATACTTATGTTTTAAATTCAAAATTATTAAATATCAAATTGCTTAAAAATTTTATATAAGTTATTTTATTTATTTAAGGAAATTAAGTTACTATCATCTAAATTAATTTTTTATTTTTTATAAAGAATAATATAAAGTAATAACTATAAAAGAAAATATGATTTATTTTTTCAATCAAAACTTACATATATCGTTTTATTTTTATCTAATATGAACTCTAATTCACTTTCAATTCTAACAAATATAACATCAATAATAATAACAAAAAGTTTTGAGTTAGATGTTATTGTTGTGATGAACTCGATGGACTCTATATTTTAAATAATGAATACAACTTTCTTTTAAAGAGAACTATTTTGTTTGTTAGTAGTAAAGACACGAAAAAGATTATATCATTAAGATAAAAGAAACTCATTCTAAGAGTATAAGATTAAAACTCTTACTATTCAAAATAAACTTTAAAACCTAGCCAAAGTGGAGTATGTGCATAACAACAAAAAAACCTCAAAAGTTAGATGTTTTCATTGTAGTGGCCCATACTAAGTTATCAAATGTTCATTGTCACCTTCTTTAAGAAAATATTTTATTTGTTAATAATTAGGACATCTAGCAAGAGATTGTTCTTCCAAAATTATATAGTTGCTTACAATGATATTTAAAAAATTCAAAGTGAAAATAATAATAACCAACCATAGTAGTTGGAAAGGTTTCTTCTATGAGTGGAATTGAAGATTCAAAATTATATTACTAGTTAATGGTAAAGGAGTTGTAGAGAATAGAGATTTATATGTTTGGTTAATTTTAGAGAAGCATGTCCTTTTGTGTATAGTGTTTATATAAGAAATCTTAAATTTTTTATTAATAAATTTTTTCTGTAAATAGTTAGTTTGTACATTAAATTTATGTTAGATGAATGACTTTTAATTTATATTGAGTGTCCTATGAAGGTGAATGGAGAAAAATTTAAAATGAAATAAATTTTTATGATGATAAATGTTTGATTTGATTCTTTTGATATGAATGTATATACGTTAGAGTTAAATTTTGGATGAAATATTTAGTTTGTATTTATTTTTATTTATGTAATCGTCTAATGAATTTAATTTTTACTTAATAAATTTGGGATAGTGTTGAAGTTTAAAGTCAATACAAATTTGTCTAAGAAAAAATATACAAAAAATGAGAAGTAGATTTTTTTACATAATAAAAAGTTATTCTTTTTCTTCCTTACTTTTAGTAACTATTGAAAGGTGTTGAAAATAAGTATTTGATTAATAAATTGAATTCATATAATTTTTTATATATATATATAGTCTGTGTGATAAATAAAATTAATTATCTATGCACAGAATAAAATTATTAGTTTGTGTGACTGGATATTCAATAGAAATGTGTAACATCCTGATTTTTTTAGAAAATAATAATAATAATAATAATAATAATAATAATAATAATAATAATAATAATAATAATAATAATAATAATAATAATAATAATAATAATAATAATAATAATAATAATAATAATAATAATAATCAAATATATATATATATATATATTATGTAATTTAATTATTTGATTAAATAAAATATTTTATTTAATTAAATAAAATATTTTATTTGATTAAATAAAATATTTTATTCGATTTAGAGAAATAATATAAACAGAAAATATTATGTGGGGGATTTTTCTGTAAATCATTTACTAACAAAAATCTGACTCTACGGGTATAAATAGGCGTTAGAACCTCTCTATTTTTCATTTCAAATTTTTCATTTTTCATTCCAAATTTTCCTAATATTTGAGAAAAATCTTAGAAGAGACAACCAAGGGCGAGAAGTGAGGAGTTAGGAGCATAGCGTCTCAAGGTGTCACGTAATACATTGTGGAGCGTAACATCTCTAGGCATCACGGGACCTAACATACAAGACGTCCTTGTTCGAGGTAAGAGGGGGAGTGGGGAATGTCTTACATATGGGGTACTTATGAGAGAATTTTGGGTAGAGAGGTAACCCCTAAACCTCATTAAGAGATTGTTTATTTTGAGGCAACCATAAGTCCTTAATATGATTTTGGGTGGATTATGCTTTCATGGTGTATTAGGGTATTGATAAACTTTATACTTACAAGTGACGATCACACATCTCGAATGACCAAGCATAATTTATCGTCACTTCTAATAATTTAGAAAAACAACCACTATTTTTTGTAAATGTAATATAAAATTTATCAATACTTTAAAACACCATAAAAGCATAATTCACCCAAAATTATATTGAGAACTTATGGTTACCTCAAAATAAACAAACTCCTAATGAGGTTTAGGGATTACCTCTCTACCCAAAATTCTCATAAGTATCTCATATGTAAGACATTCCCCACTCCCCCTCTTACCTCGAATAAAGACGTCTTGTATGCTAGGTCACGCGATGCCTCGAGATGCTACGCTTCGCAATGTATTATGTGACGCCTCGAAACTCTATGCTCCTAACTCCTCACGTCTCACCCCTAGTCGTCTCTTATGAAATTTTTCTCAAACATTAGAAAAATTTGGAATGAAAAATAGAGTCGGGTTTTTGTTAGTAACTAATTTACAAAAACTCTCCCACATAATATTTTCTGTTTATATTATTTCTCTAAATCGAATAAAATATTTTATTTAATCAAATAATTAAATTATATAATATAAATATATATTCGTCTATTATATTATTATTATTATTATTATTATTATTATTATTATTATTATTATTATTATTATTATTATTATTATTATTTTCTAAAAAAAATCAGGATGTTATAATATGTATGTTAAGATAAGATGTAAGATTTATATGATATATAAGATAAATAGTTTTAAAGGGATATTATTATGTTGAATTATAATGGAATATAAATTTTTTTAATAATAACTTAAATTTATAAATAAAGTTATTATGATTATGAAAAGTTGATAAAAAAAATTATCACTTTTAAATGAAAAAATCATCATACATAACTTACTTACTTGTAAGTGAAAAAATCATCATAACCATATTAAAAATTATTTTAATATATTATTATTTAAGTAAAAAGATAAAAAAAATTCCGGTTATTTAATGTGTAAGTCAATGTAATAAAATATATTAACTATTAATTTTAAAATTTTAATTCATATAATATTTTGAAATTATAATTTTTTATATTTCTTATTTATGTGAATATATTCACTAAGAATAACATGATCAATGAATATGATTAATAATATATAAAATTTATGATATATTTACTTTTCTTTTTAATTAATATTGATATACTATTATATTTTGAATAAACATAAATATTTTTACATAAAATAGACTTAATCATATAGTTCTTAAAATAAATATATAAAAGAGTTAAAAGGATTAAAGTTACATCACACTCTTTATAGATGGTCAAATAGAAGTGATCTGACAATAATTCGAAAATCTTAAATTTCGTTAAAATTGATTTTGATATCATATCTGTAGTGGATTTAAGTTTAATTCAGTTTAACGAGATAAGGTTTACACTATTATATAAATTTTAATTTAATTTTTATTTTTAGTTTATATGAGATCTTTAACATATTTAAAATTATTAATGAGAGTAGGGTAAATTATTGAATGGAGGTGTGTTTGATTGAGATTGGAGAAGATATGTAAGAAATGAGGAGGTTAGTTAAGAGTGAAAATGAAAAGTGAGAGAAGTAGATGGGTTGTATGAGGAATAATTAGAAGTGAAGTTTGGGAGAAAAGTGTGAAATTATTAAATTGGTCTGGTCCATATATGTATGTACAAATACCGTAGTACCTTTTCTACCTACCTACATCTACAGAGAGAAAGAGTTGATTTTGAAGCATGGATCAAACCATTATTATCGCCATCCCCATATTTCAAATATTCCACCCAACCAGTACAATCAAACACCATGCCCTAGCTAATTCATTCACCAGTAATTATGTCCAAACATGGACCACATGCATCAGAGACACAGGGGTCACTCTGATCTCTGCCACTGCCCAACAACTATCTTCACCTTCGAAATTAACTCCGAGGGATCACAAAATGATAACACCCCTCATATATATATATATATATATATATATATAAAATATATACGAAGTTAAATTATAATATATAATTGAAATATAAATTTTATCTCGTAAATCAGTTTTAAGAGTAAGTTAGGTTAATAATTATTTTTTATATGGTATCAAAACTTAGTTAATAAAATTGTTAAATTTAAATTGAATCACTTATTTATATACTGAATCATAGATAATAGGTTGTTGGACTTAAATTGGATTATCTGTTAATAGATTATGATATCTTCTACATGATTTGAGGAGCAAAGTTGTTAAACCTAAATTAGGTCATTTATTAACGGGTAAAAATAAGGTCAAATTATACAAATGAATTATAAATCTTACCTCCTGAATTAGATTTTAGAGTGAATTAAATACAATTATTTTTTACATATTTACGCTCAACGAATTATGGATGTATATCTTTTAAAAAATAATACCAGATTAAATGGTGATAAATTAAAATAAAAATATTTTTGTTGACTTAAAAAAAATAATTATAATATTTATATATTTTTAAAATTGATTTGAAATTTATATTTTATTTATATATATTATAATTAATCTTCGTATTTAAAATCTTCCTAACAGTTTTGAATCATAGAAAAATAAAAAGTAATGTAAATAATAATAAAGAATGTAAATAAAAGTAGATAAAAAATAACGTATATTTATTTTTTTATTTTCACTTTTTTTTTCTGAGTTATTTCTCTTGTAGGTGAATGAAAAGTTACTTTTGTTTTGAACAAATCTCTGCCATTTCTGATCTAGGGTGAAAGAGAAGTTATTTTTGTAACAAATCTTTGCTATTTTCCTCTTCTTGGTGAATGAGAAGTTTTGTTTTTAACAAATCTTTGCTAATTCTC
The DNA here is from genome assembly GCA_016859785.1 of Macrotyloma uniflorum. Lineage (NCBI taxonomy): Eukaryota > Viridiplantae > Streptophyta > Magnoliopsida > Fabales > Fabaceae > Macrotyloma > Macrotyloma uniflorum. The sequence goes on from BDMB01000034.1 coordinate 396,325, forward strand.
TTCTAGAGGAAGAGGAATGAAATGGTTGTTTTTGTTTTGAACGAATCTTTTGAAGTAACAGTGCGAATAATGTTCTGAACAAACAATAATTTGCATTTAATTTGATAACTATGTATTAATCAATAAAGTTTAAGCTTAGATACATTTTACACTGTTTAAGTAATCAAAAACACTGTTTAAGAAAATCCATGTTCTATGTATATTATTTTACTCATGTTTTCTTTTGAAGCCTTGATGTTTATACACTGTCACCTAACATGAATACAGAGATTCGTCACAAAATCCATTAAAAATAACATTCACGCAGAAAAGAAAAAAAGAGAAACAGAAAAGACATTTGAAAGAAAACAAAATAGATGAATGGCAGAAGTTGATTTTGACCGATAGGTTTTGTTCTTTGACCCAATGAAATGGACACTCACATTTGTTTGTTAAAGATAAACTTCAAGTCATTTTCAATACTTTTTCAATGCCTTGTCAAATCTATTTTTTTTATTTTATTTTCCTTTTCTTTATTACGTGTCTAACGCACAAAACAATTAATTATTCTATCTTAGAAAACGAAGGTAAATGCTTTGGAAGCAATCCTCAACCACTTGTATAACTTTCACCATCTAAGCATATCCACATTTTCGTTGTGTGTGGCTTCGTTCACAACTTAAAGAACCACCAATGAGATGAGATAGGTAATTTTTTACAACATAAAAATTTATTACAAATTTAAATTATAAATTCTTAAAAACAATTATAAATTTCTTAAAAATATAGAAAGTGATTATAAGTCTAACTCACCTCTAAAATTAGTTTAGAAAGTGAGATTTACCTCACTTATATTGTCAATGTAGGATTTTCTCAACACCATTCCCTTACGTCGAGAAGTCATTTTCAACTCGAACATGATTCATTAACAGGTGACTCAATCTAGGTCCAACAACCTTGCTAATAATCAAGACTCTACATAGTGACTCATTATTAACAACTTTGTTAACAATCAAGACTCTTCAAACCATGTAGAAGGAGATCATAATCTATTAAGAGGTGACCCAATTTAGGCTCAACAACCTGCTAACAAAGGTTCAGTATATTAACAAGTGACCAAATCTAAGCCCAACAATCTTGTTAACCAGACTCTCATTCTCATACCATATAAAAAGTGATTATGGGCCTAACTCACCTACAAAACTGGTTCAGAAGGTGAGGTTTATACCTCACTTATATACTATAATTCGACCTTATTTTTAGTCAACGTAAAATTTTTTCAACAAAAAATAAATCAAAATATTATATATATTATATATTTCCTATATTATAAAAGTATATATATTAGATAGTCCGCGAATTTCAGGTTCAATGAAAACTTAATAATTGGAAATCAATTTAATCAATTATGATTTTTTATATTTGTAGAGTTTTTTTAATCGATATAATAGATTTCAGTACTAATAAAAAGGAAAATAGTAATAAGAGTCCAAAATATAATCTAAGATAACCAAATCAAACGAAGTATGTGTTAGACATTTTCTCCTTAATTACATTTTTCATATCAATATCTTCATCATCTATAAAAACACATAACTGTCTAGTAATTCACTGGTCCAATTTTGAACATAGTTACTATGTTTATCAATAAGAAATCAACCTCCCATGCATCATAAAATCATAAAGAACACGTAGAACCTAAATAACCATCCAACAACCTTAAATCATACATAAATATACTAATATTAATTCATACCCAATTCTCAAACTAAATTATTAAATATTTTCAAATCATAAATGAAATTTGAAATTTTAATTAACCTTCTTCAATATATACAATAATATCATTGGACCACTAAATAAAAAAGTGTTTAAATTTATTATATAATTTTTAAGAAATCTCATGTTAAAAAAAATATAATTATAATATATAATTAAAAAATAAATATATTTTATTAGAGATTCTACATCGATTAGAAATAAGGTCAAATTAAGATTTATATAATGGTACAAACCTCATCTCATTGAGTTGGTTTTATAAAAATGAGTTAGGTTTAATCTACTACTAATATGGTATTCATATGGTATTAGAACAAATCGTAACGAGATTCTCGGACTACTTAAAAATTTCTCAGAACGATATCTGACCACTTCTATCAGACCATCCATAATTTCTATTTAGTCTCACGTATTGAACCGATTTTATGAAAATAAATTAGGCTTAATCAATATGGTACTAATATATTAAATTAGATTATTTATTAATATATTAAATTCTGATTAATAACATACTGACTCACCTTTTAATAAAAATCATCTTATTTATATATTATAATTTATATATAAATAATTTTTATGAATTCATCTTCTTTAAGTACATGTTTCACTTAAGAATAAAACTTTTGCTAGATTTTCTACTCAAGAGCTTAAATGTACATAATTGCTACTCCATCATCTAACTTAATATAGTTAGAGAGTTATTGAATTGATAAAGTCATTAGTTGAGATTTATTTTGAGAATGCAACACCCTAATCCGTGTTATGCAGATGAATGGTTTATGCATGGGTCAACAATAATTTGAGTGGTAGCCATCAAACTTTAAATTAACATAAATGCATGTGGTCATTGAAAATGACAAGCTTTCCACTAACAAAGGGAACAAAACTGGCCCACACAATATGATTCTATCAACATATATGCTCCCAAAAGGTTTAGGTGAAAGCCATTGTAGCCTCAACCTAATTCACTTTTCTTTATTATTATTTTATTTACGGAATTCATTTTCATATCCTACCATTTCCTCTCTTTCCCCCAACATGTTTGGTGAAGTTTCTTAAGACCATGCTTTAATATGAAATTTTCATTAGCTACATCTCATCGAAAATATTAATAATACCGGATAGGTATCGCTCTTACTTATATCGACCTTAACTCATGATATTTGATATGACATTCTATTAATAAGGTGTCGGTTTAAACTGACGATATATCGGTCGGTTCTCGACTCATTGACTAGAGCCCATGATCCATTATCATAATTAAATTTCAGTACTGTAATTTAGTTACCGTGATTCTTGCATAATGAGCAGTCGGTTACGATCCACTCAGGTATTCTATTACTTCCTACCTTATTATAAATTAGAGTCCAGAAAGTCAGGTAAAGGGGACTAATCTAACTCTTTTTACATATTTTTAAACTCTATTGACTCATACTAACTTGAGCGTCGGAGTGTAATCACAGGTACCCCTCCATTCGGCCCATAACTAAGAAAAAAACTTAAAGTATAAAAGGACGTCTGCAAAATACTCGATCCGTGTAAATACATTAATGTTCACAACATACATGTTTGGTGAATTCTTAAAACACCACACTTTATTGTATAGTATAGTTTTTAAAAAAAAAATGTATTTTTATTATATTTTTATATGTTTCAACCCTCCAAGCTATCATACCTACCTTTAATGCATCTCTAACATTTCACTGCATGACCATAAAATAACAGTGAAAGTGATAAGTATATTAACCATGCATAAGAAAATTTATGTACTACATAACAAAAAAAAATTAAGATTGTTTCTAGGTTTAATTGGATTTTTACTGTTTCACTCTGCAGGCTTTAATTGGTTCAAGAATGAATCAAGATTATAATTAATAGAGAAATCAAATTATTAAAATTTATCAATTCACTTTTTAAGGTTTATAGTAAGATTATATCATCAGTTTTAAAGATTTAATTTATATTCTTAATTCAATTTTTGTTTTAATGTAGAATTAATCAATCGAGCGTTAATCAATTTTGAGAAAACACCTACTGAATTAACCATTCAAAAATTAATCAATTTAGGTTAAATGACGATGAACTCTCTAAGTCGCCAAATCAATTTTCAAATCAATTTGTAGACAATTGCTCAAAATTTGAGCATTTATTTTGTCTCAATGGAACCTTTATAACTTAAAATATGCTAAATATTACATGTATATCAAGTTATTAATGGAAAACATCTTCAATTTCTAGTACAAATTCACCTAGGATCTATGTTGAATGAAGTCACAACTATTTCATAAGAGTTTGTAGATTTTTCTTTTAGCTTTTCAAATACACCATAATGATTTCAAACAAATACATCCTATAGATATGACCTACAGAAGGAAAACGGATCATAACACATTAAAATTTCAAAAATAACAAAGATTTAATTAAACCTAATTAAGTTTTAATATTAAAAAATTCAGTTAAATATCTCATTTATATATATATATATATAATAAATATTAAATAAAGTTAAGTATATAAAAGTTATAATAAGTACATTAAAAATTATTGGGTTAGACTCTCAATTGTATGTTTAAAAAATGTCTAAACTGATTAAGTTTATTTTATCTTATTTAATTTAAGTTTAAGTGAGAAGGGGTATTTTAGTTTAAAAAAGAAAAGATTAATTTTTTCAGTTTTTAAAGAGAAAATGAGATAACACTAATTATCACATTTATAAAACAGTCTCAATAAAATTATGATTTCTACTTCGTTTACTGTAATATCAGACTAAAATTTTGATAATAAATTTTTGAAACTTAGTTTTTTAATTAGACCATTGAGATTATCAATTGAATATCTTTGATTAGAGCTATTAATTTCATATTATTACTCTATTTTATGTTTCTTTTTTTTTTCTTCAAATTTAATAATATTATTACTGTATTGACTAATTGTAGGTACTTATTTATATATTTGATCTAATTCTCTTGTATTCATATTTAATTTTAATGAAGTTTGATGGATTGATTTGTATTAGTGAATTTTTACTTCTTATTCTTATATATTAAGAAGATTTTTCTATCTTAAAAATATTAATATTCTCTTTTATGATTATTTTATTATTATTAGTTATCAAATATTCTTTAAAGTTTTGAAAAAATTATTTTCATTACGTATTTTAGTTTTTATAGTTTTTAATAACAATTAATCATGTTGTGTGCTATGAAACATGGAAATGAGAGTAGGTCATGTGCTTGATAGAAGCCTTAATAAATTTGGCTAAGGCTTTCATAAAATCTTGTTTAACTAAGAATATTAAGTTTGGACCATTCAAAAAGTATTTTAAACTTATAGATCAACTTATTTGAATAAATATATAATATTTTTTTATAAATATTATTATGTATAATCTTTTATAATTTATTAAAATCATACATCTATTTACATTTAAATATTAAGCATGTTGTCTCACTATTACAAAATAATCATTTTACATCGTCAAATTTACATCGGTTCTAAGGAAAACTGATGTAAATATAAACGCGGTGGTATTTTTGTAAATAAAAAACAAAGTGAAAGCACATTTACATCGGTTCTTTTTTAAGAACCGATGTAAATTTGAACACATTTACATCGGTTGTAAAATAACCGATGTAAATATGCACATATTTACATCGGTTGTAAAATCACCGATGTAAATATGCACATATTTACATAGGTTATTTTAGCCCTCTTATTTCACATTCGTCCTCTCTGTTGTCTCTCAGGGCGCCTCTCTGTTGTCTCTCAGGCGCCTCTGTCTGTCAGGCCGCGGCGAACAAAGTGAGTCTCTTCCTCTTTCGCCCCCATTAACCCTATCTTCCACCTTCAATACATTTACTTTCCCTCAAAATTGAAGGTAAATAACATTATGAATTATTTCTGTTGTTTTAGGTTAATATGTTGATATCTTCCCTGGGATATGGGTTTACATGGCAGGTCGAGGAATAGGCCTTGGCAACAGCAAGCCTTTCTCCTTTCTTTTCGTTTGTTTCTTCCACATGACTACTCGAGAGTTCCAAAAAGGGTTATGAGTGAGTACATATTTAAGCATTTGTTTGATTTTGTACGTTTGATTTTGTACCTTAAGCAAATTTATTGTAAGTTGCAGAAAATGTGGACTTGGGGAAAGCTTTTTGTCCGGGAGATTTGGAGTTGCACAAGAGGATGAAGGCTATGGGTGATCTTGTTCAGTTGCATTCCACTGATTTTGTCTATTTGAATTTTGATCCTTTTGTGTAATTTGAATTTCAAATGTAAAAGCAAATTTACATCGGTTATTTAAATAACCGATGTAAATTTGCTCTCACATTTGCATCGGTTACTTTTGAACCGATGTAAATTTGCTGTCCACATTTACATCGATTTTATTTACATCGGTTCCAGAACCGATGTAAATAACCTATTTTAACTGATATAAATTTGCATTTTTATAATAGTGTCTTATATATAAAGTCATGTTAATAAACTTCTTGAAAGATACATTCAATGTCTTATTTCAAAGTTTGGCTATAAACTGCACTTTCAAATAAGTTAGCATGCATGACAGCCACATTAAACCTTAAAATAGTATTAAATTATATAATTAATAGTGAGAGACTAAATTAATTAACGATTTATAACTTTGTAATTATTTTTTATTTTAGAAACTAACTATTAATCAAAATTAAATTTATTGATAGTTTACCATTTCTTATTTTATTATCTTATTAATTTTATTACTTTACCTATTATGTGGGTTACTATATTATCTATTATAAAAATTAAATTATTTTTAGTTCTTTTGAATATGGTTTAGAGAATCCACAAAGAAAATATAACTTCTTATACGAATAACCATTATAAAAACTCTTTTATCTAATTATAATTTTATATACTATGGTAGTTCAGGAATATATTAAAGTAGTTATTCACTTATTTTTCTTGCAGCTTAATTCATTAAGTAAATTACATAATCTTTCATTAGTTGAACTAAAAAAAGTTCTTAATTGTTTTGCATGCATTATAATGAGTACTGTATTTGTTAATTTGTCATCAATTATATTAGTGATAATGAATGTATATTAAACTATAATTTTTTAATTGAATTTTTAATTCTTAATAGATAAAAGTAATTATAATATAATTTAATAAATACTTAGATATTAGATTATTTTATATTAACTCTAGAGTTGTATTTTTTATAATTTTCTAAAAAGGTTATGAAGAGTAAATTATGAGTAATTTATATATAGATAGACAAGAGCATATATAGTAAAAGGTCACATGCAAAGCAAATGCAAATGTGTGTGTTGAACTGCCATAAGGCTGTTCTTCTGTCTATCATCACTCTCAGTCTTTATTGCTCAGTCGCTTGTTTCTTTCTTTTCCTTCACTCAGATTATTCTCATCTTCTCTCTCTCATCTCTTCTCACTTTCTCACTCATCTTATGGAGAATCTCACCACTTCAAATATCAAAATGAAACTATTCAATGTTATCACTTCTTTCTTTTTTCTATTTTTTTTAACAAGTATTGTTCATATTTATACTCAGATTACAAAACCCTACTTCATCACATCTTTAACAAGTGTTGGTGTTTGATTTGAAAGGTGATAAAGCTGGTTGCAGGGAAAGAAGTGCTATAATTAGATTACTTTTACATTATGACTGATGGATTATTATTGTTGATGTCACAAAATCAGGTTTGATTCTGATTGTGACTGAAGTTACTCACATGCAGCTTTCTGGGTTGCCCTAATTCAGCTCCAACCTGTCAGATCAAATTAATACATCAAGTTAAACCAACTTTCTAAAATCTGCTGAGAACTAATCACAACTTACTTTATTTGATTCAATCAAATTAATTTTATGGAAGAAAAGGAAAAAAGTTGTACCATTTTTACTCGTTTGTTGCAGATAAAATTTGTATGAAACTTACATAAAAACATTAATCTTCTGGGATTGTGTTCAATGAAAGGTGAAAAAATTCATAAAATATATATCATTATCCTCACTTTTTCTTCGCATGATGCCGTAATTAGTATGTGTATGATTATGTTATAAAACATTATCGGTTTCATGATTAGATTATAAGTATAATTGATGAAAATTATTTACTGTTAAAGATAAATTATTTGAACTGATTTGCAATTAATGTAGAAGTTTATTTCATATAATTTGATATTATTTAACATGGTAGATAGGTAATAGTAGGAGATCAACATAATGTGAGATTAAGATATAAATTATAATATATTAAGTTGACGTAAATATTAAATGGAAGAATTTAAATTTTTAAGAATAAATTAAATTTAAAATTTATTTATAATATTATATTAGAATTTATTTTAATATAATAAAATTGTTAAAATTATTATATCATTCATTATCAAATTTTCAAATTTATTATCTAATTATTATTAGATTATTTATTATTTATTAATATATATATAAACAAATGTTTCCGGGTGAAAAGATTCAATATGAGTTAAAAATATTATATTATCTAAATATAAAATTATATTAAAATATATTAATTGAGAATAATTATAAATTAACATATGAGAATGGGAAAGTTGAAGGAAAGTTGAAAAGTTTAGTACTATTACGTTTTTACCCATTTCTTTTTTATGTTTTAAGAATTTGAATTAGAATCAAAATGATCATTAAGTAAAAATCAACTAAACATTAAAAATAAAAAAATAAAAAAATACATCCAGATTAAGAAGTTATATCTGTTATGTTTTGTTTGGATTAAATTGGAAATAGTGAATATTTTTTAGGTTTTATGTGATGTTATTAATGATAATAATGTAAAATATTTATTTTATTTTAAATACGAAAATTAATTTTGAAAAATAGTAAAGTAAGATATTTTATTTTATTTATAAATGCTATTATTTAATATTTGTAATATAAAGTATTTGTCTGAATTGATTTACATACAATTATTTATTAAACTAAATATTTTGTACTATACCTATAAACTTATTATGTTATAATCAATTTAATTTTCTCAAAGATAAAGTTTGAGAATAGGCTTTTGATTTTATAAACTAAGACAAAATAATATTAAAATAGTTTTACATATGAGAGGGGAAATATGATAAACATGTGTATATTAAGGAAAAATTAAACTAATATTCATTATTTCAATTAAATGAAAGTAAATTTTAAATGTATGTTACTCGAATGAAAAAATAAAATAAAGTATATATATATATATATTTTATTTTCTGACCACCCATCTCATTTGTATTAAAAAATAATTAATTTATTATACTAAATATAATTATTAATAAGTAGTTTTTATATTACTAGTATCTTAAATTATTATGAATTAAATATTATCATTTATTAAAAATGTTATTTTTTTAATATTAAAAATTATTTTTTATTTTCATATTTAGTAGTTATTTAAAATATTATTTTTATTACTTTTTAAATATTAATTTATAAATAATATTTTCTTATTTTGAAATATATATTTATTTAATTTTTTATATTAAAAAACAAATTTTTATATTACATAAAAAAAATTTAAAAAAAATTATCACCTCAATCAAATCAATCATATATGTTTATAAATTTTTGTTATTATTTTTACTCTCTTTTAATTAAATAGAATAAATTCACTTTCTACTCATTTTTATTTTAAATCATTTTAATTTCATATCTTATTTTTCACTTCCTAAATTAAATAAGGGTTTAGTAATTCCAGTAAAAAAAATTATATATATATATATATATATATTATAAAATAAAATAAAAAAATCCTTTTATTTATATTTTTTATTTCAAATTAAAAACAAATATTTTTTTTATTTATTTCTTACTTCTTTTATAAATTAATTTTATACATTTATATTAATATATATATATATATATATATAAAAGAAGAATGTATTTATTTAATTTTCATCTTAGACTAAGTAAACCTTAACTGAAAAATACTAATAACAGGCTACGATAATCATGCTAATGACTGAAAAAAAAATTTAACAATATTTATATAATCTCATGTTTATTTATTAAATTTTGGAGGAATAAATGCTTTTTCTAATTTTTAAAAATTCAAAAGTAAATTTCCTTTCTCCAGAATTATTTTTAACTAAACATACATGAATTAAGTGTTTTAATAAAAAAAGTCTTATTTTAATATTTCTAATTTTACTAATCATTTTGCATTCTATAGTTTTATTAAATAATTGCTTGATTAAATTGTTATTCAGTAACAAGTTAAATAACATAGGTATTCTATTACCTACTGTTAAATATTATATATATATATATATATATATATTTATATTTATTGATTTATAATGATTTTGTTACGCTTAAAATACATGTTCTTTCCATTCTTTATATTAAAATTAATATTTTATTTATTTAATTTCTATTTTTAAGATTTTATTTTTCCATTTATTAATTTAACTTTCACATGTTGGGTCAAAATCATTAATAAATTTAGTAAATTATTTTTGAAAGTATATACAATATTATATTTGAATTATATGATTTATTTGAATTATATACTTGATTTGTAATATTATAAGAAAGAAATTTTTATATTTTTAAAGATGTAATTTATTTATTTTGGTGAACTTTTTATAATTTATTATCATGAAAATTACATTTGACATATATAATCTTATATTTTAGAAAAATATAATTCAAAACAAGTAAACTTTTATTAAGTATTTAACAAGTAAATAAAGAATTAGATTACAGAGACATAAAGCAAATAAGATAATGTGTAACCAAAGATAATATATTTACAAAAATAATTAAACCAAATATGACGAAAGATTAAATTATTTATGAAAATGAAAAATAAGTGTATAATATCCAAGTATAAATAATATTTACATTAATTATTAATGAAGAAAAAATAATAATAATTATTTAAAATTTTTATTTTATTTTAATGTTTTATTTTAATATATGTTTTATATAATTGTTTGAAAAAAATATTATTAATCAAATATTTTTTTAATATTAGAAAATATAATCTTATTAGTGAATGTTAAAATTTAATTATTTGAAAATGAAATTGAAAAAATTTAAATTAATAAATAAAATGCGAAATAATATATTTAATTTTTTAAAAATAATATTTTGATAATATAGTTTATTTAATATTTAACTTTTATATTTATTATTTATTTATATTATTTAATTTTTATTAATAACAATTTTATAATATATATAATATAATAAAAAATCATTATTTATAATGTTATTAGTAATTATATAAATATATTTATACAATTTAATATATATTTAAATAATATATTAATTTTATTATTTTTATATAAAAATATTATTTAAAACCTAAAATTAAAATTTTTATTTTTAATTAAATATTTACTTTAATTTTAATTTTTCATTTTTATTATTTTATATATTTAAAAAAAATTATTACATAACAAAACAAATTCTGTTTACAGTATATTGAATTTTGAATTGATATAATAAATAATTCATTTTCATAAATAAATTTAACTTAGTTTATTTTTTATTTAAATAATATTGTATATATAATTTTTTTTTAAAATTATCCAAGCTTATAATTTTATATTATATAGATTTAAAAATTTTAAAAATATAAATAAAAATTCATAAATTTATAATTTAAAATTTAAAATTTAAATTAATATTATATTGATATCTAATTTATATTTTTTTAATATTTTTTCATTAAAATTATCTAATAATAAATTCACATTTACAACCGTGTAAATTACAAGTTTAATTTAGTTATATCAATATATTTTAAGTTATTATAATTTTAATTTAATCATACAAAAATAGTTATATACGTGTATATATTTTAAATAAATAAAGATAATTTTTTAAAAAATATATTTTGAAAAATAAATAATTTTTTTATAAATTATTTTATAAAAATTTTCTATTATATATTTTTTTATATATCTACTGAGATTTTATAAAATACTTGAATGGTAAGTTTTTTACTAAAACTGTAAAATTGAATTCTTAAACTTAACAAAAGAAATTATAAAATTATATATGACAAGTAGTTTTTTCATAAATTAATTCATTTTGACACTTAAAACAAATTTTCTCTATAAAAAAAATAAAGTTTAACTTCTCATAAACTAAGGATGATTTTCTAAAAATCATGATAATAATATAACTAACTGAATAAGGGTCATGCATATATATAGTTTAATAAGAAAATAAAAATTTTATGATGAAAATGATGGTTTTGTGTGAATTTTACAAATAAATGACGTAATAATAAAGTTAATTATATATTAATTTATTATTATAAAAATCAATTTTAGTGACAGAATAAAGTTATCACGAAATAAAGATAAAATAAAAATATAATAAAAAAAAAAAAAAATAATAATAAATTATTTTATTTATAAAAAATTATTATTAATTATAAATAAAATTTATAAATAATATATAATATTTATAAGTAAATTTGTAAATAATAAATTTTAATAATTTATATAATTTTATATCGCATACATAAAATTTAAATTTATAATTGATTACATAGATAATTAATTATAAACATGAAATTAACATGTGAATTACTACAATTAAAATTATAATTTAATAAGAAAATAACTCATACTATCACTAATTAATCCTATTACCCACATCAAATGAATTCCTATTTCATTCTATCTTGATTAGTATTAAATATATTCTAATAATAAAGGAAAATAAAAAACAAACCATCATTTCAATTGTTACATCAATACTTACAAAATCATAATAGAATACAACTTAAAAAAAATAATATAAATTTAAGAAAATAAGAAATTTTTTTAAATATTATTTATTATCTAATAAATTAAAAACTAAACCAAATTTTTTATTAATGAAAATAATAACTATTTCTTAAAATAATTTTGTATTAATGAAAATAATAACTATTTCTTAAGATATCTGAAATTTTTTAAGGTCCTAATATTTGATATTCAAGAAATACATATAATTCACTTTTTTCGTAATGGATTCTTTTTTATACAGTAATATAAATTTTATTTATTATTTAATTATGTGTTTGATGATGGCATTGTATTATTTTTATTTCTTATTAGAAGAACCAACCAGCAACGTAAATTGTTTCTCACTTTATATTATAATTTATTTTTTTATTTTTTCATTAATTAGTTAATAATTTGGTTTTCTTTTTCCAATTATCTTTTACTCTTTTGTCTATATTGAATCATTAGTGTATTAGCGTTGTATGATTTATGACTTATTCTTTCTTTCTAATTTTTACTTGATGTTTTACTTATTATTATTATTACTGGATCATTTACTTATTAAAATATTTTTTAAGATTTTATATGATTAACGATGCAAATGTATTATTAAAATATAAATAAAGGAGAAAGCATAAAGTTTTAGATCAGTATTAAATCCACCTCTAAAAACATATATATATATATATATATATATATATATATATAATAATTTCAATAATATTATCCAAAGTGAATTTTTTTTATAATAGATTAATATCAAGTGAATTTATAAACAATGGACAATAATTTTTATTTTATTATAATAAAAACCTCCTAAATTTATATACCAATTTGTCCTAATATTTTTAAATAGAATATATAAATTTATACAATACTTTTTTAAAAAAAATTGAAGATTTCAAATATTTTATCCATAGTTATTTTTTATTTCAAATATTTTATCCATCGTTCATTTTTTTTTTATTTTTCTAATACTTAAAAGAAATTATAAAATATGACGATTAATTATTTAAATCTAATTCAAACAAAAATAATTACATCTAAGAAAAAGAAAAAGGAGATTTAAATTTATGATACTATAGATTAGGGACAAAAATAATATAAAGAAATATCACAATACATTAACCAGTGAATAGTATTAGAAAAGGATTTGAACCAATATCGAAGAATAAATATTATTAAAGATAAAGTTGTATATGTTCTATATGATTCTAGTATTATTTATTCTTTTATATTGTCTGTCTGAAATGTCTTGAATTGTCTTTATCATTCCTACCATATATTGTCATGATATTTATTCTCATCGATAATTTAGTTGACTTCCTCTATACCATAGATTTAATTTATTACCTCTTTCATTTAGATGTTATTTTAGGGATGAACTCATTGATATCCAACCATATTCTTGTTGATTGAAAGAACAATATTATAATTCTAGGTATTAAGACTCAAGAATCTTATAAACTCATTAATGTAGGTGAATAGAAAAGAAGTAGTGTTAAAAATTTTATGGTCTTATTCTATTTTACGATTGAGGAATCTCCAAATATAGAAATACATCAGTAGTGAATGGACTACTTTAAAGTATTTCTATAAGACATAGTAGAGTTACCACCAAAATAGAAAATCGAATTTAATATAGATTTCATAATTGGAGCCAATCTTATATTTATTGCATCTTACTACATGTCACTTGTGAAATTAATTGAAGTAAAGAAACAAGTGGAAGAATTGTTATAAAAACAATTTGTGAGACCAAGTAATTCACCTTAAGAAACACTAATGCTACTAGTTAAGAAGAAAAACGAAATCAAGATGTATAACAATATTAGAAATTACTAAAAGAATAATAAAGTGTTATATTATAATGCTATGTAATAACCTTTAATGTACTGAGTAATATTATATATATATATATATATTTATTTATTACAAAAGAATTTCAATTCATATAAAATTATTATATAAAAGATATAAAATAATATAATATATAAGAGTATAAATAAAATATTTGAATATTTTATAACTTTCTAGAATATTTTTATGGTACAAACGTCTCTTCTTCTTTTATAGAATTATGTGCTCTTGTATAATAAACACCATCATCACACTTAGGTTGATAGATACAAAATGGTAAGTTATTTATTCAAAAACAAGATAATCATTTATATCATATCAATTCACATTCATAATTTGTCAATTTTCTAAAAACATCATATTAATCATAAATCACATCCCAACACAGACATATTTTGGAAGATATTGATCACTTCGCTCGAACTCAAATATTGACACTTATGTGTCATATTATAATTTAAATACTAGACTAATATTGTTAATCAGAGTACCACCTAACTACCTTATACAAGGTAGGATTATCAGCCATCTTACCGGTCCTAGTTTGTAACTTTAGGACTTGTCACTAATATTCTTCTAATTGTCTCTTGATCACGTAATCTATATGACATAATCAATCAGTGGAGTCTAATATTTAATTGAATATGCATTAGTATAGTTATCACATTAACCATATTTGAACCTTCTTCATACCATATATCATACATATAATCATTAGGTAAATTTGACAAACAAACACATTTTATGTATTATTATATATTAGTTGATTCTTAGTACCAATTGGGTCATATTAACACACATCTCACTTTGGGCATCAACTCATACTTTTTATAAATTTTTTTTAAAATATTTGAGGGAGAATAAACCCATGGCTCACCTCTACTCTATAGGTGTTCTCACTTGAGTAAACATATCTTATTTGAGGGAGACATTTATAGAACTAATATTCTCTCCTTTGAATTCTTTCTTTTAAGAAAGAATTTAATTGAAATCATTCTTTTTCCATTAGTTTGAATAACAAACTTTTCATTCAACTTGTTCAAACAAGATTGCCATTGCCTTAATTCTTACTTCAGTAACAACTTGTCATTTGAATAAATTACCACCGTCAAAACTGATGCTTCCATTACCAACTTCTCACTATAGCAGAAAAAACTCTTTGCTTCAACTATGAGAGTAAAAAATAATAAAATTGAACCTTGAATCACATAATAATTTATTATCCCAAATAATATTTCAAACTATTTTCTACACAAAAATACATGTTTTACTGAATATACTCACCTCCAATTCTCAGTACAAATCATGAATATAACATCCACATACATTAACACACTATTATAACTTATAAATTAATAGGAAAATAATACTTTCACAATCACATGACTTTCTTTAAAAACTATCGTAATACACCCAAATCATATTTTTTAATCCAATAATACATTTTAATGTTATATACTTTTAATATATAACTTTCAAAATCATCAACATCTTTACATTACTATCAAAGTAGTGTTTACTTTTAAACAAAATATTAATCTTGAATATAACTTAGAAAACATTCATAATATAAAAATTATGTTTAAGTTTTCAAAATCTCGATTTAAATAAATTCTCAATATAAATTAAATTACTTATCCTTTTAACAAATTAATAATATATAATCTATCATTTCTTCTTTAATTTTTTATTATTTTTTCTCGAATTTGAATTCGAATAAATTTTTTTTAATTTTTCTTAAAAAAAATTTAAAAAATTCTGAATTTAGAGAACTTAGATAATTTTAAATTTAGAGAGAACTTTAAAAATTATAAATTTTAAAAAATAAAATTTA
Source organism: Macrotyloma uniflorum (assembly GCA_016859785.1). Lineage (NCBI taxonomy): Eukaryota > Viridiplantae > Streptophyta > Magnoliopsida > Fabales > Fabaceae > Macrotyloma > Macrotyloma uniflorum. The sequence continues at coordinate 412,527 of BDMB01000034.1, forward strand.
TATAAAAAATAAATTAATTTAATTTTTTATTTATATAATTTTCGGAAAGTAACTAAATTTATTTTATTACTATTTTTCATATTTTTACAATTAATTCATACAAAAAATTAAAATTTATCTCATCATTAATTATAATTTTATATTATCATGATTATGTTAATAATAATTATTTTATTTAATTTTTAAAAAAATTAAATAGTAATAATAAAATTATTTATGTTTTAATTAAAAAAGATATGCATTAAATTTATTTAGATATAAATAAATAAGACATTAAATAAATCTATATTTATATAAATGTTGGTATATATGATTTATGTGAAAAAATTAATACAATGGTAAATTTGTAAGAAATATGATTCCATCAAAATTTATTCAACAATATCATATTTAGTAAAAATCAGATTAGTCTGATTCTTTCTTTTTGAAAAAAAAAAAATCTTTATAAAAGATTTAAAATGTTATTAAAATAAACTAATCTTTAACATAGGGCACTCAAATAAATTAACAAAAAATAAGTGTTAAAATATTATTTAGTTAAATCCCATTAATTTGACTCCAATTTACTGTCACTTAATATTTTTATTGAAGTTCTGGGAAAAATAAAAAAAGATAAAAGAAACCATTAATTAATTCTAGTGAATATTTACTTAAATATTATTTTTATTATAAGCATTAAAAAGATCCCAATTTCCAAAACACAGTGGAGTGGGTAGGCAAGAAGCCCATATACCCTTGCACAAAATTTATAATTCTATGTCTTGCATTTTCTTCTTCTCTTGTAATTTCATTTATAGGTTTAAAATTGGTATTTTTTTAGTACACTTCTTTATAATCATTTTTAAAAGAGTAAAATAATAAATAAAAATAAAATATTTGTGTTCATAAATTAAAATTTATTTTATTCATAAACTAATTTAATTTAAGGAAAACTTATTTTATTTCTTTTATTTATTATTTTTTCTAAAATAATTATGAAAAAAATTGTTCAAACATAAGCTTATCATATCTTATCTTTATTTTTTATTTAATATTTTATCTCTGTTTCTTGTAATTTAATCTTTAGAAAATCGATTTCAAGTCAGTTTATTTTACTTTTAGAAAATAAAAAAATACTTTATTATGTTGCAATTATTTACTTTTATAATTTAAATATAAAACTATTTAATAAAAATATATGTTTTAAAAAAAGAGTCTATCTATTTTGTAAGCATGGATTCAACTATCTATTTTAATATATTTGCTTTAATTTTTTTAATATAAAATGTATTTCAAAATTATTTTTAATATAATAACACATTTTTTAAAAATATTTAATTTCTTTACTTTTAAAAACATTATTTTAAAAGATATAAATGAGAGTACAAATGAAACCTCTCCTATGTTGTAAGATTGTTGTCATAGACTTGGATGCATGTCATTCATGACTGTCCAGAGTAAAAGGAGAAAGGAATGACTTTTGATTTGAGTCTAGGATTAAAATAAAAATGGGGTTGTTGAGAATGAAATTTTATTATATTAACAAATACTCATATATTTAATAATTTTATTAACTTAATTTTGATATTATGTAAAAGTAATTATTATATAAAAATATTATTATATAAAAAGTAATTATTATGTTTAACTTCTTCAAAAAATATAATTTATACTTTGTTTATATATTATAATTTGATTTATTTTTAGTTAATGTAAAATTTTTTAAGAGAAATATATTTTAAAAAATAAACAAAATTTAAATAAACTAAATAATTAATAAAGTAATTTTTTTTTAAGATTATCCAATTAATCCATTGAAAATATATAGATAATCAATTTAAATAACTAAGAAAAGTTGAAAAAAAAAATCATGATTCATGACCTCTTTTTATTAAACAAAATTATAAATTGGGCACTTATCCATTATTGCTTTACCCTGTTTTCCTTTTGTTTGTATGTGACTTTTGAGAACATGCTATCCACATAGTTGATTGATGATTGAAAAACTGCAGAAAAGAAAAAGTTACAGTACTTGCAAAGAAGTCAAACAGATGAACACCAAAGAAAACATATGAATGATGAAAGTTAATATTGAAGAATATAATATTGGGTGAACATGTTCTTTACTTTGAATATATAGTGTTGTGTACATTAAAAGATGCCATGAAATTACTATGTTTAAATATATCTTAGTATATCCAAAATTAGTAAGTTTTGATTTAGGGTTTTATAATTTTATAATTTTTTTAAAATTTTTAAATAATATTTTTTAGTTTTTAATAGTATATGATTTTAGTTTTTATGAAATATTTTTCTTTTATTTTTTTTTCTAAAATTCTAAACCATTATTTTAGTTTTTAATGTTCTTTTTAAGATATATTTTTTAATATTTAATTTCGAATTCTATTTTTTTTAAGTAACACATGTGGACTTGTATTATAACACTAATGTGAGTAACTTAGAAGGTTCATCTAATATTTTGTTTAACACAAATAATCAATTAGTGTCATATAATACTAGAGATGGAAAGTGATAATCTTTAATTTAAAAAAACAAAACTAAAAAAATATATAGGAACCAACCAAAACTCACTCATGTTACAAAATTAAAAAACATAATTAAATCAAATTATTATATACTCTAAACCACATGTTTATAGGGTTAATTCATGAAAAAGAATACTAAAATCAAGTTATAAATTACTTATAAATTAATATTAATGGGAAGAAAAGTAATTTTTATAATGAAAAATAATTTAAATTCAACTCAAATAAATATGAATAAAGTTAAGATAGTGGATAATCACTCTACACTTAATTTATGATCTAAAAGAGTGGAAAAAAAAATTATGATATGACAAAAATGAGTATAGACTTATCATTAATTAATCAGTCAATTACCATTGGATATCAAATTAGATAAATAAATAAACAAGATAAACAAAGTAGCTATGTACTTGTGTTGTGTTGTGTTGCAAAGTTAAGTAGTAAAAAGTGTAAGAAAACTATGCATGCTTACTCATATCGCAAAATAGTGAAAAGCTATGAAACCTATAACACCACCAATATTACTATTCTTCCTTTTTTTTTTTATTTTCTTTTTAACTCTCTATTCTACGCATGATTCATTTTTATTATCAGATCAATTATTAATATATAAATATTATCAGATTAATTATTAATATATAAATAAAAATAGAGTTTAAAATTAATTCATCTTACATAATTAAATATTAAGTTTATTAAGTTATCTGAATGCGTTATCCGACCATCATTACAAAAATTGATTTTAAATTTAATTTATTTTCATAAAATTAATTTAAATAAAATAAACTTTAATATTATAAATAAAAATAAATTTTAAATTTATTTTATTTTCATAAAATTAATTTAATAAAATTATTATCATAAAATTGAATAAAATAAATTTACCATAATTTTTTTACCCTTCTACATGCATGGAACCACGAGTACCCCCATAAAAAGATGCACACAACACAGAACAACTGAACTTATTTACCAAAACCAAGAGATCCAAGAAAAAGCAACATCGTGGCTTCGGTATCTGAACCCCTCAATTTTTGTTCTCGTCGTTGTTGTTTGTCTCACAACTTTTGTTCGTGTGGTACATCATGAAATCTTCGGAGATATTCGTATATTGCTCTTCACTCAACTTTTCTTTCTTCAAGATCCTGCCCCTCTTCATGCAATACACTATAAATAAATACATCTGCAGAAAAAATTATTAAAAAACTGTCAAATGAAAAGCACTTTAACCCTTCTGCATGACATGAATCTTACACATCATCACAATGTTGACTCGATCTTAACATGGTTGTTTGGCTCATCTGCACAAGTACACTCATTTGAGAAAGAAAATAAAAAGATCTTATTCTTCATGCCAGATAAATTTTAACCATACGAGATATCTGCAACCTGAGAAAAAGTTGCAGATTTTACTCTCTAAATCATTGTATTATCATATGTAACTGCTGCTTCAAGTGGAACTAAGACTCAAATATCTTAAATAAATTCTCGATTCAAGTTTTGTGAATAAAGAAACTATGATTGAATAAACACTCCCTCTTGAAGACAATTAGCTACATTCTTCATTAAGATTAATTATTAGTAAAAATATGGATATTTCATTTGCATGTTTTAATAAAAGCAATTTAATTTTGAGGCACTTTCGCGTTTGTTAGATCAATTAATATTATAGAATGAAATTTTGAGGCAGCTGTTTTTTTTTACGTTTTCTAATCTAATTCATTTTCATAAAATTGATAAAACCAATTCAATAAAACTAATTCAATAAAATAATAAGATAAGATTTGTACCCACTTTTATACACTAATTTACTCTTATCTCTAATTAATACGGATTCTAACAGATTTTCAATATTTTTCATTTAAGATTTCCTTCATTTTATAATTTTATTCTCACTTTAAATCAATACTATGAAACTAAATATTCCACCTTATATTATACCAGTTTGAACCATAATAAAGAAGCTTCTGTTTATTATTTGTAGGCTATAATAAGAACATTCTGTTCCATGGCTATGCAACCATTTTAATAGTTCTAGCTGCACATAGCATTACAAAACGATTCAACATTCATATTTGAGGTTCCTGTGTCTCTTTACAGATGGGTCAAAACTCCAAAACCCTAAAACATGTTCTATTTCACAGGCCCAAACGATCAAATTTCAAGATGAAGAAGACGTTGATTGGACCCATTGGTCCAAACAGAAGGAACAATTATGAATAGAAACACATAATATTGTTCTTGACAAAAATATTCTTTTTTTCTCTTTTCATTTTTTTTTGTGGTTTTTGCTCTACACCAAAACTTCTCAAACTTCACCTCTGCTTCTGTAAAATTAGTGCTGAGATAAATTTATCTTTATTTTTATCTAACTTAATTTTTTTATAAATTTGCTTATTTAAATTTCACCGGATTAAAACTCAACAATATATCACATAATACTATATTAGTCCAAATTTTAGATATATTATCCTTCCAGGATCAAATAATTCTTACAAGATTGGTTGTTTTTTTTTTTTTTTCGGTATTAGATGCATTATGATTAAAACATATTTTATAATATATATATATATATATATATATATATATTTCAAGAATAATATAAATATGAATATAATATTATTTTATACGTAATATAATATATTAAATAAATAAATTTTATAAGCCATCATAATTATTAATCAAATTGTTAAAAAAACATTAGATTTAATTATAAATTAAAATAGTATTTTTCAGTAACTTATCTACTTAATCTTTAAGCCCAAAGATACCCACAGAACACCGACTACAACCTCCATCTCAACTCAACCTTCAGCTTAACTTCAAGAATCTTCCACGCTTTTGTATGCATGAAGTGTTTTTCAAAATGTAGCTTAGAAAAAGCCATGAAAGTCTTCAACTTTCAAGGAGCAGCTGTTGTTACATGGGAGAAAGCTCAGCCCACTTTGCACAGCTTATATATTTGTAAGGTAGTGTTTTAAGATGAAATTCAGAATTTAGATCTTACCTTTGTTACATGTTCTAGTAAGCTTGACGCAGAAACACCATGTCTAAAATTGAAAAGGGGGTTGTTGTGTCTGTCATATCCGAGGAAAAATTTGCGTTCATCAGTGGCTCTGCTGGGACTGGGAAGACCCTTTTGCTTGAAGAGATCATCATGTTCCTGAACAGATTGCATGCCCCATCTAGGGTTTATGTCACAGCCTCCTCTGGAGTTGCAGCTTGTGTTCTAAAGGGTCAAACTTTGTACTCTTTTGCTGGCATTGGCATCCTTGCTTATGATGACACCCAGCATTTGCTGGAGAGGATTTTGTCCAACCAGGGTGCCTGCTGGAGGTGGAGAAGTGTTAATAAGGCTTTTGATCATAGATGAGATTAGCATGGTGAGTGCAAAACTGTTTGACAGTCTTGAATTTGTTGCAAGAGGGGTAAGGGGTGTGGATGAGAGAGACCGGGAGAGGGATTCAGCTTGTTGTGAGTGGTGATTTCTTTCAATTGCGACCTGTGGTTACTAACAAGGATTATTGTTCTCAAGGGGTGATGTATGCATTTAAGGCTGAGTGTTGGAATAGAAGCTTTGACTTGCAGGTGGAGCTCACAAGGGTGTTTAGACAGTCAGATTATGTACTTACCAGGTTGCTGGAGGGGATCAGGAGGGGGGAGACTGGTCCAAAAGATTTGGAGTTCCTAAAGCACTTGTGCTTGGGGACTGGTGAGTGTGATCCTTCTATTTTACAATCTTTTCCTTTGAAAATGTGGAGAGACTGAGAAGTTTCTGCAGATGGATGTTGTTCTTTATAGAGCTGTTGATAGTGGTAAGGGGCCTTGGAAGGGGCATCTAAGGTATGGGATAGCACCTGATGAAATTTCCCTAGTGCAAGAGTAATGCTAGTTAAGAATTTGGACTCTGAGCATGGATTGGTAAATGGGGCTACTGGTGTAGTGGTGGGGTTTTCATGGTCATTGGTGGAAGATCTTGGTAGAAAATGTAATGCTAAAGTGCTGCTTGTGGTTAGATCTGATGAAAGAAAATTTGTGACAATTAAGTCAGCAATATGGCATGTAATGGATGGACCTGAAGTTGTTGCTTGCAGGAACCAGATACCTTTCATATTGGCATGGGCTATTAGCATTCACAAGTGCCAAGAAATGATTCTTGAGAGAATCCACACTGATCAGTTTAGAGCATGGATGTGGCATGGTGTATATAGCACTTTCCCGGATTAAAAGTTTGAAGAGATTTCATCTATTTCCTTTCAATTGATCAAAGATTAAAGTGGACCAAAGAGTTTCAGGGTTCTTTAGGAGTTTTGCTTCTGCAAAGAGTAAGGAGGTTATGAAAGTTAATGGGAGGAACAAGAGAAAAATAAGTCACAGAAGTACCCTGGTGTCTCAGGAAAAGTGAAAAATGGTTGTAGAACAAAGTACAGGTGTTGGTTTTTCAAAAGGAAGATGAAGAAGGCTGCTAAATGTTTTGTTGTAATTCTTTTTCTTATTGCAAATATTTTGTTTTGGTCTTCTATAAACTGACCTGAAGATGGAAGCTTAAGTTTTCTTGGGTGTTACTATATAGACTTTGTAAGATTTGGAAGAGCAATGTAATTAATATTAGAATCCTAAAAGTTGTTCATCAATATTGAAGTGTAAATTATTTTTTATAATGTTTCCACAATAATTTATTTGTTCTGTAACTAGTTAACAGAAATATTTATAAAATATAAAATAAATATCTAAATTCGACCATGATAAAATTAGCTTGACATGTATTAATACATCTGATAATATAAAAAATTCATAATATTATCTAAAACTTATAATAGAGATAGAACACATTGAGGACAGTTTGAGTAATAACATTAAAAAATTATCGAATCAGAATTTAATAAGTATTAATGCATAAGTTATTTTTTTTTTTATAATAAAGATAGAATTAAATGATTTTTATATAATTAATATTTTTTTTATAAAGTGAGTTGATTAAAAAAAATTACATTTAATTAAATTATATTGAATGAGACTCATATATAATTTTTAATATATATATATATATTACCAATTTTAATAAAATAAAATAATATTTATTTAATTTAAAATAAAGCTTAATTTTTCTTATATTTTCAATAAATATATTATTCTTTAATATTTTGGACAAGGTAACATTTACTTTTTTTAAAAATAATATAAAAAATGATGAAAATTAAAATATAAAAATAAATAATTTTTTGTATATTTAAATTATATTATATCATAATATAAATTATTATGTCATAGTATTATATCATAATATTTTAAAAGATAATATATATAATAATATTAACCTTACAAGTAAAATTATTAATGATTAAAAATAATATTATATTATAATATAGATTATTTATCACAAATAGAAAATAAAATTTATATTTTCAACTTTTTAAATATTAACAAATTTTCTAATTTAAATATTTGAAAATATGATTTATCTAAATTATATTATATAAAATATGTATTTATCATGTCAAATGTAGAGAGAGAAGAAGATTTGCAATTGCAAATGTGTGTGGAAGTTGAAGAGTTCATGATTATTAGGGTGGGTAGGCAGAGAGAGAAAATGTTTGTGTTTGTGTCTCATAATCCCCACACTCACTATTCCTCCAGCCTCCATCCCCTGAAACAAACAAAGCAACACTCCTAATTGTACGGACCCTAACTCCCTCTTTCTCTGTGTATATTTCTTCTTCTTCTTCTTCTTCCTTCTCGTGCAATTAATCTGTCCCCAGATTTCCTTTTTCTTTTTACCCTATTTTTTAAAATAATCTTAGTCTTCTTTACCCTTTGTTGTTTCTCCACAACTATCTCTTTACCCTTTCATGTCAGCTTTTTTCCATTTATTTAAGCATTTCAAAACAACTCTACAATCATTCATTTTTTTCATTATTTATTTTACTCTGTGCGACTACTTTTTATTAATCCTTACCCTTTTAGATTAGTTTTCAATACATGTATTGTATGTAATGTTTACTCCTTGGTGGAATTTTTTTGTTACGCCTCCTGTGATTGTGTATGCGTGTGTAACTATTATAAGAAAAAAACAAAATTATGGATACCCTTTTATCAAGTTTTGAACTTTTCCCTAGAATTTATTGTTTTCTAAGTTTACTTTGTGTTGGGGGTGTGGGTTTCGACGCCCTTTGAATGTGTTTGTGTTTGGAGACGCCCTTTGGTTTTGTTGCGTTCGGAGAGTTAATTTTTCGGATGTTGGTTTGGGGGTTGGTTTTGGGGAATGGAGAGTGACTTCAATAAATAGGGTGTTGTATTTGAAGTGGGGATTGATGATGTTGATGATAGCGGTGATTGAATTTTGTTGATGATAGTGACAGTAATGTGTTTACAGTGATTGGCTTTTTGATCTTTACATTAGTAGGGGACACAGATAATGTGACTAGGTTAATATTGTAGCTTGTTTGTATTTAAAATTGACTTTTTTTTTTATTATGAGTTAGGAGATTGCTCTTAGCTATAATAAGTTACGAAAAGTGAGAAGTTTTGGATTTGTGCTATTCATACATGTACTATTCTTCTACTTTATCAATCTCTGCAACACTTTATGTTTGTAGGATTTGGTAATTTAAAATTAGCACAGTGTAAAGTATACTAGGCTTCGGCATTTTGATATAGTTCCTTTGCAAGTTGAGTATTAGAGTGTTAGTTACTACTACTAATTTTTCTTCTTTGTTTAGCTGTAGCTGGTCAATCATTGCGAAGAAAAGAAGTGAGTGATTCTGTGAGGTTCTGAATTTCCTCACCATATACAACGAAAGTTTTAAGTTTTAACCAAAATGGAAACTGAAAAGTCTAACATTGCAAAGGCTGAAGAACTTAAACTCCTTGCCAATGAAGCTTTCAATGGTAATTAATACAATATCTCTGTGCTATGATTCATTTACTTTCTTCACCATTGAAGTGAAATTTGTGGTGAACTTTAACTGATTTATTGAATCTAACTCAATTTTGATAAGGTCACTAGTTGTCACTGCTCTAACACATTTCTCTGCTAATGCTTCCCGATCTTGTGAGTCTCTTTTCAGCTCGAAAATACTCGCAAGCCATTGAACTATATACTCAAGCAATCGAGCTAAACAGTGGAAATGCAGTTTACTATTCTAATCGCGCTTTTGCCCATCTTCGGCTTGAGGAATATGGTAGTGCAATACAAGATGCTACAGAGGCTATTGAAGTTGATCCTAAATATTCAAAGGTGCCTTGAGTCTTAAAATATTAGAGGCTTTCCTATATTCAGGTATCATTAATAAAATGTACTTTCCTGATTATGGTTTATTGTTATAGGGTTATTACAGGCGAGGTGCTGCTCATATTGGGCTGGGAAAATTCAAGGAAGCACTGAAAGATTTTCAGCAGGTAACTGTGTGCAATTATGAATGCTTTTAATTTTGATGTCTTCAAAATATTGGAATGAAGGAGCTTGGGTTGAAAATAACATGCTCATATTGGTAGGTCAGCTGCATTGCAAAATATTAGAGAACATTGATAAATTAATATTCAGTCCTTTAATTAGTCATGTAGATAAGAATAACAAAAGAGAAAACAGAGTTGCAAAAAAAAAATAAAAAATTGTAGCAACAAATTTATTAGATTTTATGAAACAGAACTAACATTAGTATTTAAGAGAAGAACTTGTGTGTGCAAAAATGATAATATATAATCTGTAACCAGAAATTGGTATTTTTCATTGAATATACAGTGTTAATTCGTGCCTGATATCAATGTCACTTGTCTAGTATATGGGTTACAGAAACTGCAAAAAAGATGGAAAAGAAAAGAAATAAAGAAGAGATGTTGCAGGGAATGTTGTTAAGATTGATATAGACTCGACCTAGAGCTACAATCAGAGAGAATGGTGGGGAGGTAGACAAGTGAAACAAGAGATCATAATGTGGGTCATTAAATCCTATCTAATATGCAATATTATAGTACAAAACAAAAGTCTTATCCCACTAGGTAGATCACACAATGCTACTTGATTTGGTTAAAGACCAAATCTTCAGAGAGGATATGCAAATTATATTGCAACATATTTAAATGAAATATGAACTAACATCAATAAGCAAAGTAACATTAAAATTACCACTCGCAAAGCAGCATCAGTCTCAGTTCCTCAGATCCAATAGAACCGCCAACCCCTCACCCAAACAATGCCAAAACAAAACATTGACAAATAAATGCAGCACTCAGGCACTTGACTAGGATTGGATGGGTATATCCTAGTAGCTGAGGTTGCAGTGTTTAGTGAAAGGAGCTCATATTTGACCAGCAGCTTCGAATATGTCCAATGGGAGTGGGTGTCTTACTGCAGCTCAGAGGACATAAGTTGTGAAGAGAGTTGTAAGCATGAGATAAATCTGCCAGTTGCAAAAGTTTGATATGAAATGCTGTTCAGCCCAGCCTCCAAACTCCTTGGTGCATTTGAATCCAGCTTCCTGTTTTCTTTAATACTCTTACTCCTTCATTCTCCGTCTTGCAAGATTCTCTCTGAACCTAACATGTTTCTCTCTGCCATTCCTGCCTTTTCTTCCATCTTCAAATCCAATGTACCAGTTGCTACTAATAACTGGAACCAGAAATAGGTATTATATTCTGAATGTACTTTGTTTTTCTGAATATCAGTGATATCATTCCAGAAAGTGGGTTACATCACTGTAAAAGGAAGGGGAAAAAGAATAAGAGGAAAAAAGCTAAATATGCTCTCAACTTTGATGGACTTGCTCTCCCACTGTGAATCCACACTGAATTCTTGTGTACCTCCCATGTTCCCTTTTATCATGCTACTAAGAGATTGAACATGATAGCTCAACAATTGTAAATTACTAGTAAATATTGGACAAAAATATGCACAATTGAGATCAGTAAAGAACATGATATTCACAAATTATATGTGAAATTTAACAACCTTTAAAAGTACATCTTCAAATAAGTAGTATTTTGAATGTAAAGGTAGCCACCGATCATTGATAGTTTATAAAGAAGAAAAATCAACTCTCTTGTATTCTCCACTATAAAATTTACAACATTTATTCATATAATAAATAGGGCCTATGGCATGTACGTGTCTACATGCTAGAAAATGAAGGATGCTTTTACATTAATTTAACTTTCTAACTTTTACTTGTTTATTACTGTGCATACAATAGTTATGCGTACTGTCTATTTGAAAACATGCACAACTATTTTGAAGTGGTTTTTATCAAATGAAAACTGCAAATAGGCTAGAGAGTTTGGCACACCCAACTATGTGAAGAGATAGAAACATTAAGAAAATAAAGACATTAGTGGAGTTTAAAACAAAAGTAGCTAGGATGATGATGGAATAAGGGAATAATGTGGAGACTGGAGAGACAAATTAACATGAATATTTAGGGATATTGGTGTTTCATTTGATTCAAATTATTTATGATTTAAAAATTATATTATTTAACAAAAAATTTGACTTTGATTAAATCTTTGGGACAAATTGAAGGATGCGAAGTACATTCCCTGTTCTCTTTACTGGTAATAGATTTGTTTAGTCTAAGTAAAGTTTTGTTGCTTTAGACTCTTATGTCTTGAATTAGATTATTACTTAGGTTTTGAATTTTGGTTATGGTATGTTGCAGTTGTAGTAGTTGCTGGCTAATATGGGTCAATGTGGTCTGTACTTGCAGCCTGATACTGTTTCAGGGGCAACTGCAACAGAAATGTTGCACATTTGCAGCTGCATCATGTAATGAGCTCTGCAATTTACGTAATTGATGATTACAATTCTCTCCTCTTAGCAAGCCCTTGTGCCAATATAAGCTCTAACTCTTTATTTTTTTAAACCAAAAACTTGGTAGTTGCCAATTTTTATTGAAATTGTTGGAATATGAAATTTTTCTTGGCATGCAACCTTATTGAAATGTTCTAACATGAAAGTCATCTTGATAAGCTGAAGCTGACAGTTTCTATCCTTTAATATCAGCTTGCATTGTTGCAAATTCTACTTCTAAGCTTTTACATCCTTCAAAATAACTCTGGCTACCTCACTCGTATTGTTCTGTAACATGTACTTGTCTTACATGCAAACTGTCTTTTCATTTAATATCCTTTTATTGAATAGGTCAAGAAAATGTGTCCAAATGATCCAGATGCAACAAAGAAATTGAAGGAATGTGAAAAAGCAGTTATGAAGCTTAAATTTGAAGAAGCAATTGCTGCACCTGAGTCTGAAAGGCGTTCAATAGCTGAATCCATAGATTTCCATACAATAGGTACTATTTTGAATATAATTTCCTAGACTAGTATCTTAATTTTATACTTTTTTTTTTTTTTATTTCATGCTGTCAAGCTGTTATATCTCTCAACTTTTGTTTATTTTGGATATTCGTATTCTAAGGGTATTATTGCAACTTTAATTTTGTAGAGCTTCAAATAAGTAACATATAACGTGACTTTAAAAGATCACTGTTGTTTTGTTTTGATTATTTGAAAGCTCTAATAGAATGTCTCCAGTGATGAATACCTTTTGACTTAAATTAACATTCTTTTATATGTACATGCATGTTTTCTACGCTCTTGGTTTCCTGATAAGAACCTTGGGAGAACCCCACCACAAAAGCTAGATGTTGTAGTTGGACAGCCCAAGGTCTTATAAAAACCCCCCAATGTAATCCCATATTCCAATGTGGGATTCAAGTCCATTACCCTGCAATTGTAATTTGTATCATAAATATCCTTTATGTAGTAATGTGAAAAAACGAAGCAAGTATGTTATCAGTTTGATCATTAAGTTATGCATGAGGTTTTCAGTTTTTCTTCGAATTATTTGATTAGATATGGTCCTTGGTTTTCTCTTCATTTAATTGTGTTGACGGGATTTCTTTTTTTGAACACTGTTATTTTCATGTAGTAGATTGAATGGAGTAAGATGCCAATCTCTATCTTGTTTCATTTTATTGCCACTCTTTGTAGTGAAATTTGTATTGGCTACTGGTACTGTTTCTTTGAATAAATGGTCATGATGATGGTGGTCTTGGATAGCTATGAGAAAAGTTTAATGGATTATTTTGCTATGATTTTGGGGATTTTGGATTGCTTATTTACATCCTCGTGGAATTTGTTTTCAATCTTACTAAGAAAAATATGAAGTGTGATGTTGATAGAGAAGGAAGGCAAAATAGCGTAATATAATTTCATTCCAGTACTACAAAGAAATGCATATTTTAAAATCAAGATAATGCAGCATCAAATGCTTAAACCTTCTTTTCCAACCACCAGAATCATAAGTCAGAAACCTTTAGTGCATTGTTATGTGAATGATTATGCCTTCTGTTTGCTTCTATCTCATTTCCTCTATGGGTCAAGAGTTAACAACATCTTATTGATATGATGACTATCTTTCAAATAAGTTGGTTAGTGATGTATGATCTCATCTACTTTTGTATGTTCCTTTTACATTTTTATTTCATCCATTTCCTAGTTGGGGAAAATGACCCTGAACCGTTGCCTCACCAATATGTTTTACATTATAACGCTTTTAACCAAATAATGACATTTTAACCCAAGGAACATGTATAATTATCACTGACAAAGAAGTTTCCATTGTATATTGATTAATAAAGCATCAAACTATTCTAAAGAATAAACTATCTATGTTTTGAATAATTATTCGCTCAATCAATATATGAACTAGAATGGAATACTTCTTCCCAAGTCAAATAAATTATCATTTTCCCTTCCTATTTTCGACTATAAACTGACCTTATGTTTTTTCCTTCCTACTCCTTCCTTTTCGTTGGTAATTTAGAAGACTTGAAAACAGGAATTTATCAAAAATTGAGTTTCATGTGTGAGGAATGTCTTAGAAGTGACAAAGTTCAGAAAATAATCACATTGGATAGGTGGTCCTACGCTTCTCACCTCTTGGTTGATGCACATTCTTTTCCCTCCCCAACCCAAATCAATTACTTTCAGGATTCTGTCACTTACCTTAATCGTCGTTCGGTCCCTGACAAATCCCTTTCATAATCTAGGGATATTTTATATCTGTCTTTTTATGAATATATGTCAAACTTTTCTATAAATCATCACTTTTTGTATATATTGTATCATTATAGGAAAGGGCCGTAATTCTTCGGTGCCAACCGAAGTGGCCATAGCAGCAGTGACAGTAGCAGTTATGGCAGCGGCGGTGATGTTGTTCAGGACATCAAAGACCACAATAGTAGTTGCAATTGTGGTTGGTTTGCTGTTGCTCCTCGGGGCTTATTGGTGGAGTGGCCACAATACTGGTACATAAAGGAGTCCTTTGCATGACCCAGGCCTTAGCTTAAATTTAATTAATACCTAAACTAATTAATCATACAATGAACTTTAAAAAAACGGAATTTCAATTACTTAGATGGAATCATTATTAATAATGCATTGGAAAATAAATTGTTTTGTTCTTTACAATGCAACATAATTCCTTATATTATACTGGCTATATCTTTGGAACAAGTTAATCACCCAAAAATTAATTAATACCTAAAACTAATTAATCATAAAATTCTCGTGTCTACAAGACACTAGTTTCTTAAAATGTGATTATTACCCTCGTTACGCATTCTGATACTAACATAGGTTCATTCTTTTGTGCCAACTTCAATTCTTTTTGTTTTTTTTTGTTTTTTGTTTTCTAATAAGCAGGTGCTAGAAAGGAGGATAAGTCATCCCCCTAAACTGACTAATAAAGAATAATGTACATGTTATACTTTTACTCTTTCCAGTTGCTTGTGACCCTGGTTGAATTATTTTTTTCCTTTTGGGGTGTTCAAGTGCTACCTGGATCAATATCTACAAACTTTTGTATTTGAAAGGTGGTTGAGTTTGTGTTTTATAGATGCCTTTAGATTTAGTAGAGATTGTAATTTCCTGATCTACAAACCCTCTCCTTTTTTCTGATTTATATTATTTTATTATTAAAATAATTCCAAGTTCTGCTTTAGCAATAATTTCACTCTTGAAAATGAATAAATTTGGTGTTTCATTTAAATGCTAGATGTCGAGCCACAATATTCAGGAGCAAGAATAGAGGGGGATGTTGTTACTTTGGATTTTGTCAAAAAAATGATGGAAGATTTCAAGAATCAGAAGTTCTTACATAAACGGTACTAAAGGAAAAAAAACTGTTATTTCTCTATTTGTTTCTTGATGAGTTATTGAATTGTCTTCTCTCTTGTCCTCCAATTTTTTAGGTATGCATTCCAGATTGTACTGCAAACAAGAGAAATTTTGCAATCTTTGCCTTCTCTTGTTGACATACATGTTCCTGATGGCAAACATTTTACTGTTTGTGGTGATGTGCATGGTCAGGTAATTGGTTTATTATAATCTTTGTTTGCAATATTATTTGGGTCAGATACTTGATTTTGAAGTTGATTGGTGACTTCTTAATATGGTAAAACGAATTGTTTCTTATATCTTCCTGATACCTTCTGTTAGTTTTAGACATTTAAGGCATAGGATTGTTGTTATACCTGTGTTTGATTTTCTTCCCATATTTCATGGAGTGAGTTTCTCTGACCTTTATGTGAAGCAGTTGGGTATATTTTTGTGCTGATAAGCAAGCTAATTATTTTTTTAGCTGTTTTACATTTTGCACAATTGTTCAGGGGGGACTTAACTGCCACGATTTTAAGACCTTTTATTATATTTTTTTTATAACCACTGATAAAAGAGGGAATTTATTAGATGGGAAAAAAGAAAGCATCACAGAAACAGGGGATATGAAATTTTTCTTGGAGAGGAGGGGTAAATAATACATAACAAGAAAAAAAGAAATTCTCCTTTGAATGTTTGATCAAGATACCCACCCATTCAAAATAATGGTTTTATTTTATCCCCATATGATAAGCAAGTGAAAAACATGTCCTTTAAAATTCTGGCACTCGGTCTTATTATTTCTAACAATAATAACCAATTGAGAAGCCTACTGGCTCTAATGCACTCCTTTACAGGGCATTTGCCTTACATGTCTTACCAAAACCTTGGAAATGGCATTAGAAGCTAAAATTGTTAATCAAATGCATTTGTAAACATAATAAACTTAAAAAAAAACTTTGAAAATAATTAACTGACCACTCCCACTGTTGTGAAATAAAGCATCTTCCCTTTCTAGTGGATGGTGACTGGGAGAGAAAACACTCTGGAATTTGAAATTTAACTAGTCACTTTACTAAGATATCATGATTCACACTATCTATGGATGACATTCCTACCGAAGTGTTGGCACTAAAATATGAAGTATGATGTCAGAATGAGTAAGATGGTTGTGTAATTTTAAGTAGATGTTTTTTTATTACAAAAATAAAGGGAAAGAACTTAGATTAAGTGACATTTTAGGGGCAAAACTGTAACCCATTTTGGTTAAAAGCCAACCTCGACAATGCCTAGCATTGTGTTTCCTGGGTAACTTCATGCAAGATAAATAAAATTTGATTGTCATAAAAAGGTCCTCTGTCACTGCAGAGTATGTACTTTATAAATTTGTCTTCTTTTCTCTAGTTTCATTTCGCTCTGACTTGAATGTGATGTGAAGTCTTTTTTCTCCAATTGCGTCATGTTGCTTGGCTTTTGTATTATTGTACCTTTTTGCCCAGTAATTCTTAACTTTGCAGATTGATTCTTTCCACCATAACTTTTGCAGTTCTATGATCTTTTGAATATTTTTGAGCTTAATGGGCTTCCTTCAGAAGAGAATCCGTATCTATTTAATGGTGACTTTGTGGATAGGGGATCTTTTTCATTGGAAGTTATCCTCACTCTGTTTGCATTTAAGTGCATGTCTCCATCAGGTAAATCCTAGATCTTTATGAGTAAATTTTGTTATCCTTTTTTTGGAGACATCATGAATTTAAGATCCCCTTAAGCACCTGATTAGATACTTTTTATGATCTTTTAGAATAAAAAAGGCTTTGTTGTTTCGTGACATTAAAAGTTGGAGTTCATTACAATTCCTTGGGAAATTTAGCCTCTTAAATTTCAATACTTACTTTTATTGTTTCATGTGAATTTTATGATGCTGTTTGTGTGATTGGGCATTCATTTACTTCTTTCCTCACTTTATACAATTCACTTGTTTGAGGAAATGTTAATCTTCTTCTTTTCCTGCAATATGGTAACTTGTTTTGTGGCCATATGATTTGCAGCCATATATTTAGCCAGAGGAAATCACGAGAGCAAGAGCATGAACAAGATATATGGTTTTGAGGGTGAGGTGCGCTCAAAGTTGAATGATACATTTGTCGAACTATTTGCCGAAGTATTTTGCTGTTTACCTCTGGCTCATGTGATAAATGAGAAAGTTTTCGTAGTTCATGGAGGTCTTTTTAGTATTGACGGGGTCAAACTCTCTGACATCCGATCAATTAATCGATTTTGTGAACCTCCTGAAGAAGGTTAGATGCTTAACTTTTTTTTGCCTTTAATTGATCTCAGTTAACTGCACATACCCAAATCAACTAAACTTTCAGTTCTTGCACGTCACAGACTAAAGTCCCTCTGGCTTTCTCACCCTTATATTGTAGTTTTATATATACCTATGCTTGGTATTTGTAGGGTTGATGTGTGAATTGCTTTGGAGTGATCCACAACCTCTCCCCGGAAGGGGCCCAAGCAAGCGTGGTGTGGGCCTTGCTTTTGGTGTAGATGTTACAAAAAGTTTTTTGCAGGAAAATAATTTAGGTCTGTTTTCTGTTAGTCTGATACTTTTTTAAAGCTTATTTGTTCTTAGTCAGTGGCTTCACATAAATTACCAATTTACAGATTTAGTTGTGAGATCTCATGAAGTAAAGGATGAGGGTTATGAGATTGAACATGATGGTAAACTCATAACTGTGTTTTCTGCTCCAAATTACTGTGATCAGGTAATCAAATCCCTTTTGCTACATTCATTTCTAAGTTTAGCCATTTGCCTACTTGATTGTCTCAGAAGATTTGACGGGAGAGAGAAGGGGGCTGGGGGAATGGGATTTGTGGATCCTAACCCCTCATCATGGAAAGAGGCTTTTGTTGTAATCTATTCTTCCAGCCTATCTTTAATCATTTGTGTAGACTCATTCTTTAAGCTGTGTTTGAGTATGTAAACGTAATGAGAAGAGCTCTAGGAGCGAGGCAATTAAGCACCTTACGTGATTGACCAGGATTCTTTTCTAATCACATTAAATGTGTAAATGAAAAATAATATTTACCCACCTTGCATTTGTACATTTGTTGTTTGCATGGACTGTGTGCAATGGCACAGGCATTCTTATATTAATATCTAAGTATGAATTTCCTTCCTGAAGTAAATTTTTATGTTGATGAAATCTGCAAAATGTTGATTTTTATTGCATGCTGCAGATGGGTAACAAAGGCGCCTTTATTCGATTTGAAGCACCAGATTTGAAACCTAACATTGTCACCTTCTCAGCAGTGGTTAGTATCTTTTATGCTTTAGAGATGCTATGCAAAACTATATCATGCTGTTTTCCTCAAAATAATAATAACAATAAATGAATATGTTCATTCATTGTTTTATATAACATTAGTCTGGTGCGTTATGACTGCATTTCTTTCAATCTGTATTGTTATATTGGGGTTGACATTTTTTCCTTCTGTCTTGGTTTACTTTGTTGAATTGCAGCCTCACCCTGATGTCAAACCAATGGCTTATGCAAACAACTTCCTCAGGATGTTCTCATAATTTACATAGCTGATAGAAGCCTAGAACTGGGACTGGTTTAATGCTTTTTTGAATGACTTATGCCCCAAGGGCAACAAGATTCAGGTGATGGCTAGAGAAGTGGTACTTTGGTACCTGTTGATCTTTGTTGTTCTGTATAATATTTTTGGCTCAATATTTTATTAAAACTCATTTTTTTCTCCCCCTCCCTAATGTTTACCCCTTTAATTTGTGCTGTTTTGTCATTCGGTGAACAAGTGTAAGGAAATTTCCATTTTCATAAGCTTCATGAAACTCTAGTGATGATGTTTACTTGAAATTGATCACATGAAAATCACTGCTTAGATGCAAGAACATTTACTGTGTTTTTGTGCTAGTGTGTAACCGTTGATTAGACATGGCTACCACGTTTGAATAAGATATTTGTTTGCAAAATATAAGGTTGCTTTTAGGGTTCAAATTTTCTTTTACATAACTGATTTTATCAATTTGAATTTCATCCTTACTAGAACCAAGAAACAAAGGGAAAAAAATAAGGTCTAAAAAGCACAGCAATTTTATCGCGAGGATAACATCAAAGAGTTTCTTGAGTTGGGATTCATTAAGATCATATGCCAAGAAGTTCCAAGGTTTTGCCAAAACAATAGATTCTAAGGATTCTCTTATTTAATAAAATGTATTCACTTAATCAAGGATTTGTCAGAGTGTTGTTCTTCAAAGACCGAACGAACATATGTATTTTTGTCCAAAATGAGAATTTCGGCTTCAGACATCAACATTTTTGGAAACTAGTAACTCAAGAACTAATTGAATAATAATTCAATCGAATTCCATTTATGATTTATGAATAGTTAACGATGAAAGGTTTAAGTACATAATTTCTTTTTATTTATTTAGTTTCTTCAAGT
Organism: Macrotyloma uniflorum; assembly: GCA_016859785.1. Classification (NCBI taxonomy): domain Eukaryota; kingdom Viridiplantae; phylum Streptophyta; class Magnoliopsida; order Fabales; family Fabaceae; genus Macrotyloma; species Macrotyloma uniflorum. The sequence goes on from BDMB01000034.1 coordinate 432,674, forward strand.
TTTATATCCTTAGTTTCTAGCAAATCTTTTGAATTGCCTAATTTCATTTTTTAGTTTCTTTATTTCTATTTATTTATCATTTTCAAAAGTCAAGATCACATTAATTATACCTTTATCAATTATATTATTATACGTTTTTAACTTTTAAATAATTTACACATACATATTATGTTAGCCGGATAGAAGAGTATATAAAAGGATTTACTTTTTTTTATTATTCTCATTTTTATTATTTTTAGAAAATTATTATCCTTATCCTCTCTCTACTCTCTCATATACTCTTTTTAATTTTTTTAATTTTTTTTTATTTTACTTTAATGATTCCTCACTCATCCTTCATCCATTTAAAAATATGAAGATATCGAGAAAAAGATTTTAACAGACAAAATATTTTGTATAAATTGAAATCATCATTTAAGTAATAATTTAAAATCTTTAATTTTTAAGGTTTTTAGATTAATATTGAAATTAGGAATTAGGGTTCCTCTTAAATTCTTAAAAATTCTTGATAATTTTTTATGTAATTTTGATAATAATTTAGATGGATCTTCGATTAGGTTATTGTATAATTCAATAACATATTGGAACTATCTAGAAATTGAATAAATTAAAGTTTGGATTAGATATAAGAGAAGTTAATTAAACAAGAATTTATATATTAAGTGTTGATTATATGTGCGAGTATATTTCAAAGAGTAATTTAATGTGAAATGTATGTTCTCTAGAAATTAAATGATGAACAATTGGTTATTAGGGTATGTAACATGTTTAAAATACCAAGATTTCACATGATAGATTAGGATTAGGTTTTTAATTATAATTTTTTGTGGTTTCTTGCATAACACGTAAGTGTCCTCGCTTGAGCGAGACATTTATCGTTCAAGCGAAGACCTTAGGATGTGTTTTTTGAACTTATATCGTTTGAGCGACTACCACCTCGCTTGAGCGAAAATTATAAGGTTCTCTTAGGTGTGATTTCGCTTGAGCAAAGAACCCACAACTTGAGTGTTATCCCTCGCTTGAGCAAGGAAGTCCAAATTAAGAATGTTGTGCTAAAAATGTATTTCGATTGAGCAATGAATGGTCACTTGAGCGAAATGCACCTCACTTGAGGGAGAGTTATAACTTAAGTGAGGGGGTACTGAAATGAAAAATTAATTAAGTTCTAAAATGAATTAAATATATATATATATATATATATATATATATATATATATATATTATGGTGGATTATGATGAAATAATTGTTGTATACATGAACTATTAAGTATGAACTAGGAAATGAGAAATTGTATGTTATGGAAATGAAATTATGGTAAATTGTTAGGAGATATTGTGCAATTTATTGAGATGTGATTTATGGATTTGATATTGGAGAAATTTATGGAATATGAGATGTCATTGTATATATATGTACATAATTATGAAAATTATTTATGTCATGACTTATGATAAATTGTGGAAAATATTATTTGTGATTAATTGAGAAATAGTATGATTGGTGGTGAAATATGAAATGAAATTAGTGATGATGACATAAATTATAATTATAATTTGTGACTAAGGTCATGAGAATTGTAGAAATTGATGTTAGTGATGCTAATGTGATTGTTATGACCATAGAGCCAAGAAAATTACGATATTAAGGCCAATGGAAATGGTTTAATTATAATGAGATTGATTTGGTATGTTGTTATCATATTGAAACGGTTGTGTGTTAGTTGTGTGTGTAAGATAGATAGTTATCACGAGGTTCTATTTGGTATATGTTTGATGTACATATGAAAATTTAGAGATATTAGATAAGGTATTCAAACTTCCATGGTACTTTAGTAAGGTAGATAGGGGTAGTATGTGGTGAGAATTCGGTGGAGATTCCTATTGCACTTATCACTAGGTAGGATGAGCCATCAATTATTTGTTATGTGTATGTGGGAGATCACCTTGATATATTAGTGTCAAAAAAAGGGAATAGGTAAGTAAAATTCGGAGGTGAAAAAGACTATTAGGGTTCCTTTATGGCCTGATAACAACGAATACATGATCAAGTGTTAGTCTCAAAGGTAAAAGATTTCATATAGTTTTTTGGAAGAGTTTATCTAAAGCATTATGTGCATGTGAATGAGTGAGTGCGATGGTTGCATGTGACTAAGTTTGACTATGATAATATGGTTACTTGGATATGAATGAATAAATAAGTGTGATAATGAATTCTAGAATTATAATATTATGATAGTTTAATTTATCTTAGCTTATGCTTATTTTTTGTATTTGTGATTTTTGGTGATACTGCGATGATCATGTCTTAGCATAAAAATAAATTGTAATGTAGGTAAAACTAAGCAATAGTTTCCACTTTTGGAGGAAGAAAATTTTAATTTTAATTGTGTGATATTATTGTAAAGTTTATGGGAATTTGTGTGTAATATGAGTTGAGAAAATATTACTATTTTCATATACTATATTTAACTATTTTCTTGTGAGTATGTTATGAATTTATATGTTTTATAATTTATGATATTTTTATTTATTTATAAATAAATTATTATTTCATTATAATATAAAATAGGTATTTTTAAATTTATTATAAAATATATTGGATTAAAGTAAAATAATATATTTTCTTAATCTAAAATTTTCCATCTAATATTTTTTTTAGCGAGAAATGTAGTTTACTTTCACTGTCATTTTATAAAATAAAATAAAATATTCATATTACAAAGTAAATTTTTTTATGAAAAAAAATTATCATTTATTTTATATTTAATTTTTTAAAAATATATTTAATATTTTAAATACACTTATATCTAATTTATGGAAATAAAATAAAATAACTAAATTCCTACTTATATAAGTCAATTTGATTATCAAAGTAAAATCAATTATTTTACTATATATTTTAGGTTAAGAGCTCTAATGTATACTCACATTTTTAGGACACCCGTGTAACACTCATAAACCGTTGGACGCATCATTCATCTCTAAGAATATCCATTCAATGTAGAAGAAAATGAAAGGAGAATTCAATGGAAGAAGGCCTCCTTAACATTCTAGAGAGTAATAGATGTAGAAAAGAAGAAAAAAGATGTAGGTAATTTATATGAATGTAAGAAACATGGACACCTCAAATCAGAATGTCTAGAATAAGACAAAGTTAATATGAAGAGATTAAGCTTAATAAAAAGGATAAAATGAAGGTTTTCATGTTCACATAGAAAGATATACACTCTTCAAAATTTGAGATGAAGAAGCTAAGTTGTGTCTCATGGCATACACCTACTCTAGAACATCATCAGCTAGTCTAATGACCAGGTAGACTTCTTTGATCTCCATTATGTTATTGAGGATTATAAAAAAATTACTTTCATTACTTGTGGGTAATAAAAGACTTAATCTCTTGAGTAAGACTTTAAGACATCCTTTCAATAAGTCTGGTTTAGGATTCTAAGAAATGAAGGATGTTTTAAACCTTCAAGTAAATTTGTTAAGTATGTAAAAAAAAAAAGGTGAATTTATTACTAACCAACCTTTCTAAGTCTAGTAAGACCAAAATGGTAAAAACCAACAAAAAATGACATAATGCTAGATGTACTAAGTCACAAATTATTTTTCTTGTAAACTCCTTGACAGCAAGAAAGAAATCTTGATCATGGTACTTGGATATTAGGTGCTCATGACACATGATGAGAAGAAGATTTATGTTCCAAGACTTGAGGAAAAACAAGGGAGGAACAATAACCTTTGAAGGAAACCAAAAAGAAACAATTATAGGTGTTGGAAGGATAGATATACACCATTGCACTTGTATTGAAAATATTAGTATGGTAAATAGTCTCAAACATTATCTATTGAACATAAGCCAATTATGTGATAGTGAATATAATGCTATTTTTTAAAAAGACAAATAAAAAATGACAAAGGCCAATAGGTTTTTCTACTGCCAAACAAAGAAACTTATACAAAATCAAATTGGTTTATTTGTTAGCTCAAAAGGTCTCTTGTTTCATGTATATAAAAAAGGATAATAAGATCTAGTATGATAAATGTGGCCATGCTAGTATGAGATTAATTTCTAAGCTGTAAAGACACAACTTCATGAGAGGATTTCTAGTTACGTCATTCAAAGATGACCTCTTTTGTAAGTCATGTATAAAAAGGAAAGCAAGTCAAAGAATCTTTCAAAAGTAAAAATATGACTTCTACTAGAAGACCTCTTGAGTTGTTGCACATAAACCTTTTTGGTCTTAAAAGGATTGTGTTTACTAGTTAAAAATTTTATGCCTTAATAATTATAGAGGACTATACTAGATGAACATGGGTAAAGTTCTTATCTCATAAACACAAGATTTTTGACAGGTTTTATAAATTTTACAAGAATGTCCAAATGAGAAAAGTTTGTCTATTGTTTCCAATAGAAGTGATCATGGGAGAGAATTTGAAATGAAAATTTTTAACAATTTTAAATTTGACAAATGATAATTTTTCAACTCGAAGAACACCTCAACAAAATGGTGTTGTGAGAGGAAAAAATTATCTTTATAAAAAATGGCCAAAATAATGTTGAATGCTCACATCACTTATAAAAAAATTTTAGGTAAAGATAGTAAACATAACTTGTTATTTACAAAATAGTATTTATATTAGGTCAATCATCTCAAAGAATATGAATTATGGAAGAAAAATAAAGGCCAACATCTCTTATCTCCATCCCTTTAGATACCTATGCTTCATCCTAAGAACTAAAGAAGTATGGAGAAGTTCAATGCCAAAAATGATGAAGGGATCATGTTTGAATATTCTAAAACTTCTAAGGCTTATAGAATCTACAACTTTAATATCTCTAAAGTTGAAAAGGTAATTCATGTTAGATTAAATGATAACAAGTCTGAAAGAAATGATCATAATTAGATGATGCTTTTACATATACGAACTTGGGTAATTTATCCAAAGAATTTGCAATGAAAGACGAAAAGAAGCATTTGAAGGTCTATTAGATGACAAGAGTAAGAAAAGAGAACCTAAGGGCTCATATTATGTCATGGTAAAAAATCATCCTCCAAAGGGGATTATAAGCAATTTGGACAAAGATATCAAGACTAGGTCATCTTATAAAAAACATCCAATAACCTTGATCTTTAAAATTTGGCCAAAAATTATCAATGTTACTAGTTGTAAGAAAATGATGTGTGAAAATTTTTTGAACTAACTAAGGACAAGAACACAATAGGTGTATTAAAAAGAACTCGATGAACAAGGCTAGACTAGTGGTCAAAAGATAAATAAGAAATAATAGACTAAATAGAAACCTATACATCAATTTTCAATAAAATGAAGTTGTATATCAAATAAATGTGAAGAGTGTCTTCCTCAATGGTAACATAAAGAAAGGAGTTTATGAACAACCCGTAGATTTGAGTGTTCTAGTAATTTTGATTATGTTTTCAAGCTAAACAAAGCATTTTATGGTTTAAAATAAACTCCTACAGCTTGGTATGAGTATTTGAGCTACTTTTTAATTAAAAAAGACTTTGTAAGAAAAAGAGAATTAATGTTTAGAACTACAAGTATTTTTAAATGTCACTCTTAGCTACAAAGAAAAAATATTTAAGGAAATATTACAAAAAAAACTCTAACAAAGAAATTATATAATAAAATACTCTTGATTGAAATTCTAACTTTATTGAGTGATAAATATAATAATGACTTTCTCTTTATTGCTAAATTGTCTAACTGATATTTCTATATGACTTGAGTGAGAAACTTGTAAGAATTGTTGTATGTTATAGTTGTTGTGATTTCTACATTCGCCATCTATACTTTTATAGAGATTCAAGAATATGATTGTTATAAAAAAACATTTATTTATACTATTCTAATCTTAATCTTCTAATCTCTTTATAGATAAGATTATTATTATATGTTTTGATTTTTTTTATAATAATTTTTCTTTAAAAAACTTGATCATAGTCTAAATATGAAACATATATATTTTTTTATAATAAATAAAGTATTTTCTTTTATATAAAGAATAATATATTTAATTATTTTATATTTGATATATTTAATTTAGATTTAATTTATATATAATTTTTTATATAATTTTAAATCATATTAAGATATAATATATTTAATTATATTGGAGTATTGGTTAAAAGAGAAATTTGACTATAAATTTATTTCTTATTATAAAATTTATTTAATTTTATAAATTTTATTTAAATCTGTATATAATATTTTATATAATTTTATTATTAATTATGTAAATTTATTTATATTAGATATTAAAATTTTAGTAAAAAAAAAATTATTATAAATCATATAAAAATATTTAAAAATAACATTCATAAGAAAATATGTAATATATTTAATACTTAATTTTTTATTAAGTCTAAATAGTTATTTTTTTCATATATAAAGTTATATTAGTAATATTTTAAGTAATATCATTACTAAGTACAAAATAATTATTTTAGAAATATTTTTATTATTTTTAATTTTTTTAAAATTTATTTTATTTATTATGATAAAAACAAAATATATGAAGGTTATCTAATAGATAATCCAAATTTTAATAAATTTTATATAAGAAAAATTATTAAAAATATTTCACAAAGAACATTCCCTAAATAATATTTCTTCTAGGGTTTTATCATATTCTAGAATAAATTTATTCTACTAATTTTAGTTGTAAATGTGAAGGATAATTTTTCAAAGAAATTAGAATAAGTAAGTTAGAGTCATTAATGCAGCATCTAATTAGAAATTCACCATACATCTATTACACTAATTATAACTTTTAACAGAAGAAGTGTTTGCCTATTGTAAAATACACATGATTGAAATAATAAATTTTGAGAAGTTTTTGTGAGATTTAATTATTCTGATTGAGAATTTGTTTCTCTTCTTATTAATTTTTATCTTAAAAAGTCTTTTCAAATGATGAATCTTTAATATATTTATCTTTATCTTAACCCAATCTTATAATATTGTTGACTTTTGTTTGGATGGTGACTGTTAAATTATTTTATTTTATTGACTTTTATTTGGACTTATGAGATTGAGTTATTTTAATTTATTTAACTTTTTATTAATATATTTTTTAAAATAAATTTACCTAAATATGTTAAAAATTATAATAAAAATTTATTTGATTAAAAAATTAAATAAACAGAGTTACATGTAGCAAACGATGGTATTTTACATTAATTTATTTTCTCAACAAGAAAAAGAGTTACATGTAACAATTTGATGGTAGGTTTAGTAATTGCAACATCATAATGATAGGCCCACAAAGTGTTTAGAGATTTAACAAACTGGTGGACTTAACTTGTTGGGCCATAGTCGAACGCAAAGGAAGCCCCATGTGAATTCGAAACACACCCTTTTTGTGTGTTGTTGCCCTCAAACAATTACACAAACCTGTGCTAAGTGCTAAATCAAGCGACGACGACGGTGGAAGTCGTATCGTGTTCTCCTCCATTCACTGTAAGCCTCTCTCTCTCTCTCTTCACTTTTCATTGTTTTTATTTTTTCCTTTTATTATTATTCCAAACTCAATGCAATTCCAAGCGAAAACTTAAGCCATGCAGATCTCTTCTCACCTTCTTCCCCTGCCTCTCCCCTCTCGTCTTTCTCTCTCTGGGGTCCCAAATTCTTGTGGGGCCCCGGCACTTCTTCTCTGTGGGTGTTTTTTTGTGATGTCCCAGTTGGACCCCTGTGTTCAATTCGCCCAAAGATTTCATCTTTTTCGCCGGGTGGGGGTAGTTTTGCGTGATTAACTGTTTGCTCTGTGTTTCTTGTGTTGAGTGGCGATTCTGGATTGTGGGGGGTTTTTGTGTTTTAGGAAAAAAAGGGTGGTGCCTGTAATGCAATTGATTCTTGGAGCTGATTCTTGAAGTGCTTATGGAGTGAGTTACGTTGAGTGTTGTGGAATGGGAAGGGTTGTTTGTTGAGTGGGGTTGAGGTTTAGCCTTGAGGGAGAATGTGCTGTGTTTGTTTTGAGTGGAATAGGTTGAGCCTTGTGTTTATGGAAGTTTAGGTTCAAGAAGGAATTGTGGTGTTTGTTTGGTTCAGGAGGTTGGAATGGGATGATAGAAAGATGAAACTGGTGAAATTCTGGACTAGCAAATTTGGAGGATGGGGTTTTGTTTTTGAATTGAAAACAAGTTCAAGGAAGAATCAGAATACATGGATTGAGGAAAGTGAGTTTTGATAAACTAAGGAGAAAATAAATTAGCTTTCTGCCTGGGTACTTTTTGTGGGACCCGGAGAGTTTGAAGTTATTTTTTAGAACTTGCTTATTGTTTTCTTCTTGCACAAGGATGCTACCTTCTGTGTTTCCAATGAAAGTAAAACGATTTGAACTTGTGTGACTCTTGGTATAGAAATTGTTTTATGTTTATTGTGGACTTGACGGCTATTTTACTTTTAGTGATCATTATATTGAATTCTTGCTCTTTTAAGCATGACTCTATTGGCCTTAAAGTATAAAGAACAATGTTTCGAATGTGTTGGATGTGTAAGCATTTCCCTTATGTTTTGAATCTGTTGGATAATCCCTTCCTGTTGGTTGTAATATTTAAAGTGTTTCACTAACAGCGTTAATATTGTGCCCTGTTGTATATCACTAGCTGTGGGTCATATATCACTAACAGATTTAATCTCGAACTCTGTCGAATATCACATGCTGTGTCACTTAGCTGTGTATCTACAGCGTGTTCTGTCGAACATCACTAACAGCATTAATATCGTGTTCTTTTGAATGTTACATGCTGTGTCAGTATTGTGTTTTGTGTATATCACTAACTGCGTGAATATTGTGTTTTGTCAGATTTCTGCTTTGGCAATTTTCCCTCAAAATGCTGTTCATACAAGGAAAGAGAATTTTGTAGCTCAATGAAGCAAAAGAATAGATGGCAGACAAAGTTGAGGCGTATCCATTACTTGCTTTAGATGACAGGAAGGATCAATCCCTAAAATCTGCAATATAAATCCTTCAATTCCTGGTAAAGAAACTTTATATATATATATATATATATATATATATATATATCATTTGTGATGTCATTCCTTAATTGAGTTGATAGATGCTGACTTCTTTCAAGTTTCATTCTAGGATATCCTTCTGACTATTCCAATTTATGAAGTTAGGGCTACTAAATAATAATCCTTAGCATTTGTAGGCTTTATTCCAATTGATGTACTGATATTTTTTTTTTCCTTCTTTGGTCCTTTTTCTTTTGAAGATTTTGCACTTTTCCTGCCATTGCATTCTTCTTGTTTTTTGTAAAATTTCTTTAATTAAACTTATTCAGAAATTTTTGAAGATCATGTTTTTATTTCACTACTTTCTTGGATGTTTCTAGTTAGTCATTGTAATGGAAGTTGGAGCAGTGGACCCCTATACAACTAATCCAGGTCCAATTGATGGTTTAGTTCTGTATGACCAAGACAAGCATGTCTCCACAGCAGTTTGGGATGGACAGGTGCTCTTTTCTAGTTGAGAAGTCTTTCTGCTCCATCTTTTATTGCATTCTCTTTTCCGAAAGATCTTGTCTATATCTTTGATTATTCATATAATTATCTCTCATTAATGCATTAACAGGAGCGTGGTGCCCTCAGATGTCATGAACATACTTCTAAGCTTGATCAGTGGACCCTTACTCATAAACAGGTTGAATTGGTAGAGAAGGCTGGATTTGGATACCTTAGGTCAATCCCAGCTATTAGTCTAGACAATCCACTTATCTCTGCTCTAGTTGAAAGGTGGAGAAGAGAAACAAACACATTTCACTTGAATGTTGGTGAAATGACAGTAACCCTTAAAGATGTTGCACTCTTGCTTGGGCTGGCTATTGATGGAGAACCTGTAATTGGTATTACCTATACAGCATGCAGTTCTGTTTGTGAAAAGTATCTTGGTAGATCACCAGAATCTGGTTACACAAGTGGTGGAATGGTGAAACTAAGTTGGTTGAAAGAGTTCTTCTCTCGCTGTCCTGAAGATGCTCCAATAGAAGTGATTGAGCAACATACTCGTGCATATCTTCTTTATCTTGTAGGTAGCACCATATTCTCCACAACTACAGGGAACAAAGTCCCTGTGATGTATTTGCCTTTATTTGAGAATTTTGCTAGATGTGGGCAATATGCCTGGGGTGCTGCAGCATTGGCTTTCTTGTACAGAGCACTGGGAAATGCCTCTCTAAAAACTCAAAGTACCATTAGTGGCTGTTTAACACTACTTCAGGTAATTTATTTAAGTGTGCTGTGCTTGTCTTTAACTCCTCTTTGACTCTTATCTTCAGTTCCTTCCGACTGCCGTTTTTTTCCTTTATCTCAAGTGTTAATTCGTTATTATGTATTTGCAGTGTTGGAGTTACTTTCACCTAAATATTGGACGACCAAAGCTCAATCTTGAGCTGATGCATGACCGATTTCCTTTTGTGCTTAGATGGAAAGGAAAACAAAGTGGGCCAACTGCAAATCGAGATGTAGTTTTCTATCGGAAGGCTCTGGATTCCCTAAAACCGTGTGATGTAAGTTTCATTTTCATTTATGTTTAATACTGATCTGTAAATCTTCTGATTATGTTAAAAGTAGAATCTAGTTGAACTGATGTAAATGTACAGGTGGAGTGGCTCCCATATCGAAACATGGACAGCATGGTAATTCCAGAACATATCAAAAGCACTTTAATTCTTGGGAGGTCAAAGACAATGCTGATATGCTTTGACAAGGCAGAAAGACATCTTCCAAATCGATGCTTAAGGCAATATGGCATGCTTCAATCAATTCCGGATGATGTGGAGCGGTGGGAGAGGAAGAGTAGAGGAGTTGATGGTGGCGTTGATTTGTCAGGGAAAATGGAATCGGAGCTTAATGAGTGGATGGACCGGCAGGTGCATATTGTTGATGGGGATGAGGGTGTAGATGAAAGTGAGTACATGGAGTGGTATCTGAGAATTACTCGTAAGTTCATTGGAAGGCCTATTTCTCTGTCAACCGAGTTTCAGAGAACGGTAAGGATATGTTCTTTAATTTGCTTTTATATCTTATAGCAATTATGGATGAAGTTTGAAATGCTTTTTATAGAAAATAAACAAATGTTTGCAGAATGCTGGTCTGAGGGATATTGCACACATAGCGGATACCTTTTCAATGAAGGGGCTAGATCCTCAACAAATTGAATCGATATCAAGGATAAGATGTATTGCACATGAATGTTTGAGAGACCAAATTGGTGGTCCAGTCATGGTGTCAGGGAGTCCCCAAGTTGAACTAGGTAAAAGGGTCAGAGGAAAGGAGAGGGTTAGAAGAAAAGGAGGAGTGGGCAAACGAATGCGAAAGGATGGTGTGATTCATTATAACACCGTTAGTGAGGATGACCAACCTCAGTATTATGGCACTGCTATTGAGGTTGGCCAGTTACATTTAAGTCACATTGAAAGAGAGCTGGATCATGCACAATTATGTACTGTTGACAATGCAGTCAGTGTTGTCCAGTTGATTCGTGCAGATGCTGATGGCGAGAATATGCAGCTCTGTGATACACACATTGATGTTGATGAATCAGAGCTGGGGTATACTGCAGGTGAAGAAAATAATGAGGAGCCAGATGATGTAGCTGCTGAATTTAGCCATGAAGAATTAAAGCACAGAGCTGGTGAAGAAATAAAGCAAGAGCTTAATCATGTGACTGGTGAGGAAAACATCGAGGAGCTGAATGCAGGCCATGAGATTCATATTGTGCAACATTCTGATAATATGGTGATTGATAATTCACAACTTTGTGATGTAAGTCATGATGACATTGATGATAGGACGCTTCCGGATACTGCTGCCCAGTTCGGTCACTCACAACTTGGTGACACAAGTTTGGTCATTCAACAACAAAACAATCCAACTGACTGTCTTGTTAATTCTGAGCTTTCCCATATTAACCCTGAAAGTGAACTTTCATCTACTAAAGCAGTAATGGAAGTGTCTCAACATTCTTCTATTGAAACTCATGAGGATATTTCACAGAATGGTGATTGTAGTGTTGCTGTATAGGGTAAATACCTTACAATATTGTAGAGAAGCAAAATTTTTTAGGCTTACTCAATTTAAAGGTGTGATATCGTGCCTTGTATAATTATTTATAATCATTTTTTGATGCATAGCTTGCACTTCCTTCTATGCTTGTGAATTAAAGTTGGATGTCATGCAACTTAATTTCCAAGGCATCATCAATACCTTACTAGAAAATATGACCATGCCGCCAGGAGTAGATATAGAAAATTTGTACTTTATTTTAATCTCAACTTTAGTTTAGTGCCATGGGAAGATAATATGGGATTAGTGTCATTATGCAGTATCAGTGTATATATGTCATTCTCTGGAAATGGGTGTAAATGGGAACTCAAAGGTTGTCCATAGTGAAGGGAAGAAAAGGTTACAAAGGTTGTCTTCCAAAATCTACTGGATTTTAAAGGGTCAAATATGTTGTTCTCATTAAAATATAAACAAATTTGGGTTCAGTAAGTTTAATGTGTTTTTTAATTTTTTGTTTATCTAAAGTGAAGTGATAGTCTTTTTATCTTGAATTAAAAAGGTGTGTGTATATTAGAATGTATGGACTGAAAATATATTAAATTTTTAGAGACTAAAATTAAACTTATTTTCAAGAGACTAATTTATATTATAACTGATTTTATATAACTGCTATTTTTGTTTTCATATTGATATTTGCCTAACATTTTTTTCTTCTAATTTTGTACAAGGTGTAATCAAACACTGTTTTTTTTCTATATATAGATCATTCTCACATTATATAAGTGTAATCAATAATAACTCATTGTGACATTCTCTTTATAATGGAATTCGTGATTGAAATTAACTTGTATGCATAATTTAATTTAATTTTACTGTTTAAAATTTTGTTTATCAAGTTTGTCTCAAGTGTCTACTTGTTTTTGAATTTTACAAATGGGAAGTGATTTTGAAAAAGTGAGACTGACTCTAACACTCTATTATCCAATTTGGTTTGATGGTTATTCAACTGGGATTACAATTTTTGCCTTTATGTTTTTACAAAACAATAACATTCATTTCTGCAAAAATAATCTTGTTGCTCAATTTTCTGACTTTTTCTGTGATTTAAATAAAGTTAATTTTGTTGTCTAAAACATTTCAATTTATTTAAAGTACTATAAATCTTCTTTTAAGATATTAATTTTAACTTTCGAAGTTCTTAGTCTGATAAACTTTTAAACATCTCAAAAAGTATTCAACCAATAATAAACAATTAGTACATACTTAAAAAAGAATACATACATAATGTTTAACCTATATCTTTCTCTTATGTAACTTTTTTTATGTGGTATTCATGTTAATCAAGATCAAATTAAAACTTTCAAAAATCAAAATAATATGAAAAAAAAAAATTAAAATCTATTTTTAAATTTTTTTTCTCCTTTTGTCTAAGTCACCAAGATAAAAAATTTAAATATTTTTTATTTTTCTAAGACAAAAAATTCTATTACCAATTTTAATTTTTAATTATTTTAAAATTTATATTTAAAAATATAAATCCAATTAAAAAAATTGACACATCATTATCTTTAGATTATCAAGTATTGTCATGCAAACTTTAAACAACTTTATGAACCATATTCACAAAATTGCTAAAATATCTTGGGTCGTCAAACTAGAATCTTGTTTTAAGCCGAAATATAATTGCCAAAGTTGTAGAAGTTTCATTTTCACTTAGACTATTAAAAATTAATCATAATTTTAAAATTAATTTTGATATCTTTTTCAACATAAATTTTAATTTAACCAATTTTTTTAGTTATTAAGAATATACTTGATGTCTAAATATTAATTTCACTAAAAATATTATAAACTGACAATATTAATTTAATTAACATTTTCTTTAAATTATCAAACTTTCGTTAAATTTTAAAGAATTAAATATTTTTTTTTATAAAAATTGATTTTAGTTTCTATATTTTAAAATTATTAATTAATTCTAAAATTTTTAAATTATATTAATTTTCAGTAAAAACTCATTACTAAATATTTAATTTAGATATAAAGAATAATTAAAATAATAAAAAATCACTAATTATTAAAGTTAGGTATATTAAAATATTAAAATCGTATATATTTAAAAATTTGAAATTAAATTCATCAATTTAACTATATAATAACTAAAGAATTAAAATCAAATGTAAATACTTTAAGCATATTCATTCCAATTTTTAAATACCATTTTCAAGAAGTATTTTAATGTTGCATTTTCTCATTCAAAGTGAAACTTAGTCTTATCAAAATGATGATAGACATTTTTGTATTTTACACCAAAGTCTAGATCGTAGTATAATTTGTCTCAATTTTTTAATAATATAATCAATATTCTAAGTGAAATAAAATATATAACTTGTCACTTTTTGGAAACAAAATTCTATGATAAAGGTGATTATTGTATCTTTCAAGCCAATTCTTAAAACACACTAGAAAAATCAACATCATATCCATATATATTCTTATTCAATTATTTTATTTGAACAAATATTTTTATTTTATAAAAAATAGTTGAAATATCATATTATACTTTAAAAAAAATAATTTAAGTATTTCATTTAACATGAAAAAACTAATAAAAAAAAGAAAATTGATAAATCAATCATTAAAATAAAAAACTTTAATAATAGAAACTTTAATAATGTGTAAATATCAGATTTCATCATCATCTTTATAATTTGAATATTTAAAAAAGTTTAATAAAATGAAAATTTATATTATGTATGAATGTTACATTTAACACATCATCTTTAAAATTTAATTATCAAGAATAACTTAATAAAATATAATCAATGTTCAAATTAAATCAAAAGTGACTTGGACTAAATTTTACCAACAACTTAAAAAAAATATGACTATAAGTTCTTCGGTTTAGGAAAATAGAGACTAAGCATTTAAATTTCAATTAACTTTAGAAACTTAATTCCTTCTGCATATCATACATTGATAGTTCATACACTTCGTTAAAATATTTTCACCACAATAAAAAAATATTAAATATAATATTCATCTTAAAGTTTATTTCAAACAAGAGGATGCAACCCGTTAAGAAGAATTTTAGCATCATCTATAAAATCCTTCAGAATCAACAAGTTATAAAAACTAAAAAATCAAACATGTATTTTTATTTTAATTTATTTTCATTTATTTCAAGAACATTATATGTAAATTTTGTATATACTTTATGAATATGTAAATTATTATTTATTGTGCATGAACTTAACAACAGATAGTTTAGAGTTACTTCCAAACTTGTGAATATTTAGTGAGTTTGAAGAGACTTATTAAATGTTAATTGTTATTCCTTGATTTAATTCTAAATTATTATGTATAGTAAGAATGTTACTTTTTATAAAATTGTTCTAAAACTTATATTTATGATATATTCTAATTGACTAATAATACTTTTTTTAGTTAAAAATAGACGAAAATGATACTGATAAGTAATTAAATGAAATTATTTTATTTTTCTTAAATAAACTTTTGAATTCAAATTTTGCTTTTTCAGTTAGAGCAGAGTAGTGTTTTTGATAAAAACATTTTTCAAATAACTAAGATTAAATATACTTTTAGTATTGTAAAATCTCGAAGTTTTAATTTTAGGTTTTATAATAATATTTTTTTATTTAGTTTTAGTTTATTTATTTTTATTATTAGAATCAGGACGATGAAAAACGGGGAAAAAGAATAATTATTTAAAAAACAGATATTAGTATCGAAAATTAGATAAGATAATAAAAATGGATAAATAATTTACAAAATAATGCTTTGTTTAGAACGATGGAAAATAAAAAAATTGATTGAGAGGTAAAAGGAAACATGACAAATTGTATTCCTTAATTTTTTTTTTCGAATTTATTTCTGTTCATTTGACTAAAGACTAATTTAGAAACTCTGATTCAAATAATAAATTCTTAATTTAGTTTTTTTCACACTTCTACATAAAAATTGTAGAAAAGAGGAAAAAACAAGTGGGACCACATTACTTTTAAGACTTTCACTTTTTGGAATTATAAATGAGAAAGTAGCTTTTGAAAAGAAAATGATGTTATATATATATAT
Organism: Macrotyloma uniflorum; assembly: GCA_016859785.1. NCBI lineage: Eukaryota > Viridiplantae > Streptophyta > Magnoliopsida > Fabales > Fabaceae > Macrotyloma > Macrotyloma uniflorum. Next base: position 448,805 of record BDMB01000034.1, read on the forward strand.
AAATTTAAATGGTCTCTTAATTTTATAAAACACAACAAAGTATCTCTTAATTTTATAAAATTTGAAAAATAGTAAAAATATTAACTAATACATATTTATAGTTTTTAAAATTGAAATCTAGTTATATTTTTAAAATTTAGAGATTTAATTAAAAATTTTATGAATAAAAATATTATATTAAAAAAATGTATAAAAATTGTAATTGTTTGTTTGATAAATTATTAACACAATTGTTTATATTTTTAGAATGAAATAATGAAAAATAAAACAGAAATGCGAAACTAGTGCATCGTTTGCGTCAAACCCAAACGTGCATCAATAGCCAAAGCATTTTTCTTTCATTCAAACCTCCAATTCAACTCCGATCCGCAAATTCATTCGCATATTCAATCCTTTCACTTTCTTCAACCATTCAAATTCTCCAATCAAGAGAGAACCATCAACGCGCAACCATGCCAACAGCTTCCGAACACACTGCACGCAATCGTTTGGCCACCCTCGCAGCTCACTTACTTCCGTCCGACGCAGCCGGCGCCACCGCGATCCACCCCCTCCACCTCTCCGCCGCCGCAGGAGCCTCTCCTTCGGGGAACCTCAAGGGCACCCTCACCGTCGTCGATGAGAGGACCGGCAAAAAGTACCAGATCGAGGTCTCCCCAGAAGGCACCGTCAGAGCCTCTGACTTCAAGAAGGTACTGCCGGTGCTGATTCATTCTCCTTTTCCGATTTTGTAAAGTGGGTTTTGTCAATTTTTACCCTTTCGTCTTTTTTTTAATCATTTGTAGTTGGGGTTGGGGTTGGGCTTGGTTCCTCTTTTTGGATAACGTTTGTGGTGTGTTTTGATGTTGATGTGCTTCTTAGTAGAAAGTTATGCTCTGTCCATACGTTTTCGTTTTGATCATGAATTGAAAGGGGTTCTCATTTGGTGAATTGGGTTATGCTCAATTTTGCCTTTGTAATTGGGGGTAAATAGAGTTTTTGGTCTTTGAAGTGGTAAGCCTGTCACATAGGTCTAAAACTATGAAAATTTGGTCTTTGAAAGCGGTGAGCCTGTCAAATAGGTCTAAAAGTATGAAAATTCCTATCAAATCCTCAAAAATACAAGCCATTTCATAAGTCTCCAAATTTAACTAATTACTATCATTTTGGTCTGTGAACTGAAGTTAATATTACCACTTTAAGTTATACACTAGGCTTGTAATGTAACAGTTGGACAAACTTCATTGAGGTATTACAGTTCCAACTTCCAAGGAATATTTTGAATTTTCTTAGTTGCAGAGACCAAGGTAACAACACCTAACAATTTGAAGGACGAACTACGTGATTTTTGTGTCTCTTGAATTTTTTGCAATCAGTGAATCACCAATTTGGTTTAGGGTTCTGTGGATTTGGTCACTAACATCAAAGTAGGAAGAATGATATATGAAATTATAAATTGTCATTCAAGTTAGTCCTTTTATTAGCTGGTGTCATTTAAGATTTTGCAAAAGTCTTAGTTGGCACGTCAAATGCCTGTATGTCACCCAACTAAGAACACACATACCTGGCACTTAGGAGGGATACATTTGATTGAAATTGGATGAATCATTTATATGAAATTGGATGAATCATTTATATGAAATTGAACACTCCTCTCTTTGTCTTCTCCATTAACTACTACCTTTTTTTCAGCTACCATGTCATTATTATTTTCCTATACAGGGGACTAAGAAAAAAATGTTTCTAGAACATTTCCAATTCTAATGGTCATATATATAAGGAATTAAAGAAAAAATTTCAGTACTAGGTAGAGAGTGAGGATTATAGTGACCTTACCTGTGAACAAAAAGCAGCAAACAAGGAGCAAGCAATCACGTATGCATTGACTGAACCTTTGATTGAGTTGCTCGACTTCACTCCCAAGAACATAAGCTCTGCCCAATTTCAGCCTGCACCCCTGCTTTGGGGTTCCCCTCTGAAGTTCTGGATCAGGGTTTATATTTACTAGTAAACTTATAAATTCGATCAGAAATTTAGGTTTTGTTGATGTGGAAGTAATTGCTTGCTCCTTGTTTACTTCTTCTTGCTCATAGGTCAGGGGGATTAATCCTAGCACTCAAACTATGAAAGTTTTTTTTTTTTTTTTTTTTTCCATTCCTTATATATGCCCTCAGAATTGGAAATTTTGAAGAAATGTTTTTCCCGAGCTCTCATGTTTGAGGAAGACGAGAATGGTGTGAATAGTGGAGACAAGGTAAAAAGAATGGTTTTTAAATAGAGAAGACAAAAGAGAAGCAAGGCTAGCCCAACAGTGAGTGGGACCTAATGCAAATTTTGAACAAGACTTTTCTATTTTAAATGAGAGCTGTATTTTGGGTCTTTTTGTCAGCATATGTGACCTTATTGCTTTAAAAGCTATTAGAAAAATATTTTTTTGTTGGTGAGCCTAGGGTTTGAGTGTTAGTGGCTCTACTCTTGGCCAGCCTTGAAGAGTGAAGGGGTCAATTTCATCTAATTGGTTTATCCAATTTTCAGTCAATTTGATCCCTCTAACATGGCATGAACTTTTGGATTGATAATTTACAATTTCAGAGGTTATTTTGCCTTTTTGGTAATGTCAGGGACCAAATTACCTGACTGCTTTAATTTTAAGGATCACGTTGGGGATTCACTCATTTGAAATTAGGGTTTCTCTTTTGTAATTGAGAACATGTAAAGTGGCCAAATTCCAAATTTTTTTCATCTCACTTTATTTCCTATTTTCAGAAGTTATATTGTATAGAAAACAGTAAAAACCAGAAAAGGAAAAAGTTGTTTTTCATGGATTCTTATGCAAGCTTTTGAAAATAGGAAATAAAATGGAAACCAGGTGACATTTTATAATTAAAAGTAAAAGCTAAAGATAAAAAAAGTTTTCACAATCCAAACAACTCTGAAGATAAGGTATTTTTCTTTTGCAAGTATTTTATTCAGATTTTGTAGTGACATGCTTAAATTGTAGATATGATGGTTTGTAATTAATACTAATGATAATTGTGTATGTTAATATATAGTATTAGATTATAGGGTTTTTCTACCTTTTGATCTGTAGATATCAACTGGGAAAAATGACAAGGGACTCAAGCTTTATGATCCTGGCTATTTGAACACTGCTCCAGTCATCTCGAGGATTTCTTACATTGATGGTGATGCGGGCATCCTTAGATATAGAGGATATCCCATTGAGGAGTTAGCGGAGAAAAGCACCTTTATGGAAGTGTCATATCTCATAAGTGAGTATTGTTTAATAATTTTCTTGCATGTGCATAGGGCTTTTGTGGCCACTATTTATGACAATGGATGTTTATTTTCACTGATGATTAGCTGAGATACGAATTTTATATCAGCAAAGATGCATAGGTGTAGGTTCCTTATTAATAAATCTAGACTTCAATTTATGAATTACGTACATGTTTTTAGAGTTTATTGACTCTGCCTTACTCTGTCATTTTAGTGTATGGTAATTTGCCTTCTGAAAGTCAGTTAGCGGAATGGGAGTTCAACATATCTCAGCATTCAGCTGTACCACAAGGAGTTTTGGTGAGTTTTTCTGCTTTCGAATGACTTACTATTGATCTACGACCCAAATTCTATCTGGTAACCTTCTAGTTTCAGTCAGTAACCACTTTTAGATTTGTAAGCAAATCACATCTGCTGTATTATTACTTAAAATTTAATATGTCAATCGTATTTCATATTGTTAAAAGAATGTGTTAGCTCTTTTCATTTTTATCTATTGGTTAAAATTTAGAATCAGCAAGTGATTCAGAGCTAAATTAATAAGTTTTAAGCAGTAAGTTAATGCACATACACATACTCTTCACATAGTTCATACAGCATGAAGTCTTAACTCTTACTTTAGTATTGTACGTCCCTATTTGCGTTTTCTCTTGGAGATGCATGTTAGCAATGGTTTTAAGGAGAAAATTGAGAATCATACTACGCACTTTGGATATCTCACTTAATTGGATAGTTGATAAATGTTAGGGGTAGTTCATGTATATTATTGTCGTTCACTTTTTATGTTACAAATTTTCCTCTTTTACCAGACTGGTTTGTGTTCTAAGGTATATAAGCCTGTGAATTTTTTGCGCAATCACTCTACATAGTTCTTTTGTCATGATTATGCAAAGAAGAGTAATCAGGTTGTTAATTTCGTTTTGAAAAGTACAAGTGTATTAAGCTAACAGCAGCAAATACATTTGTTTTGTAGGATATGATACAAGCAATGCCTCACGATGCACATCCGATGGGTATGCTTGTTAATGCCATGAGTGCTTTGTCTGTTTATCATCCTGATGCAAATCCTGCTCTCAAAGTAAGTAACACAAACTTTGGCCAAGTTCAAGTTACTGAACTTTTGATCTGCTTAGCATTGATGCATAAATGACGATTATATAGTATGGAACTTTGCAAACCTTAATTTTGTTATCGAAATATGTTAATTTTATTTTTTAGAACCTTTTTTTTTTTTAATTTCTATACTTGCAAATCTTTTAGCTTGTTTCATTTGACTTTTTGTGAGTATTAATATACATCAATGAACTTTGCTTCTGTGGAGATTAAAGGGATTTAGGTAGGTAAGGAGGAAGAGAGAGAATAGAGATTCTGAATAATATTCCCATGTATATAATGACATGCTGTGTTGGATGTGATGAAAAAGCAAAGATCTATTTATACTTGTACAAGACTCCTAATCCTAATGAAATGGGAAAAAAAATTGTAGAATGTAAGGAAATATGGAAGCTAGTCCTTAGAAATTATCTAAGATACTCGGAACTACTCTAAATATATAACCTACTTTAGATATTCTAGCAGATTCTAAATATTATGGGAGTCCCTGAAGATTTAGATGTCTACAAAAATGAATGACTGAATTTTAGTTTCAAATAAAAACTCAGAACTCTTATAACAGTTTATAAATTAATGCTATTTTGCTGTAAGTTACTGATTGATGGTCTGAGTTGGTCGCTATTGTCTTAAGATGATTGCACTATTTAAGTGTATAGTGAGACAAGTAAATTCAAAGAACTGCGTCTTATTTTCCAAGTTTGAATCATGGTGATTCTTTTCCATTCAATTTCTACATTATTTACTAGATTCTGTCAAATAATGCTTAGTAGGTCCATTGAAAACAATCATATAATTTTTTATCAATTACTGCTGTCACCACCAGATAATGCTTAGTTGTTATAATGAAAAATTGGCACACTGGGGCTTATATCTTGTAGATTCTACCTTGATAGTGTATTAGTAATCAGACACCTGTGAGTAGCTTACTCCCTAATTAGTGATGACAGTTGTTAGTTAGCTTAGCCTATTCGTTTGTTAGTTATGTCAGCTATTAGTTTGTTATACTGCTGTTAGTATCTATCTGTTAGTGACTCTTATAAATACTTGTAATTATAAATGAAATAACGGAAAAGAGTTTCAGTATACTCCCTGTTTCTTTATATTTTACTTGGCTACATGCCTCTCTTTTAGAGGTGATGCTGTTTCATTATTTTGATAGTGATTCTCATGGGATTTCACGTTTTCCTATGGCTTAGTTCAATATACATGCGTGCAGAGTAGTCTCTTATTTTTTATCAGGATTCAACATGGTACCGCATTCTTGTATTTGGTTCACCTTTGATTATTTCTTTTAAAACTTTTTTATATTTTAATGTAGGGTCTTGATATCTACAACTCAAAACAAGTGAGAGATAAGCAAATAGCACGGATTATGGGAAAGGTTTACTTATTGAGTTATCTTTATTCTTCTTAATTATCCGTCCATGATATATGTAATAAGTAATTCAATTATTTTGAATTCTTCTCATGTGCTTATTGGTTATTTTCTGAATTTTTAAGAAATATTCATTTATTTGCAAGCGGTCTAAGTGCTTGTTGCATCATTATTTTCTATTTTGACTGCAGATAACGACAATTGCTGCTGCGATTAATCTTAGATTAGCAGGAAGGCCGCCAGTGCTTCCTTCCAATGAACTTCCTTATACAGAGAACTTCCTATACATGCTAGATTCTTTGTATGTCTTACTGTGTAAAGTCTGACTGATATTTGAATTAACCTGAAGTTGCTTTTTGTAAAGTTATTTTTCCTTCTGAGCTTCATGATGGTTTTCTTTTCCTCAGATATAAAAACAAAGAAAAAAATAAATCTTATCAGTCAAAGGTTATATTATTTACAGACCAAAAAATACTAAGTAGTATGATTTAGTCTTTGATGGTAGAATGTTAACCACATATTAGCTGAATTTTGTTATTGTGAGATTATATCAGTATAAATAAAATAATATCCATTATTCATGTTTTCAGTGGCAATCGATCATATAAACCTAATCCTCGGCTAACTCGAGCACTGGACATTATATTCACCTTGCATGCAGAGCATGAAATGAATTGCTCTACATCTGCTGTACGACACCTCTCGTCAAGGTGCTTACTACTTATGCATGAGAGTCCTGCAAATCAAATTTATTGAGTCTACTTTTAAATTGTCACAAGTGACGCAATATGGTCTAAGTTGTAATTTCCCAAGTAAATTAAAGCAACCTAGCTTATATTATATTTCCTTATTTTCGCCTTGCAGTGGTGTTGATGTATATACTGCTATTACTGGGGCCATTGGAGCTCTATATGGACCTCTACATGGTGGAGCCAATGAGGTAATGTAAATACGGAAAGCAAATCAAGTAGAATTCTATCTAACCTTTATATAAAGTAGAAATTGACGGTGACATCTTCATGGCTTAGGATGTTCTCATGATTATTTTTCTATTGCTTACTTAAACATACGGAAAGCATGTAGAGTAGAATTCTAATTTTTTATTATACTCGTTTGACAATGCTGATCTAACCTTTTGTTATGCAGGCTGTCCTCAAAATGTTGAGTGAAATTGGAACTGTTGAGAACATTCCAGCGTTCATTGAGGGTGTTAAAGCCAGGTGTCTATTACTTTTTTTTTTTTTTTTCTTTTGTCTTTGCATTTTCCCTATCTGTGAAGAATGATGATGGTGTGATGACTTGCTCTTTTGTGACTCCTATTTTTTGGGTCTCTTCACCACAAGCAGGGGAAATGATAGTGTTATTTTATATTATTGTCTGGCGTGTTTCTTTCTCCAGGAAACGAAAGCTCAGTGGTTTTGGACATCGTGTGTACAAAAATTATGATCCAAGAGCAAAGGTCTTAAGAAAACTGACAGAGGAAGTGTTTTCCGTTGTTGGCCGGGATCCTCTTATAGAGGTGTTTATCCATTTTCTCTTCCGTGTTTGTGCTGCTGTGTATCTGTTGTATATTCCTTAAACTGTATATGCTGTTCACAAGACCTATGATTGGACTGTGAATACAATATCAAAATATTATATTTTGAAAGTTTTTTCTGTATATTGTAAACTATTTTTTAAAGTTTTTACATATAATGTATATATGTACGAGTATTTGAATTTAATTTACGACAATTCAGTCAAATTCTCTGAACTTGTTACAGGAAAAGTTATTATGCTTAATGCAATGTCAACTCATTTCAGTAAATTTATTTTGAATTTGAAAGTTTCGTCTGAAATGATTTGATTGTGCAGATTGCAGTTGCCTTGGAGAAGATTGCACTGTCTGATGAGTATTTCATCAAGAGGAAGCTATATCCAAATGTTGACTTCTACTCTGGATTAATTTATAGGTAACCCATTATTACCTTCAGCTTTTGTAACCACAGAGGATAACATGTTACTCCTCTCAGATTATTTGACTAGGATTGAGCTGATGTTTTTGTGCCATCAGGGCCATGGGGTTTCAACCTGAGTTTTTCACTATTTTGTTTGCCGTCCCTCGAATGGCTGGGTACTTGGCACATTGGCGAGAGTCCTTGGATGATCCTGATACAAAGATTATGAGACCTCAACAGGTTATTTCCTTGCTTTAAATAATTTCTCTGCTTATATTATGTTCTCGCATATTGGCATAATCTTTTTTGGTTAATCCTGAATGTATGTATGTATGTGTTGTTATGTACCATTTGGTATCCTTGAAAAGGGTTACCTAGTTGTATCACATTGAGGCTGGAATATATCTTTCTTTAGTAATGGGAAATATTTGTAAATACATCACACTGATATAGTAACCCAGTAGTGGGTATATGCTGCTTAGCTGTCAGTATTAGGCTTGATGTGGTGGTGAAAATGACTCAAGCAAGGTTACTTTTGGATTCTTAGTTTTCTGCAACATTTTCTCATAACAAGCATTCATTAAGCAGTTAAACAAATATCAATGTTTTGCTGTCGTTTTGGGTAGTTGTAAATGTTACCATTTTACTGGTTTTGGTTTTTTTGGCTACTATTATTATGACTGATTTTGAACTATGTATGTTGTGTTCCAGGTTTATGTTGGGGAGTGGTTCAGGCATTATACACCAATCAATCAAAGGACTGTATCAAGTAACACTGATAAACTTGGTCAATTGGTTGTATCAAATGCCTCAAAGAGGCGACTTGCTGGATCTGTGGCATAATCTTCAGCTGCCGTAACTTGGTTTTACCAGTGAAACTGCCAACTAATCAATAAAGTCCAGACTCCAGAGAAAAAAAAATATTTGTTTTTGTGGTACCTAAAATATAATTTTTATGTATAAAATTATGGAACGATAAATAAAATCATTAAATCTATTAGTCTATGGTGTCAGTATTTTTTTTCTTGTTATTTTTCTACCTGGAAAAAACTTGTATTTGCCATGTTATGTGTAATTTTGAAATCTCAATCTCCATATGCTGAATTTGTATCAGATGTAGTGTGGTTCAATTATTAGAGGAACTAAGAAAAACTACAAGTTAAACCGTCATAAATGATTTATAGGTCAATAATTGGTTTATAAACATAAATTATAATAGAATATTAATGAAGTAAAACTAATGGAAAGGACTTATTTATCTTTGTTATTTATGACATTTTAATTTTGATTACTTAAATTTACTTTGGTATGATGAGAAAATATATCTTCAATTTTATATCAACTATGAATCACAGCTAAAAGTTATACTGGATTATAATTTGTGATTGAATGATTTAGTTTTATAATAACAGCATATGAAGTAAAAAAAAAAATGCAAATAAATTTCAATGAACGAGGATAATCAAACTAACTTTTATTGTGTTTTTCAAGACTGATACAAACTTAAAAGTAAAATAAGTTTGGTATTGTCTCCAAAAGAAGTTACATTAGTAATGACAAGATGAGGGAGGGGAAATAGTGGTAAAAGACGATTTTTTTTAAAAAAAAAAATTATCTTCTAATTTTTTTATGATTAAGTTTTCTTTTTTATCTTGTAAATTAAATTATTGTAATTAATTATAATGATAAAAAATATCTTAACATGTGATTGAAGAATTGAAGAAGTGTTGAGTTTTATGTTCATTCTTGAACTTCATGACTAAAACTACTATATCAACTACTATATCAATCATGACTTAACTTATCAACTTATCAAGGGTTTTACATGTTTTTCATGAGTCAAAGTTTGAATGTTTGTTAAGAAATGTATTCACCTTTAATATTTGATCTTCAAATATAATTATTTCAAAAGAGGATACTTATGAAAAAAAAAAAAATCCACACTTAAATAATCCTTTTATCTCCCATTTCCTTCTGGACTCTGCTGGTGATTGAATCAATGAATCTTATTTTCATTAAATTTTCATAGTCATTTTTTGGGAAATCTGTAAAGGTTATTAGAGAAAAAAAAAAGAAAAATAAAGGTTTAGGATTTAGGGTTTAGAATTTTAAAAAATAAATAAAAATTGTTAGTTGAGACGATTTCTTCTACAAAAGTTATATATATAATGAAAATTCTTTTGAAACATAAGAGAATGTGGTATTGTATTGATAATAGTAACGTTTGTCTAGTTGTTGTGGTGCTGCTACGTAGTAGGGGCGGAGCCAAGAGAGACCAGCGGGGCACGGCCCTCCAAACAATTTATATTTTTTTATTATTATATAAAATTATAATTAAATTATAAAATATATTATCTCATAACATAGTATAAAAATATTATATATAGATTAAATTTAAATAAAATATCTTTAATTAAAAATAATTAAATATATAATCTTATATATAAAAGAGAATATTTTATCTATTATTAAAAAGATAAGTTTTTATATTTGTACTATATATCATTTTAACAAATATCAGCAATTAAAAAAAAATAAAAAGATATCAAAATAATCTTTTATATTTTATATATATATATATATATATATATATATTAGAAAATTGTAGAGTATTATAAACTAAAAGTTAAGAAATTCAAAATCAAAATAAACAAGACGTCAATTATATTTTTCTTATAATGAAGAAAAAGGTAAGAAAAATTCTTTCTTTATTATTTTTGTTCACTATCTAATAGGATGAAAGATGATTTTTATATTAATAGGATGAAAGATGATTTTTTTACTGATTGCATAATTGTTTACCTTGAAAAAGAGATTACTGCAAAGTTCATTACAAATGTGATAATTAATTTTAATGTATATATATTAATTTTTTTTTAATTACTCTGATTTGGTCCAAACCGGACCGATCGATCCAGTTTGGTCTAGTTCGGTCCGGCCCCCTTCATCTAAAATTCCTAGCTCCGCCCCTGCACAGTAGTGATTCCGACCACTCTGAAAGAAGGGATGAAAGTTAACAAACATTTAGAGAAGAGTTATGAGAAAATAAGAGAGAAAAACTGAATCAAAATTGTAGAATCACTTTACTGAAAGAATATATTTACTAATGGTATGTATAACATTGGTTTGTCACTCTGATTGTTAAAAATTGATTAAGAATAATAGTATTTATTATAAATTTTTCGAAAATATATATTAATTAAATAAACTTTTTATAATTATTTATATAAAAAGAGGACAACCAAAGTTTGATTAACAATAATATTATTTATTATAAATTTTTTACACCTTTTTTGAAAATATATATTAATTAACACATAATCCAAAAGTTTTAGCTTCTCTTACTCTCTTTTTTCACCTTATATTTATATCATGTTAAACCAAAATATATTAATTAACACTAATATATATTTCTTTTTAACATGATATAAATATAAGGTGAAAAAAGAGAGTAACAGAAGCTAAAATTTGTGGATTATGTGCCCATTAGGGTGGCTCAGAACTGAACCAATCTAAAAAAAATAAACCGAAAACCGATCCAAAAAATTGCAAACCGATTAAAACCGCAACTTTTTGAATCACTTTGAATTTTTTTTTTTCAAAACCGTGCAATTCGGTTCGTTTTGCAGTTTGGTATTTCAAAACCGAACCGAACCAAACCGCAATTATTAAATAATATTTTATTTATTTTTAATTTTATTTTGCAAATAAAACCTAGCATCTTAGGGTTCCTTACTTGAAACTCCCTTACTCTTATTCAAATCAATCTTCATCACACAATTTCACCCATCTATCTAATCCTTCTCTTTATCCCAAACTATAAGTTTTTTTTTTATTTCATTCACTCACTCTCTTTGTAAGAGTTCGAACTTGAGACCTGTGGATTCTGCGCCCACAACACTTCCGTTGTGCCACTCTGACTGTTAAAAATTAATTTAGAATAATATTATTTATTATAAATTTTTTGAAAATATATATTAATTAAATAAACTATTTATAATTATAAGGTGAAAAAAGAGGACAACAGAATTTTGATTAACAATAATATTATTTATTATAAATTTTTTATACCTTTTTTGAAAATATATATTAATTAACAATAATATATATTTCTTTTTGACATGATATAAATATAAGGTGAAAAAAGAGAGTAACAGAAGCTAAAACTTGTGGATTATGTGCCCACTAGGGGTGTTCAAAACCGAACCGATAAAAAAAAAAAACTGAAAACTGATTCAAAAAACCTCAAGTTTTTGGATCACTTTGGATTTTTTATTTTCAGAATCGCGCAATTCGGTTCGGTTTGCAGTTTGGTATTTCAAAACCGAACAAAATCGAACCAAACCGCTATTATTAAATAATATTGTATTTATTTTTAATTCTATTTTGCAAATAAAACCTACTGTTATATGTTACAAATTTCATTTTGTTAGACGTATCTAAGAGTTTCTTACTTGAAACTCCCTTACTCTGATTTCAACACCTATCGTTATCTATTAAAACTTTCATTCTGTTAGATGCATTAGAGGGTTCCTTACTTGAAACTTCCTTACTCTGATTTCATTATCTCGTCATTAACTTTTTTTAAATCAATCTTTATCACACCATTTCACCCTTCTATCTAATCCTTCTTTTTATCCCAAACTGTAAGTTTTTTTTTTTCATTCACTCATTAATATGTTTCTCTACAATGTTATATTTTTAATAGTTTATTATTTAAAAAGATAAAAATAGTCAATTATTAATAAAAAAAAATAATATTAAAAATTAAAATAAAAAACCGAAAAACCGATCCAAACTAAACCGCTAAAATTGGTTATGATTTTTTTTATTTCAAACCGAACCGCTTTTTATATTTGGTTAGGATATATTATTCTTCCGTCGCAAAAAAAGGAGAGGCAAGAGAAATGCCCAAAATCTCTCTTTCCTCTCTTTGTTAGAGTCAAGGTTCAAACCTGAAACCTGTGAGTTCTGCACCCACAACACTTCGGCTGCGTCACTCTGACTGTTAAAAATTAATTTAGAATAATATTATTTATTATAAATTTTTCGAACCTTTTTTGAAAATATATATTAATTAACACTAATATATATTTCTTTTTAACATGATATAAATATAAGGTGAAAAAAGAGAGTAACAGAAGCTAAAACTTGTGGATAGGGTCCTTCTTTTTATTCCAAACTGTAAGTTTTTTTTTTATTTATTTTTGTGAGAGTCAGGGTTTGAGACCTGTGGATTCTGCATCCACAACGCTTCCGCTGCGACACTCTGATTGTTAAAATCTAATTTAGAATAATATTATTTATTATAAATATTTTGAAAATACATATTAATTAAATAAACTATTTATAATTATAAGGTGAAAAAAGAGGGCAACCGAATTTTGATTAACAATAATATTATTTATTATAATTTTTGTATACCTTTTTTGAAAATATATATTAATTAACACTAATATATATTTCTTTTTAACATGATATAAATATAAGGTGAAAAAAGAGAGTAACAGAAGCTAAAACTTGTGGATTATGTGCCCACTAGGGGTGTTTAGAACCGAACCGATCCAAAAAACCTCAAGTTTTTGGATAAATTTGGATTTTTTTTGCAATTTGGTTCGATTTGCAATTTGGTATTTTAAAACCGAACCAAACCGCTATTATTAAATAATATTGTATTTATTTTTAATTTTATTTTCCAAATAAAACCTAGCGTTATATGTTACAAATTTCATTTTGTTAGACGCATCTTAGAGTTCCTTGAAACTCCTTTATTCTGATTTCAAAACCTACCGTTATCTATTATAACTTTCATTTTGCTAGACGCATCTTAGGGTTCCTTACTTGAAACTCCCTTACTCTGATTTCATTATCTCGTCATTAACTCTTATTCAAATCAATCTTCATCACACCATTTTACCCCTCTATCTAATCCTTCTTTTTATCCCAAACTGTAAGTTTTTTTTTTTTCTTTTTTTATTTCATTCACTCATTAATATGTTTTCCTGCAATGTTATATTTTTAATAGTTTATTATTTAAAAAGATAAAAATAGTCAATTATTAATAAAAAAAAATAAAATTAAAAATTAAAAAATAAATCGCTAAAATTGGTTTGGATTTTTCTTATTTAAAACTGAACCGCAAATAATTTTTGTATTTGGTTCGGATATATTATTCTTCCGTCGCAAAAAAAGGAGGGGCAAGAGAAATGCCCAAAATCTCTCTTTCCTCTCTTTGACAGAGTCAGGGTTCGCGCCCACAACGCTTCCGCTGCGACGCTCTGACTGTTAAAAATTAATTTAGAATAATATTATTTATTATAAATGTTTTGAAAATATATATTAATTAAATAAATTTTTTATAATTATAAGGTGAAAAAAGAGGGCAACCGAATTTTGATTAACAATAATATTATTTATTATAAATTTTTTATACCTTTTTTAAAAATATATATTAATTAACACTAATATATATTTCTTTTTAACATGATATAAATATAAGGTGAGAAAAGAGAGTAACAGAAGCTAAAACTTGTGGATTATGTGCCCACTAAGGGAGTTCAGAACCGAACCGATCCAAAAAAAATAACTGAAAATCGATCCAAAAAACCTCAAGTTTTTGGATCACTTTGGATTTTTTTTTAGAATCGCGCAATTCGGTTCGGTTTGCAGTTTGGTATTTCAAAACTGAACAGAACCGAACCAAACCGCTATTATTAAATAATATTGTATTTATTTTTAATTCTATTTTGCAAATAAAATCTACCGTTATATGTTACAAATCAATCTTTATCATAGAATTTCACCCTTCTATCTAATCCTTCTTTTTATCCCAAACGGTAAGTTTTTTTATTTATTTAATTTACTCATTAATATGTTTCCCTGCAATGTTATATTTTTATTAGTTTATTATTTTAAAAATTAAAATAGTCAATTATTAATAAAAAAAATTAAAATAAAAAAATAAAAAAAAACCTCAAGAACCGATCCAAACCAAACAGCTAAAATTGGTTTGGATTGGTTCAGATTTTTTTTATTTCAAACCGAAATGCAAATAATTTTTATATTTGGTTCAGATATATTTTAGCAAAAACCGAACCTCGAACACCCCTACCCACAATGCTTCCGTTGCAAAAAAAAAGGGGCAAGAGAAGTGCCGAACATCTATCTTTTCCCTCTTTATTAGAGTCAGGTTCGAACTTGAGACCTGTGGATTATGCACCCACAACGCTTCCGATGCGCCACTCTGATTGTTAAAAATTGATTGAGAATAATATTATTTCTTATAAATTTTTCAAAAATATTTATTAATTAAAAAAATTTTTTATACCTTTTTTGAAAATATATATTAATTAACACTAATATTTATTTCTTTTTAACATGATATAAATATAAGGTGAAAAAAAAAAAAGAGTAACAAAAGTTAAAACAAAGTTGTGGGTTATGTGCCCACAATGCTTCCGTTGGAAAAAAAAAGGGGGCAAGAGAAGTGTCTAGCATCTCTCTTTTCCCTCTTTGTTAGAGTCAGGTTCAAACTTGAGACCTCTGGATTATGCACCCACAACGCTTCCGATGTGCCACTCTGATTGTTAAAAATTGATTGAGAATAATATTATTTATTATAAATTTTTCAAAAATATATATTAATTAAATAAATTTTTTATAATTATAAGTGAAAAAAGAGGGCAACAGAAGTTTGATTAACAATAATATTATTTATTATAGCTTTTTTTAAAATATATATTAATTAACACTAATATATATTTCTTTTTAATATTATATAAATATAAGGTGAAAAAAAAGCGTAACAGAAGCTAAAACGAAGTTGTGGATTATGTGCCCACAATGCTTCCGCTGCAATAAAAAAAAAAGGGCCTGAGACCTGTGGATTATGCGCCCACAACGCTTTCAATGCGCTACTCTGATTGTTAAAAATTGATTGAGAGTAATATTATTTCTTATAAATTTTTTATACCATCTCTCTTCCCTCCTGAGACCTGTGGGTTATGCGCCTACAACGCTTCCGCTGTGCCACTCTGATTGTTAAAAATTAGTTGGCAATAATATTATTTATTATAATTTTTTCAAAAATATATATTAATTGAATAAATTTTTTATAATTATAAGGTGAAAAAAGAGGGCAACAAAAGCTTGAGTAACAATAAAATTATTTATTATAAATTTTTTATACCTTTTTTGAAAATATATATTAATTAACACTAATATATATTTCTTTTTAACATGATATAAATATAAGGTGAGAAAAAGAGAGTAACAGAAGCTAAAACTTGTGGGTTATGTGTCCCTAATGCTTCCGCTGCACCACATTGATTGCTAAAAATTGATTGACAATAATATTCAGAGGTTTCAAACCACTCTATTAATAACTAATTAACAATAAATATTATTTATTATAAATATTTTTGACATTTTTTAAAAATATATATTAATTAAATAAATTTTTTATAATTATAAGGTGAAAAAAAAAAGGCAAGAGAAGCTTCCCCAGCATCTCTATTTCTAAGTTAATGAGTTTATGTTACTAGTAACTAAGGGTGTTTACAGCTCGATTCGGTTCGATTTTTCATCAAATTTTTATCCGAATCAAACATAAAAATCAAATGTAGTACGGTTTGATTCAGTTTTAATTAATATAAAATTCGAACCAAACCAAACCAAAATTTGCGATTTGGTTTGGATCGGTTACGCGGTTTTTATTATTATTAAATTTTTAAATATTTTTTTATAAAAAATATAAAATATTTTTTTAAAAAAATTATTACATATTTATAAATAAATTTCGTTAAATATAGAGATATTTTGTAACATACAAAAAATATACCTATTTTGCTATTATAATGGAATAAAATTCTACCAATACATTATTAATAATTTCCAAAATATCATATAACATGAAACGTTTGAATACATAAAATTTCATTTAAAAATAAAGTCTTTACAAAAGTTTCGTGCAATTATTCATCAACATAAAATTAATTCTTCTTTAGGCAAAACTTGAAACTTTGTTTTAGCTTTCACCTGCATTGCTATCTGTTCCCGTGTAACGACACGATCATCGCAATATCAACAAAATCACGAACACAAACAGAAAGGGTAGGCTAATGTAAACAAAACTAATCAAAATATATATAATTCATAATTTCATCCTCACAATCATTTATCTAAATATATTCAAATATTCAAACAATCATAGTCGTTTTCAATCATACACATTCATCACACGCATTCATCACACCCACTCATTCACAACACCTAATATTCTAGACAGACTCTTCCGAAAAATTATATGGAATTCTTGACCTCTGAGGCTAGCACCTGAATATGTTTCTTGGTTACCGGGCCATAGACGAACCCTAAGAGTCTTTTTCACCTCTGGATTACTCTGCCTATTCCCTTTTTCTGGTACCAACATATCAGGGTAACCCCTACATACACATATAAAAAAACTGATGGCTCAATCCACCCAATGATAAATGCAGTAGAAGTCTCCATCGACCTCTCACCACATGGTACTCCTGTCTATATGACTAGAATACCATTAGAAGTCTGGATACCCCATCTGATATCTCTAGATTTCCATATGTACACTAAAGCTATACCAAATAGTACCACGTGGTAACTATCTGGCTTACACACAAAAACACACACAACCAACCCAAAAATCATATCAAACCAATCTCATTAACATCAATCAATGTCATTTTTATTTACGTTGACTCCCTGCCATAAAAAATTCCTTGGCACCTTTGCCATCACAATAGTCACAATTCACAAAACAAAATTCACATCATTATCACCAATATTATTTCACAATCAAACTCCAATCATAATACATCACCAAATCACATATCACATAACTCAATAATTTAATTATAAACTTTTATCACATTTCACATATATATACTCTTTTAATATAAATTAGAACATGAATGATTATCCAAAACAATATAAACTTTCGCTCATCCTCGCAGCATAACCTTTAATCACTCAAAAATTCATATCTTATGTTTTACACATTATTTTTATGTGACAAAATCCATTGATTAGCTAACATCTAGGGCTAAAATTTTTATGAAGGAAACTTTCCCAAATTCGTAACCAAAATATCCCAAAAGGGGTTCGTAATTTCAAAGCGAATATTTTTCTAGACAGCTTGACCTTTAATTACGAAAAAAATCGTATCTTGAGTTGTACATATCCTTTTTAGGTGAAATAAAAGCCAGGAGTTAGATAACATCTAGACCTACAACTTTCATGAAGAAAACTTTTCGAAATTCGAAATACAATTAAGCCGAAATAGGGTTGCAATCTTAGAACGAAACTCAATTTACATTTTCAAATATAATAATCAATATAGTTTTCATAAATCTCACATAATAACACAAAAATACACATAATAATCCAATAAATCATGAATAATTTTGTTTAATTAGCTTTCCTTACCTTTAAAGGATCTCAAACGAAATTCTATTCGGATATAGTTAATCTACTGTTCACGTTCTTTCTTCTGGTGTTCTCGGATTTTCAAAGAGATAAGAATTGAAGGAGAATTCTTTGAAACAATTGAGAGAAATTTGAGAGAAGGAAAAATTAGAATTTTCTAAAAGCAAGAGTGAAAAATTGGAGAATTAGGGTTAAATAGACTATTTATAATCTCTCTCATTTTTAATTAATTAGGCTTAGAGTTTACTCAAAATTGGGCTCTCACATATTTTATAATTTTTATTTTATTTATAATTTCAATTACTCTTATATTTATAAATAAATTATATACTTTTTTATACTTAAAAATTATAATATAATTTTATCATAATTTATAATTTAATATATATATATATATATTATAAATATTAATCAAAATATAAATCTTATATGTTTTGGTATTTTTTTATTATTATTTTAATAAATTATGTTTTTCTATTCACACAAATAAAATATTTTTTTTAAATTTAATCTGAATAAAAAAAATTAAAAAAAAAATTAAAAATTAAATAACTAATTAAAAAAATAGAGAAATTATAGATATATTATTATAAATAATATAATAAAAAAATAATTTAGGAAGAATATTTTATATATTGTTATAAAAAATATAATAAAAAAAATTATGATATATTTATTAGTTATTATTTAATTTTAAAAATATAATTTTATATTTAAATATAATAAACGATTTGGTTTAGTTTGATTTGATTTTTTGTTTAAAATCCAAAATTCGAACCAAATAATGCGATTTAAGAAAAAATATATCCAAAAATTCAAAACAAGTTCGATTTTAAGCAATTTTTTGTTTTTTGGATTGGTTTGTAGTTATTTTTTTTTGGATCGGCTTGGTTTTGAAAACTCCTACTAGTAACCCATTATATGTATGAGGTAAATAGATATAAAGATATATTAGAATATAGAAGATTAGAGATGATTATAATGATCTTGTAAAAATGGGCTATAGTAATTGTGGCATCAATTACTATACATGATTGTGACATCAATTATTATATATGATTGGTTCGAGAACAAGTAATCACATTATATCAAGCTCCTTTCAACTTGACTCTATAATCATACTTTTAGCCATAAGAAGTTGTGTTCCACATTATCTTGTATCCATGAGTTACAAATGACCAACTAGAAATTTATCTACATGGAAACCCTATAATATAAATGTGATAATTTGTGATATATGAATATTGAAAATTTCTAATCACAATGTTCAAATATAAATATAAATATGTAAATATGTATTTAGTTTAGAATACGAAGATTATAAATATTTTGTGAATGGTAACAAGTCAATTTTATCAAACATATTTTTGTATATTCAAATTACATGAACTAAATACTAAATTTATTATAAAAGTAATTAATAAGAATAATATATTTTTTAATTTTATTCAAGAAGAAAGAATATGTTATATTATCTCCAGGAATCATTAGACATGAAAAAATTATTTATTTTTTCCATGATTATGATTATAGAGGTCAATTATTTATATTATGAAAAGAGCAACTTAGACTTTGATCACTACAACTACTACAGATTTTAAGTTAAAAAATCTAACTTCAGAAAAATGAAAAATGTCATAAAAATTAAAAGATGTGTATTAAATAGACTATTTTCTAAAATTATACCCATAATATGTGTCAAATAGGTTAAAATCTCCTCTATTAATATTGTAAATAGTTAGAATAAATCTTAATTCATTTTTACAAAATTATGTAAATACTAAATGTATATTCTATACTTTATCCTAATTTTGATAAATTTTTTTATAAATATAGATCATTACATTCATGTAAATATTATATTATATTATTTAGTTTTAAATTTTTTTACTTTTATTTCTTTAAAATTATGATTTAGGTTGAATTATAAGAAATTTTGAAGACTTTTTTATATTTTAATGATAATTTTTTTATTAAAATAGATAAATTTTTATAATATTATATATTTAGATAAGTTATATTATTAAAATACATCTTTACTCCATATTAATAAGTTTAATGTAAAGTTATATTTTAAAAACATAATTTTTATTTTTTTAAATAATTATTATTAAATTTTTGAAATATTAAAAATAAGATAGATAATTTATTTATTTTTATTTTGATATTTAGTATTATTTATAAATAAATAAATTTATAAATATTTATGATTAATTTTTAAATATTAGAAGTATGGTAAGTATTTAATTTTTTTTAATTGAAATATTTATTATTATTTATATATAAATAAATTTATAAATAATTATTATTAATTTTGATAAATATTAGGAGTATAGTAGAAATTTTAATTATTCTTATTCTTATTATTTTATTTTGATTAAAAATTTTATTATTATTTGTAAATAAATACATTTATAAATAATTATTATTAATTTTTTAAAATATTATAAATATGGTAGAAAATATATAAATTTAATTATTATTAATTTTTGAAAAAATAAAACAAAAATTTTATTTTAATAATACGATTTCACTCATTAATTATGATGTTTTTTATAGCACCATTTTTTAAATATTTAATATTTTAAAAAAATATTTATTTTAATAAAAAGAGAAAAAAATTATCATAAAAATATTAAAAAATCAATTTTGAATATAAGGTAAATTAAAAAAAAGTTTATGATTAATCTTTTCAATCCAATAGCTAATATCTTTTGGTTTGTTTTTTAGTTAAATTTAAAAATATTTACATAAATAAAGAATAATAATCTTTAAATTAAGAACATTATAATCTAGTGGCATCCTAACAGTTGATCTTAGGGTATAAGACTGATTCTATAAGACTGATTCTATGATATATGATAAACCTTCATACCTTGAGAATCGTAATATCTTACAAGAAATTTATCATAATTCATCCTAGAAGCTTCCAAATCTACTTTATATTCTTCTTTAAGAATTTGATAAAAAAAATCAGCAATTGATTCATTGGAATATCACATGCATGATGCAGTGTTTGTGCATTATTTTTTAACAACATTGATATTCATAGGCTATAATTATTCTATAATTTTAATATATATAAAAAAATCATATTTTTTTCCTAGTTTATGAAAATGTTTGACTAAACATGTCTTTCCTGGTCTAACTAATTTACTTAATATGAAACAAAGTCAACTAATAATAAATAACTACTACAACTATTGAAAAATAACATCGATTTCAAACAGTAATTATTCATTAAATATAATTAGAATTTTAAAGAAAATTTCATTCTATAAGTACAATAAAGTTGAATTTCTTATCCATGGCTAAAATTTTTCAACTCAACTATTCTATACATAGATTCGACCACATCCATAAAATAAAGTCAATTAGTAATAAATAGCTACCATAATTATTTTAAAAAATTAACCACTCACATTAACTTTTGAAATATAAAATTCATGCTAAGTCAATGATCCCTCGCAATTGATAAAATTCTAGTAAGATTTAATCCTTAAGAACCAACTGATTTGGAAATATCAGATGTCAGTAACATGTAAAAAAGTTTGCATGCATTTAATTAGGATAAGAATAAAGAAGAGTAGAAAATTCTTAACCAGATATTTACTTCATTTTCATAATCTATAATACTCCATGCAAACTAGTTTTATGAGAAAATAGGTAGCACCTATATTCTTCATTCTTTTATGATGAAAACTCCCACCAAGCAAGATAGCTATATATATTTCCCCATGCACGGGTTACCACGTAACATAAGATAGGCTAAAGTTTAAGAATGGATATTCACAAATGGTCAAGTGTGGAATTTCCTGAAGAGTTAGCTCTCATATACACTTCCCTCACTGATAAATCCAAGCATAGCATTTTCCGTACGTTTAACCTTCAAGCCTGAAAGGGTTCTTTTGAAACTCGCCAATCCTTTGTGCGACGCTCCTCCAAAGCGAGCACTTAAGATGGAGGTTACTGCTCTCAGAAAGACAACTTCGGATATTTCAACTTTGAGGCAGTGAAAGTCATCACAGATGACACTTCTAAACATAATGAATTCAATGGTGAGTGAGAACTAAATCAAGCTTTGAAAAAGACTTTTTCGTTACTTCATACATCGGCTATGTTTTTACATTAGTTTAAAGAAAAATATATAGATATATGTTTTCTATTTTAGTTTTTGGTTGCTGTTAGAAAATTCTATTTAAATTTATTTCTATATCAACTTTGAAATCTATGTAAAAATCTTTTACAAACTTATAAAAAGTGTGTTGCATAGTCATGCTTGAATCAAATTTCTGACAGCTATTCTCCTTGCTTTGTGGATGAAGTTTTTCACAACAAATATTTGAGCAATGTTTGTGAAAAGGAAAGTTGTTTTTCTGAAGTGATGAGGAAAGTTGGAAGCATGAGTTCTGTGGAGAAGGTGAATTGGGAGTTCTGTCAGTGGTATTCGGTGAATGGTGCAACCCATATCACATACAATGTGATCATCGAGTGTGACAAAAGGAGAGGACTTAGGGCAGAGTTTAGAAGCCCTTTTAAATGCACGCGTTTGGTGAAAGACTTAAAATCTGAAGCTTCAGAGGTGAACAGAAAGCCCAGAGAAAAAGCCCAGAGAAGAAGCTGTGAGAAAGTTTATGGAAGGTGAGATAAAAGGAAAAGAGTACATTCGGTTTTTTAAGGAAAAAGAGTATTTTTATTCAAAAATTATTTAAAAGAATTAAGTTAACTTATTTTTATTTTTTAGTCAAATCGTACTTTTTAAAGTAGTGACTTCATTTTGTAAAAGTTTTGATAACATGACTTTATAATTTTTATTTTTTTTTTCTAAAAATATACTGAAGTCGTGTTTGATAATACAAACTTCACTCTTTTAAAAAAATTGAAGAAGTCGTGCTATCAAACACAATTTTACTTTTTTTACTTTTTTTTAATAAAAAAGTTAGATTATTGGAAAAAATTAAAAAAAATGAGATTAAAGATAAATAAATTAATTAAAAATGAAATAATACAAAATAAATTCAAAATGGATATTTTATATAATCAAAACAACTTTTACAAACATCAATTAAATACATTAATTATTAATTTTTTTCATCACACAAACCCTAAAACCTATATTCAATAATTTAAAATAAATTTAAAAAAAAAACCACAACTTCGATTTCATTGAATCTCTTTTTAAAAGGTGAAGTCGTACTTAATAGTACAACTTTTTTATTTTAAAAAAAAAGTGAAATCATGTTTGATAGTACGATTTCTTTAATTTTTTTTTAAAAAGGTGAAGTCGTGTTTGATTAGCACGATTTATTTAATTATTAAATAATAAAAAAATGGGTGAAGTTATACTTGATAAAATGACTTCTTTAATTATTTAAAATAAAAAATATTTAAAAAAATTAAAAACTGTAAAGTTATATTATGAAACACGACTTTTACATATTTAAGTCGTACTTTGAAAGTCTTGAAAAAAAAAAATCAATTTAATTCTTTTAATAATTATATTCTATGAAATTATTAAGTAATGCAACTATGGATGTTGAATCACTGTATATTAATGTTTGATATAGTCAAATGCTGATTAAGGTGAAACTTTTATATATATATATATATATATATATATATATATAATTTTTGAAAATAAGTGTTTGTGTACTGATTTTAGTTTCTAAATTCAAACATTGATTATTACTTTAGGTTTAAAGCATCTTGATATGATTATTTAATGTTCGTTTGATACACGTAAAAGTAAAAAATTAGATAAAGCAGGATATTTCTCTCTATTTATTCCTTAGACTTAATATTTTCCTCTATTATAAACTCAAAGAAAAAAATTCTTCAAATCAAATGAAACTAATTAGTATACTGAAAAATAAAAATTCAGATGTTAACTTTAAATAGAATTAAAACATGGAGTCCAGTCACATTTATATCTAACACGTCTTTTCACTAAGTTCGAGTTTGGAGAATACAAATATGTTATAAATTATTCTAAATAATAGATTTGGTCACATGTTCACATACATAAAATAAAGTAAACTAAATAATAACTAGCTAGAGTAATTGTTTCAGAATATTAACCCCACACAAATAAATAACTATTAAAACATGCAATGGCTCAATTTGTAGTGAGATTGAAACATTCAAAACAAACTGGTTTGTCAATCTCGAGATGTGAGTTACGTCTAAAACACTCCCATGCATTTAATTGTAAATCAGCAAAATAATTGTATGTATGAATCTATTCATTTTTTTTCTCCATCCAAACTTTATAATTATCACCTCTAATTAATTTAGAAATATCATAAAATATTACAATTCTAAAAAATATATTTATATTAAATTCAAGCAAAATTGCATACGTAAAAGATCATAATACAAACAAAAAATATTTAAAAAACTAAACAATAATACAAGTATGTTTCAATATAATAAATGTACATGATAACAACTATTTAACTAAAGCGCGTAGTGTAGTTGTGGGAGAAAATTTGAGTGCTCTCAACCAATGAGTTGGATTCTTAGTTTAGTACTTTAGAATACCATTAAAATTTCTTAAAAGAGACATTTAAAAACGCAGTATCCTATTTTCAAAATTATTATCAGAAATCTCTTAAATTAATGTATAAAATTACGTGTAAATCTCATTTTATTTAATTAATTTTATGAAGATAAATTAAGTATAAAGGTCCATTTTTATTATAATATTAAAGTTTATCTTATTAAATTTGTTAATTTATTAGATTATTCGCTGTCGTTGAACTATCATATATATATATATATATGACTTAAGCTTAAAGTTCACTTCTATTAATTATAAAAGACAAAAGAAAAATTAACCATGATGTAATACTAAATATTTTTTATTGAAATATTATGTTAACTCGCATCTTAAAATTTCCAATATATTATATCTTTTCAAGCTCTTATTCTAACTCCACATTTTAACTCCTTGGTAGTTAATGCATACAGCAGAAAATTCTTCATCAAAGTAGAAAAGTCCACATCAAATGTTAACTTCATTATGGCCATTACCTAATTCCACGGCAATAACTAAAGTGATAATTATTAATCAGGAACTCAAATGGAATATTTCTTCGTCTCAATCAAATGCTGTCTGTGTAAATGAATTTCATGGAATACTAGAAGCATATTTCCTTCATTCTTTTATGAAAACCTCCATCAAGCTAGTTAGTTAGCTATATATATATATATATATATATATAAACATTACACTACATACATAACACAAGATAACATGGGTAATGAATTGAGTATTGATCTTCACAAATGGTCAAGTGCAGACTTTCCTGAAGAGAATGCTCTCATACACATCACTGACAATTCAAAGCGTAGCATTTTCCGTTGGAGAGTGAGTCAGGAAAGGGTGGTGTTGAGACTGGCAGAGTCTATGTGCCACCATCATCCAACTCGCTTACTTCACATGGAGGTCAGTGCTCAAAGGGACAACATGAACTGTTTCAACTTTGGGGAAGTGAGAGTGGTCGTAGATGGCACTTATCAACAGAGTCAGTTTAAGGGTGAGCGAAACTTCAAGCAAATTTTAAGGGGTTTTTTCAAAATGGAAAAAGCAATACATTAGGGTTTTACTTTCTATATAAAAACTAACGGTGCATGAAAGGGAGTGTTTCTATCTCTGATATAAAAAAATAGAAGGAAAAACTAGAAGAGTTAACAGATTGTTTGTGTTGATATTCAAGTGTGACTATGCAATCACTCAAAGTTATTATGTTCATCTATGTTGTTCCTCATTTAATATTAGTTTTTACTTAACATAGTTGCATTTTGATTTATAAAATGTATATAATATATTGAAAATCATGTTACTAAACCATGTTTTCTTTTCTGCTGGGTCCATGTTCACCTTCTGCTTCTGAACATGCAGGTCAACACCCAGAATCTTTGAGAGATCTTTGCAGAAGGGGAAGTTGTTTTTATGAAGTGGTGCGCAAAGTTGGAAAGAGTGGTTCCGTGGAGAAGGTTTGTTGGGAGTTTTTTCACTCGTATAAAGTGAATGATAGAATCCATATCAGATACCATGTGATCATTGAGTGTGACAAAGAGAAAGGACTTACGGCAGACATTAGAGGCCCTTTCAAATGTCAGGGAAACATTCTTAGTCGGAGTTTGCTGATAGCAGAAGGTGAAACAATTCAGGAGATAATAAGAGAAGAGCCACGAAAAGAATTGACAGCCTTTGCTGCGAGTGAATTTCAAGGAGAAGAGTATATCCTCTTCAAAGTTGCTTCCCATGAACAAAGTGTTAATATTGTTAACACAGGTGCAAAATTTCAAGGTAATGGTACTGCCTCTGTGTACAAGAATTGTAATATTTATATGGAAACTAACATCGGGAGGAAATAAATAGAGCTTTAAATTATAAGATATATTGTCTATAGACTATAATAATATAAGTTATATGCAGATATAGTAGGATTATAAGATATTTATAAATTATTTTTAGTTTCAACTTTTAAATAATGCAACAAATTTTTAGTCTGTACTGAGATATGTATGTTTTTCTTACTGTTCTACAAAGTAGTTGCTATTTTCCATGGAATAATGCAACTCTGGGTTGTAGAATTATACTGCATTAATTAAGTTCGAGAGTGAATTATGATAATGTTTGTGCTTGTCTTGCATAGTATTTGACAGTAAATTGTTATATTTAGTGTCAGACCTATATATATACATTCAAAAACAGTTAATTAATCTCTTTCTGTATTTCTCCATTCTCTCACTGTATATAAGATGTAATATTAGTTTTTGAAATAATAAAAATTAAAATGTTTTTAATTATCACTTTTGGCTATATAAAAATCAATTAATGCATCTAAAGTAAATAAAATCAGGCATTAATACCACATGCAGTACACTGAAACTTAAAAAGAAACAAAAAGAACCTTGATAACATTAATAACAGTGATGCAGGTGCAACAAGAATTTTATCACAGAAATAAATATATAATAATTGGAAATAATGGGAGAACTAGTCAAGGCATTGTTTAGCATTGTATCAAATATCTATCAGTTTTTTAATAATTAATCTTTATCAGAAACCTACCTTATTATAAAATTATGCAGATGCAGTTACCTACTATGAAATTATGCAGATGCAGTTAATTCCTTGTCTATATTACTTTGACTATAGTTTTGTCTTCTTTGACTTTTTGTAGCTATATATATTAAATAAGACTCAAATAAACCATTAAATATAGAAGATTTGGAGAAACAAGTTCTTAATAATTGGAATTTGATGTGCATAACAACCCAACTTTTTAAAGCCTGAGAGTGACATTGGAGCTTATTATAAGAAATAAGAGGAGAAGAAATCAAAACATGAACATGACTTCGTTTATATAAATCAAAATAGCAGAAGTGGTTATGTATTTAAAAAGGTAAGATAAGAAATTTCATCCGATAAAAATAATTTTTATGTATTAGTATATTAACTTTGATAATACTAATTTTAAAAATTATATAAAAAATTATTGATAATTAAATAATAATGTAAAATAGTACATTAATAATATTATTAAAATGTATTCAATAACCTACAATGACGTCTTTGCCATCTATTGGAATTGCTGTAAAAAAATTATAATAGTTTTTTAATTAAATTAAAATTTTCAATAATAATTTTCTTAAAATTGTTGTAAAAGTATTTTATAATGATGGCATTTTATATAATCGTTATTATAAAGTCACATGAAGAATTGTATGAATATGAAATAAATGAAATACTGGTGAATTTTAAAACAGAAGTTCAAAATATTTCATAAAGGTTTTTTCAAAACGAAAATATCATCTAATTAGTGGTTAGATGTTCTGATCAAAACTATTAAATAATCACAATTAAAACATTAATTTCTCAAAATATAATCATATTTATTAATATTAAAACTTGACATATGTATAGTCATTAAATTTATGTATAGTCATTAAATTTAATTATTAGATAGTTTGAATCAGACAATTTTTTTAATAGTCATAAATAATATAAAATGTAAAAATCAGATCAAAATATCATAATATAACATCTTATATCTGTTTTATCAAATCATATCAAATGAATAATTTAAAATAAAATATAATCACGGTCAATACAATTAGAATAAATAAGATTGAATAATTAATTGTACTAATAATTTAAATTCATTAATAATTCAAATTCATTATAGGTAAATATCTCGACAAATAAATAAATGTTCACATTCACTCGTAAAAAAAATGTGTATTTTATTTACACGAATTAACTAAGAAAATTAAACAAAATTTCTTCAATTCTTCTCCCCAAAGTGGATTAGATGGAAACTATTATTGCTTAGAAGAGTCACAAGCTAATATAAGACTAAAAAATTGAGACTATAATAAGAATTTTATATTTTCATAATATAAATTATATTAATTAAAGATTTTATATTAATAGAAAAGTATAATTTATTTAAGTAATAGTTTTTGTTAAATATTTTATTAAATGTAGGATTAATTATGTTAATTAATTTACTATGCCCAAATCATGTCCGAATTCATATAAAAATAATAAATCTAATCTAATGTTTTATTTAATAGGAAGTCCACGTTTATGTATGAAAGAAAGGAGGGGAATATGATTTTCTTCACTCATGACGCAATTCAATTGCAACATCCTAATTAAAATCAATATTTTATTGATCCTTTACACTAAATTATTATAACACCCTAATGTTGGTGAACGAAAAGGGATAAAGTGAAGTATAAAAATTTTAACTTTTAATACAAGCTCTACTCCAATTTAAACATAAAATTTCAAATACTAAAAATCAAGGTTCATCTTTCTTTCTTTCTTCCAATCTTTCTCTTTTATCTTATTCCTTTTATTTAAGATAAGATATTTACCATTTAAGTTTCTACTAATTTTTATTTTACCTATTTTTCTTAATTCTCAAATATTATTCTTATTTGTAATTATTAAAAAAATTTACTACTCTTTTGACTATCTTGATGCAAGAGAAATTGATTTTTATTTTAATTTTTAATTTCTTTTACATTTAAAATAGTTTTATTGGGCTGAATATTGGTATATGTATTAGTTTTAAAATTGAAAATAAAAAAAATTATAAAACAATTTCGTTAACTATTTTCATGTAATGAATATTATTTTTCTTAAGTGACTTAAAATCATTCAACAATATATAAGAATCACTAAGCTGATTAAGTATTTTGAAATCTAATTTCATATGGTCAAGAAATTGCTAATTGATTTCTAAAATTGATTTATAGAACATTGATTAATCTTCAGTAAATTAAAAACTACTCATTTAAAACTACTCAGCAAATTTATGGCAAAGACTATACTTTCCTGAGCACTCTTGGCAAATTTACTATACTTATTTTAAATTCTAAATAAGTATTATTAAAATAAATGATATTATTTAGTTTTATTAATTGTTTTTATATTGGAAAATATTGATAAATAAAGTCTTAATCACCTAGATTAGAAGATTTATAATTTTTTTAAATAATTTATAATGTTATTTATTTAATACTGTTATTCGAATTGGGAAGAGCGCAGAAATATTTAACTTTTAACGATTGATAGTTTGGGTGTTATGGTTAAGTGTGTCATTATTTAATAATATAAGATTAAGGTGACATAATAATAAATAAAAATATTTATGTGAGCTACTTAAAATAACAATTTTTCTAAGTTAATGAGTTTATGTTATTAGTATCTCATTATATGTATGAGGTAAATAGTTATAAAGAATATAGAAGATTGGAAATGGTCATAATGATATTGTAAAAATGGACTATGGTAATTATGGCATCAATCCTATACATGATTGGTTAGTGAATAAGTAATAATCACATTGTATCATACTCATTTTCAACTAGACTCTATGATTATACTTTTAGCCATAAAGAGTTGTGTTTCACATCAAATTGTATCCATGAGTTACAAATGACCAACTAGCAATTTATCTACTTGACTTAAGAAATGCATAATCTCATGGTGATGTGTTGTGATCATAATGTTCAAATATAATTGTGTAAATGTGTATGCTTACTTTTGTATTAACGTATGATTATGTATAAATTTATGGGTTTTTGTACATAAGAGAGACATTTTTATTCAAAAATTACCTAAAAGGGTTAAGTTGACTCGTATTTATTTTTTTGGGTCAAGTCATCCTTTAAAGCACCACTTCAAGCACGACTTTTGCAGTTTTAATTTTTTTTACTAAAGTCGTGCTATCAAGTACGATTTCACATTTTTTTTTTAAATTGAAGAAGTTATGTTTGGTAGCACGACTGTTGTCAAGTGGCATCAAGAGGGGGGTGAATTGATGCAATAAAAATTAAAACTTTAACTCTTATTTAATTCAAATTTTAACCCTCTTGAATTAATTAGTCTAGCAGATATGTTATAAAACGCAACGGAAAATTTAAAAGATAAGGGAAAGAAAAAAGAACACCAATAATTTATACTGGTTCGGGTTAAATCCTTAACCCTACGTCCAGTTCTCAATCACCTCAACCTGAAATGATCACACACTCTTATATCTTTAATTTATCAGAATTTTTACAACCACTAATCACAAGTGAAACATGCAAAAATACACAAATTAAAGATCACCTCACAATCTCTTGAAACCCACAAGAGATTACCACACATTCCTTGAGTCCCACAAGGAATGAAACACCTTCCTTGAATCACACAAAGAATGAAAAAAACACCTCCTCTGAACAGCCTCAGAGGATGAATATACAATCTCTTGAAACCCACAAAGATTACCACACATTCCTTGAGTCCCACAAGGAATGAAACACCTTCCTTGAATCACACAAGGAAGATAAAAACACCTCCTCTGAATAGTCTCAGAGGATGAACATAAACAAAAACAATATCACCTAAGAGTGAAGCTTTCAAACTGTAGCACCGGCTCTGCTTAGAGTCTCCTCAAGATTTTTCACATAAAGATAATTGCACAAAATATATATTTTCACTTTCAAAACATGAAATTTCGTGGCTCAAGATACTCAGAAAAAGTGTGAAGCTTTTCAGAAAATGTGTCAAAGAGTGTATGAGTGAGGTATCTTGAAAAACCCTGATATGCTTATTAAATAATCAAATATTCCCAAATAAAATATTTTATTTTATTTTAATTTCGAAATCACATTTTTTACTCTATTCAGAGACTCCAACATTCAGAAAATACCAATCAAAGATACTCCTTTATTTTCGGAGAATTTTCCGCAACGTTTATTTTTCAAAAATCTTCGAACATAATCGATTACGTTATGGACATAATCGATTATTCCAGAAAGAAATACTTTCAGTTTCGAAATAAATAATCGATTACTTAATCGATTATTCCAGTGAAAAAAACTTTCAGTTTCAAAATAATCGATTACTTAATCGATTATTCCAAAAAGCTTTTCATTTTTCAAAATACATAATCGATTACTTAATCGATTATTCCAAAGAAAAAAATATTTTTCAAAATACATAATCGATTACTTAATCGATTATTCCAGTAGCAAATTTATTCTTAAAAATTTTCCAGAAACATAATCAATTATGTTCTATATATAATTGATTATTACATTGAGTTTTATAGTTTTTCGAAACAGTTTTCTTGAGAAAACACTCTAAGCTGAGTGATGATTACCTTTTGATATCATTCACTCCTAACTATCAACTAAGTCTTCTATGTCTTTGAACTTGCTTCCAACTTGAGTTTTCTTGAGTTATCTTTGATGTCCTGATTCTTGATATTCTTGATCATTATTAAAACATTTGAATTACTTGTATAAAATTGTCCAATCTTCAAAGAGTGATAACACTTCACATCTTTTTAAAATTTATTGAAATTGAAATTGTGGTTATTTTTTTTTAAATTTATTTTAAATTATTGAAGATAGGTTTTAGGATTTGTGTGAAGAAAAAAAATTAATGATTAATATATTGAATTATTGTCTGTAAAAATTGTTATGATTATACAATGTATCTTTTTTAATTTATTTTCATTTTAATCTTCTAATTAATTATTTTTCAACTGCAATGTATGTCATTCGATTTATTTCATTTTCAATTAATCTATTTATCTTTAATCTCATCCTTTTTAATTTTTTTCAATAATGAATTAAATAGATTAATCATAACTAAAAATGATGAATTAATAAAATTAAAATCCTAACTAAATAAATATAAAAATAGAGGTGAATTAAAAAAAATTACAAAGATAAAATCGTACTTGATAACACGATTTCTTTATTTAAAAAAAAAAAGAAATCATATTTAATAGCACGATTTTTTATTATTATTATTATTATTATTATTATTATTATTTATATTTTATTTTAATAAGAATATTTACAAATAAATTTATAAAAAATTATTATTAATTTTTTAAATATTAAAAATATAATAGATATTTAAAAAAAATTATTTTTATTGTTATTATTATTTGTATTTTATTTTAATTGAAATATTTATTATTATTGTAGATAAATAAATTTATAAATAATTATTATTAATTGTGATAAATATTAAAAATGTGATAAGTTGTTTAAATTTTTATTATTAGTATTATTTATATTTTATTTTGATTAAGATATTTAGTATTATTTAAATTAATAAATTTATAAATAATCATTAATTTTGATAAATATTAAAAGTATGATAAGTAATTTAAATTTTTATCATTATTTTTATTATTATTTTTATTTTATTTTAATTAATATATTTAATATTATTTATATATAAATAAATTTATAAATAAGTATTATTAATTTTGATAAGTATTAAAAATATGATAAATAGTTTAAATTATTATTATTATTTTATTTTATTTTAATTAAAATATTTATTATTTTTATAAATAAATAAATTTATAAATAATAATTATTATTATTTTAAAATATTATAAATATATATATATATATATAAATTTAATTAGTATTAATTTTTAAAAAATAAAACAAATATCGTATTTTAAAAATACGATTTCACTTATTAATTAGAAATGAAATTATGTTTTTATAACACAACAGTAATATTTTACAAATTTATTTATTTTAATAAAAATGTAAAAAAATTAATTTTGAATATGACAAAAATTAAAAAAATTATTATTAATCTTTTCATTCCAAAAGCTAATATCTTTTGGATTATTTAGTTAAATTTAAAAATATTTACATAAATAAAGAATAATATTCTACAAATTAAAGAATCGTTATAATCTAGTGACATCCTAACAGTTCATCATAAGGAACAAGACTGATTCTTTTATGATGTGATAAACCTTGAGACCTTAAGAATCGCAATATCTTACAAGAAAATAAAGATTCTGAGAATCACCACCACTACCTTCCAATTGTTCTTCTATTTCGTCTTCCTTTTCTCATTTCCAAACCAAAGGGCCATTTTGATCTATAAATTATCTTTTATAACATTGATATTCATAGGCTATAATTATTCTATAATTTTAATATATATATATATATATATAAGTCATTTTTTTTCTCCTAGTTTATGAAAATGTTTGGCTAAACATGTCTTTTCGTGGTCTAACTAATTTACTTAATATAATCTCATATATGAAACAAAGTCAACTAATAACAAATAACTACTACAACTATTGAAAAATAACATCAATATCAAGCCGTAATTACTCATTAAATACAGTTAGAATTTTAAAGGAAATATCAAACCGTAATTACTCATTAAATACAGTTAGAATTTTAAAGGAAATTTCATTCTACAAGTACTATAAAATTGAATTTCTTATCCATGGCTAAACTTTTTCAGCTCAACTATTCTATACATAGATTCGACCACATTCATAAAATAAAGTCAATTAATAATAAATAGCTACCATAATTATTTTAAAAAATTAAGCACTGATGTTAATTTTTGAAACATAAAATTTATACTAAATCAATTATTCCTCACAATTGCTCAAGTTCTAGTGAGATTTAATCGTTAAAAACCAACTGGTTTGAAAATACCATATGTCAGTAACATGTAAGAAAGTTTGTATGCATTTAATTATGATAAAAATATTGTCCTTGATAGGTGAGGAAGAGTAGAAATTCTTCATCAGACATTTACTTCATTTCCATAATCTATAATATTCCAAGCAAACTAGTTTTAAGAAAGAATAGGCAGCACCTATATTCTTCATTCTTTTATGATGAAAACCCTCATCAAGCAAGTTAGCTATATATATTTCCCCATGCACAAGGTACCACATAACATAAGATAGGTTAAAGTTTGGGAATGGATATTCATAAATGGTCAAGTGTGGAATTTCCTGAAGAGTTAGCTCTCATATACACTTCCCTCACTGATAAATCCAAGCATAGCATTTTCCGTTTAAGCTTCAAACCTGAAAGGGTCCTTTTGAAACTCGCCAACTCTTTGTGCGACGCTCATCCAAAGCTTGCTCTTAAGATGGAGGTCACTGCTCAGAAAGACAACTTCGGATATTTCAACTTTGAGGCAGTGAAAGTCATCACAGATGACACTTCTAAACATAATGAATTCAATGGTGAGTGAGAACTAGATCAAACTTTGAAAAGGACTTTTTCCTTACTTCATACATCTGCTATGTCTATAAAGGAAAGTAGAAAGAAACCCTTTTTACATCACTTTAAAGAAAAATATATAGATATATGTTTTCTATTTTGGTTTTTGGTTGCTGTTAGAAAATTCTATTTAAATCTATGTCTATATCAGGTTTGAAAACTATGTAATAATCTTTTAGAACTTACAAAAGGTGTGTTGCATAGTCAAGCTTGAATCAAATTTCTGACAGCTATTCACCTGGTTTTGTGGATGCAGTTTTTCACAACAAATATTTGAGCAATGTTTGTGAAAAGGAAAGTTGTTTTTATGAAGTGATGAGGAAAGTTGGAAGCATGAGTTCTGTGGAGAAGGTGAATTGGGAGTTCTGTCAGTGGTATTCGGTGAATGGTGCAACCCATATCACATACAATGTGATCATCGAGTGTGACAAAAGGAGAGGACTTAGGGCAGAGCTTAGAGGCCCTTTTAAATGCACGCGTTTGGTGAAAGACTTAAAATCTGAGGCTTCACTGACTTTGCGCGAGGTGAACAGAAAGCCCACAGAAGAAGCTGTGAGAAAGTTTATGGAAGGTGAGATCAAAGGAAAAGAGTACATTCTCTTCGAAGGAGGTTCTGAGCAACCTGGCAGAGTGGTGAATATTGTTAACACTGGTGCAACTTTTAATGGTGGTGGTAATGGCTCTAAATACGAAAATTGTCATATCGTTATGAATTCGAATTTTTCTGAGTTTTCACCATAACTGAAATTAAGACGTACGTGGAATGCTGTGATATTTAAAAAATAGTTGATTTTCTAGGAAATTAATAATTAATGCAACTGTGGACGTTGAATCACTGTATTGAATCGTCAAGTTGAAGAAATAGAATTATACATATGAGAGTATGATCGATCTTACATAATACCACTTGATATAGTCAAATGTTGTTTAATGTCAGACTGATTTTATATGTAATAATTAATTTGGAAGCCAATTTATTATTCTTTATTAGAATTTGAGTAGAGTAGAAATAAATATAAGAGTTATGAATGGGTGAGAAGAGTTATGGGAGAAATTTATATTAATTTTTATATATAATTTATAAGTGATATTGTTTATTTATAAATTTGATTTTCCCAAACTAAATATTTTGAAATTTAGATCAAAATATATATATATATATGGTAAAAAGAAAGAAAAATGTTCTTCTTTAAAAATAAATAAAAAATATTTAATTCTAAAACAGGAATAGGAACTTGTAGGTTATGGTCCACAACGTTACCATTACGTCACTCTCATATTTAAAAACTAATTAATAATAATATTATTTATTATAAATTATTTAGTTTTTTAAATTAAAAATGTATAACTTTTTTAATTTTTTATACCTCTTTTGAAAAGTAATAATTTTAACCTCTTCATTTTTTTTTCATCAACATTCTCATTTTCAATTTCATTATAATTTATCTTAAATTTTACTCTCTTTATAAATAAACAGGTTAAACTTTAATAGATTCTTAAACTTTATCTCTTTTTCAAGATAAACACCTTAATTAATTCTAAATTACATTTTTATATATAGTTTATGATATTAAATTAAAGTTAAATTACTAATAAAAATAATATCTGAACTAATTATCAGTTTTAAATTTCAATCATTTATGAAATTGATATTTATAAATAATTTTTTATACATTACAAAAAAAAATATATTAATTATTTCTAAATTTACTAATTTTAAAATTTTAAACCTTAAATTTAAACTCTTAAAATTACTCTAAAATAAAATTTCTAAAATCTTAAAATATATAGATTGATTATTCTTAAATTTATTATTTTTAAAATTTTAAATCTTAAATTTAAATTCCTAAATTTATTATAAAATAAAATTTTTAAAATTTTTAAAAATATATATATTAATTAACACTAAATTTACTAATGTTAAATTGTTAAACCCTAAATTTAATCTAAAATAAAAATTTTAAAATATTTAAAAATATATGTTAATTATTCATAAATTTACTAATTCTAAATTGTTAAATCCTGAACTTAAATTTCTAAATTAATCCTAAACTCTTCTAATCAGCACTATTCCTATAGTTACACATTACACAGGAATCTCGCATGTGTTTTGCTGAACATGTGCAGACCCACCCCTGCACCACTTCGTTCCAAATTTTACTTCTCTTTTTGAATCTCTTCTTCCTTTTCTTACAACCATTTTCTTTGCTTACCATCCTTCTTGTATATATTCTTGCTTAATTTTCTTATCTTACAATCCATACTTTATTTCTCATACTCCATCCAACTAATTGTATAAGGTTTTCAATATAATTAACAACTTTATTATTTACTTTATTTATTATGAGTTTTCAGTTTTTGTATTGTTAAAGTTTGAAAAAAAAATTAAAATTTTAAATCTTGTATTATTAGATATATTTTTTTAATTATTTTAAAAAAATAATGTTATTATATATTTTTCTTTTTTTATTTAGGTAAACCGAATTTTTTTAAGTATATTTTTTTATTTATTTTATTAACCAAAAATAATTTTATTAGATTTTTTTAGTTTATTAGATTATTTTATAAATTTATGTTATACTTTTTTTAATATTACCTACTTTGTTTTAGATAGTACAAGTTATAGGAAAAATGATAGTTATGTTAAAAAATATTATTAAATATATTTTTTTAATTATTTAGCCAAAAAATAATGTTATTATATATATATATAGAGGTAAATCGAATTCTTTTAAGTTTATTTATTTTTTTTAACCAAAAATAATTTTATTAGATTTTTTAATTTATTAAATTATTTTATTAATTTATGTTATATTTTTTTAATATCACTTACTTTATTTTAGGTAGTATAAATTTTAGAAAAAATTATGTTTAAAAAAATTATCAGATATATTTTTTTAATTATTTAAAAAAAAATTAATGATATTACATTTTTTTAAGCAAACCAAATTTTTTAAGGTATATTTCTTTACTTTTTTTTTACTAAAAATATCTATTTTTTTTAACCAAAATAATTTTATTAGATTTTAAGTTTATTAGATCATATTATTAATTTAGACTATATTTTTTTAATATAATCTACTTTATTAGATATATTTTTTTAATACCTTAACAAAAATAATGTCATTACATTTTTTAAGAAAACTGAATTTTTAAGGTATTTTTCTTTATTTTTTTAACTTAAAACAATTTTATTATATTTTTAAGTTTATTATATTATTTTATTAATTTAGGTTATATTTTTTTTACTTAATTCATTTTTTATATATATTTAGGTAATATATTGATACTAAATATATTTTTGTTTTCATAATTGAAGAAATTTAAATTTGACAATTCTTTTCACACAATTCAAAATAGATGTATGGTATAAGATATTGTTAACCATTTCATTCAACATAAACTAGATGAATTATATCAAATTGTCAATACCATACAACATAATCTTATCCAAATGTTTTTTCAACAAAGGAGGGTGCAGTCAATACGATTAAACAATTGCATATTGAAACAAGTTATAAATTTAAATTAATTGAGTCAAAATCTAAGTATTATGTTCATGTTGTATCAATTACGAGAATAATTTTTATTGCAGAATAAGAGTATCATATAAAAAAAAAAAAAAGAGATCAATGGGAAATAAAAAAAAAGTGTCTCATACTTGTCTTAATACTGATTTATTTACCGACCATAATAGTTTAGATTCAACTTTTATTTTTAGGGTTATTTATAATATAGTGAAAACAAATATGAGTGTAATTGTAAGAATTATAATAGTAGAAATAAAAACATAGTATGGGTACATAATATCATATAAGAAAATATAGATGGTAAAACAAAAGGTCATCGAAATAACGTTTGAAGATTGAGAAGAATCATACAACGACTCTCAAGATGGTTTCAACCACTAAGAAAACTAATCTGGAAAGTTTGGTGCGTCACAGAATTTAATGAACATACGTGTTAGAACGTGTTTTTTGTCATTTAAACCTTGTGTCGAAGGATTCAAATATTACAAACCTTTACCAAAAAATACGAAGAAACTTTATTGAGTACGACTATTTAAGATGGAACTAAGGAGGCATTTTTTGGTTCTTTTAACGGTTACGGCAACATATGTCGCCTCAACCAAATTTCTCATGAAATTGATTTTTCTTAACTCCTTACAATTTGTGTCTAGTTGTTGTGGTG
This sequence comes from Macrotyloma uniflorum, assembly GCA_016859785.1. NCBI lineage: Eukaryota > Viridiplantae > Streptophyta > Magnoliopsida > Fabales > Fabaceae > Macrotyloma > Macrotyloma uniflorum. Next base: position 487,733 of record BDMB01000034.1, read on the forward strand.
GTTACTCACAATAGTGATTCCGACCACTCTAAAATAAGGGATGAAAGACAACAAACATTAAAGAAGAGTTATGAGAAAATAAAAGAGAAAAACTGAATCAAAATTCAAGACTCACCTTATTACAAGAATATATTATCTGATGATATATATAATTTTGTTTTGGATCGGTTTTTGTGATTTTTAATTTTTAATTTTACTTTATTTTTTTATTAAAGGTAAATTTATTTTTATTTTTAAAATTAAAATATAATTATAATCAATATGTTACTTATAAGTTAAAAAATATATTGAATAATAAATTATTAAAAACATAACCATTACTAGATGTTATATAAATATAACATTAGTTTATGAATGATTTTAATAGGAAAAAAATAAAAAATTATAAACCAAGAATAATAATATTATATAAGAATGAGTGTAAGTCAAGTAATTTTAGTACTTTAAAAACTTTTAAAGTTATTATTTCATTACTTAAATTTTCAATATTATTAAAAATTGAAATCATATATTATTTTAAGATAAAATACTAAAATTCTTATATCTCTCATTACTTGTTCATCAACAAAATTTAATTCATTTAGTAACCTAGATGAATACTACCATAAAGAAAAATATCAACTCTGTAAAAATATAAAAAATAAAATAAAAATAACCCTAGTAAAAATAAAATTAATTGAAATGAACTTAACTTCAAATCAAAAAAGAAAAATAATAAAATATTTATTCAGTGAATATTAAAATACATAATAAGATAAACCATAAATATGAAATTAAATAAAATATAAAATAGAAGCAAATAAAAAGTAAATCAAATTAAGAAAATCATATCACTTGAAATGAAAAAATTACAATTCATATAATTACCCAATTTTGTCACAAAAATTTATATCATTACCAAATTTTGTCATCACAAGATATGTGAGACAGATAAATTTTGGTAAATTTTGTATTTATTTCGTTACCAAATTTTATCTTTACAAGGTAAATTTTGTATTTATTTGAGCTTTAAATATTTATTTTGTTAAGTTGTTATTTTATTTTTATATATTATAATTATTAATTTACTTTAATATATAAAAATAAATTATGAATTATATATTAACTAATTAATTAATTAACATAATACAATAATTCAAAATTTTAATAAAAATGTATATTTTATTATATTTTAAAATATAATTAAATAAATTTATTAATAGAGGAAATATATATAATTTTCAAATTTTTATTTTTAATATTTAATAATTTTAAATTAATTTTTTATAATACTTTTAAATAAATATGTTAAGTTTAGAATTCAATTGAATCAAAATAAAAGAAATAAAATATATAAAAATTATAATTGTATAAGATGTCCTATTTACTGTGAAAACATTAGATAAGCATATGTAAAATATGTTTGTCATTAATAACGTTAATACATTACATATGTTGCAATTCATATGATTACAATTTATATAATTTTTTGTGACAAATTTATATCGTTACCAAATTTTGTCATCACACAGATATATGAGACAGGTAAATTTTATATTTATTTCGATACCAAATTTTATCATCACAAAAATTTGTGAGACAGGTAAATTTTGTATTTATTTAGGCTTTAAATATTTATTTTGTTAAGTTGTTATTTTACTTTTATATATCATAATTATTAATTTACTTTAATATATAAAACTAAATTATAAATTATATATTAGCTAATTAATTAATTAATATAATACAATAATTCAAAATTTTAATAAAAATATATATTTTAAAATATAATTAAATAAATTTATTAATGGAAGAAGTATATATAATTTTCAAATTTTTATTTTTAATATTTAATAATTTAAAATTATTTTTTTATAATATTTTTAAATAAATATATTAAGTTTAGAATTCAATCGAACGAAAATAAAATATATAAAAATTATAATTGTATAAGATGTCCTATTTACTGGGGAGACATTAGATAAGCACACAGCTAAAATATGTTTGTCATTAATAACGTTAATACATTATATATGTTGCAATTCATATGATTACAATTTGTTATATAAAAAAAAAAAATTATATCGTTACCTAATTTTGTCATCACAGAATATGTGAGATGGGTGAGACAGGTAAATTTTGTATTTATTTGGGCTAAAAATATTTATTTTGTTAGGTTGTTAATTTTCTTTTTATATATCATAATTATTAATTTACTTTAGTATATAAAACTAAATTATGAATTATATATTAATTAATTAATTAATATAATACAATAATTCAAAATTTTAATAAAAATGTAGATTTTATTATATTTTAAAATATAATTAAATAAATTTATTAATAGAGGAAATATATATAATTTTCAAATTTTTATTTTTAATATAATATTACAATTTTATTATTGTTACATTATATTAAATAATAATTTTAAAATTTCTAATTGTTCATTTATGTAAAATAAAACTTAAAAGAAATTATTTAAAAAAAAATATAAGGATAGAAAATAAAAAATATAAATTTTATACACAAAAACTTAATTAAACCTAATATGAATCAAAAGCAAAATATCCAAATATCAACTTTTATATCTTCAATCTCTACATGAGGTTACTTATTCACAACTAAACTCCACATCCTGCAATTTGTTTACAAGGTCTAATTGGAAATGAAATTCAGTAAATTTACAATTCTTTGGAAATATCCATAAACTCTCACTAAGCCATAATCCGGAAGAATATAATAGACTGTTACAATTCTTTGGAAGCATCCATAAATCCTCCTCTGTAAACAGTGCATCATAATCAGAAAGAACATAATAGACTGTTATAGTTCTTTGGAAGCATCCATCAATATTATTTTTTCATGATCAGGAAGAACATAATAGACTTATTTAACAATATCATAAGTATGATGTAAAATAAATTTAATGCTGAAGCATGTTAAAATAAGCAGAACATTTCAAAGTTAAAATAACTTGTAACATATGAGTTAGATATTGAGGTTCACAATTGCAGCTTAAAAAGTTTATTGATATAATCCTTTTGTTTCTTTTATCTATTGACTTTTTTTTAGATTACTATACAGATTTAGAAATATAAATAAAAAAGAAGAAGAAGTAACAACAGTTTTATAAAAAATAAAAAATAAATGTATATAAATTATATAACACAATATCTCCTCTTCTATAAAAAGATAGATTAAATTAATGAAATTGAAAAAAAATCCTCTTCCACTAAACATTTGAAACTAGTTTTACGAAAATAAAGGTTTATTTATGATTAACTAATAAAATAACAAAGGACAAAGTATAGATTGGAATGATTAACCTAAAAAAGGAACAAAGGTTGCAGTAAACCAGAAAACACAATTTTCCAAACAAAACAAAACTGAGATAGTTCTATATTCAAGTCATTTTAAGTCTCATTTGTATGAAATTGGAATTAGTATTTAAATCACTAATAATTGTAAGGGTATTTAGTTGATGTGAATCCTAATGAAATACTGTTTAAATCTCCCAAGTTACTAAAATGATTTCATTAACTAATTTCTATTTTAATTCCTTAACTTTGCTAAATATGCTGTAAAATATCAATTAAATTTCAAAATGTCATTCCTTACTGATTCTTCCTTCTTTTTTTTCCTTTCAATGTTGAATAAAAAAAAAAAAAAATTATTTAAATAGAATGTAAGACTGTGTAAACATTTAAACAGAATGTGAAAATATGGTGGTGAAGATGAATTGGAATAAAAATTGATAATGTGATAGTGAAATCATAGTGATAAGATTTATCAAGAAAATGGATCTTAAAATAAAAGTTGTAATAGGAGATGTTAGATTTTTTTTTTAAGTAAAATTAAAAATATAATTATATTTTAATAAAGTATTGCGGTTTCGTTTGGTTTAGATCGGTTCTTAAATGCCAAATCGCAATCCGAACCAAACTGTGCGATTTTAGAAAAAAAAATCTAAAATGATCCAAAAGTTTGCGATTTTCGGTTTTTGAATCTGTTTTCGGTTATTTTTTGGATCTGTTCAGTTCTGAACACCCCCTAAATTATATATATTTTGATTGATTTTGTTTATATTAACTTACCCTTAGTGTTGTGTTTGTAGTTTTGTTGATGAATTGTGGATTATATGTTAAATTTAGATATTATATGAATGGAAAGGTTATAGTGATGGTTAATTGAATTTATGGACTTAAGTACTCTATTATGAAATTATGTGACATTGTGAATATAATAAGTTGTGAAATTGTGAATGTAATAATGGTGGGATTATCATGTAGTCTATTATGAAATTATGTGTAGTTGGGAATATTTTGGATTATGTGTTATGATGTATTGTGATAAATTATTTAAATTATGATAATAATTTTGGGATTTTTGCTCAATGGTGTATAAATCCTTTATCTTGTGTAAGGTAGGTTAAATCATTGAGTAGTAATGGGAGAGGTAATTATCTTGTTAATTGTTGAATTTTTAACACATCTTTTTATAATTATGTACTATGTACTTGTAATTGTTTTTTGTACTTCTGGTACCAATTTTATTAATATATTTATTTTTGTCGATAAAAAAAATGAAAAATTTTAGAAATATGTGATTGATGGAGAAAAGTGTGAAATGAGATAGATAACAATGATGTGACTTATAATTTGTGACAGATCATGAAAATTATGAAAACTAATGGTTGAGTATAGTAGGGTGTTTGGATTATTTATGGTAGGGTTCCTAAGAAAATGGATATGAGATTGATTAGCTAATGTTGCATGAATATTGAATGATTGTGTGTTGTTTGTATATAAGTCATATAATTATCACGAGATACTATTTAGTATAATATTACTATATATATGAAAATTTAAAGATATTAAATAGGATATTCAGACTTCAATAGTATTCTAGTCACGTAAACAATATTATGTGGTGAGAGGTCAATAAAGATCTACACTACATGTTTTCAACTTATTGGTAGGGCCAACAATGTGTAAGTGTTTATCACTTTGACATGTCGGTACCAAGAGAATAAACAAAATATTACAGAAGTAAAAATAGACTCTTAATGTTTTCTATATCTTAATAACCAGGTACATAATTAGGTACATAATTAGGTACTAGCTCTAATATAAATTTTAAATAATTTTTCCAAATAATCTAGGTAAAATATTAAGTAAATGTAGATATCCATGCATGTGATTAAATATGATTATCATAATATTAATAAAACAATAAAAAAAACTTATTATAATACAATAACAATAAATAATAAGAAAATTTTATTATAATACAGTATAACTCATAATTAGATATTACAATAATTTATTTTAATATATGTAGATATTTTAGTTAAAGCAATGCAATAATTTTCTATCTTTAAAAAATATGGGAATTTCGTCTTGTATTGTTATATAAGCTGGATATGAAATTTTCAAAGTAAAATTATGTAATACGAATTGAGATATTTTACTATATACTTACAATTGTTATTCTGTAATTTATAAAATTTTTGTCAACAATTTATATTTGATTCATCTTCTATATAAATGCGAAATAGATATTTTAGATTCGTTACATAAATAAATAAATAACTACATATAAAATATAAAATTAGAATGAAAATCAATTAAATATGAAAATCAGAGTAGATAACTAAAGGTTAAGAAAACAGTGAAACAAATTAAGGTTAAGAAAACAGTGAAACAAATTAAGGTTAAGAAAACAGTGAAACAAATTAAGGCTAAGAAAACAGTGATACAAATTAAGGTTAAGGAAAACAGAGTAGATAACTAAAATCAGTAAGCATTTCAAAAAAAAAAAAAAAAAACATAACTAATTGGTGAACAACAAGCCCTGGATCTGATGTGAACATGAAAATCACTATACTACAATAATTAACATGCATACTTCGGTGTGTTATATCTATCTAAGCCGCAAACATAAATGAAAACAAAGTAAAATTGCTGAGAAATAGAAGCATTTTTTTCTTATCATGGTGATAAATGTTACAAGTTCAAAGCAACTTGACACATGACATTGGTATCTTTCAGAGTCCGCCCCTAAAATCCCCTTCTTGTAGATTTGGGATCTTTGGAAGTTGAACAAATTCCAGAAATACTTCCGGTCCTCATGGAGCTAGATGAACTACAGGACATGGAGAAACAAGATGTGAACTATTGATGAAAAGAGAGCATGAAAAAGAAAAAAAAAGAGTTAAATTTAGTTCAATCTTATAAGCCAAAAACGATGGACAAAAGTAACACCAAGAAATAGTTTCAACAAAAGAAAGAAATAATGTTATATATGTACCTTTGACTCTGCTGGATAGAATTTTTCTTCACTACTGTATTATTTTTTACCTCCTGGCTGTATAAAATTTATAAGAAAAATACTATTGAAGTCAATATTCAGTTGTGTATACAAGCTTCAAGATGACAGAATTATATTGAGAAATAGTTTCAACAAAAGAAAGAAAGAAATGATGTTACATGTACCTTTGACTCCTCTTGATAGAATTATTCCTCATGGCTGCAATATTCTTTACCTCTTGACTGTGCAAAATATAAAATATATATGATTATTCAGCTAAGTATACAAGCTTCAAGATGCATGATCACAACACAGAATTATAGCACAGAAAAAATTCTAGCAAACTTACTTATAAATGAATAATTTTTATTTTAAAATTTTACCATAGTTGACTCAATATCTTTACTAGGAAAATGAAAATTTATAAGTATCTGTTGAAAATTTCTAAGCTTGTTTCCAACCTATGGACAAAATTACAATATGCAATCATGTGCATGCTACAGGAAGGAGGAGTGTAGTTTCCCAATGATCATGTAAGTAGCTATCATTCCCTCCTAGAGAAAGCTTGCTCACTTTCTTAGCTTGATGGAAGTATGGATTGGACTTATCCTTGGAAGCATCAGATAATTTACCTCTTCATAAATTCTATCTTTGCCTTCTTCATTATGTTGCTCTTCACATTTGATACATTGTATCCAGGTCCATTATCTACAACAGATCATCAAAAACATGAAATAATAAATAAAAACTAAAACTTGATAAAATCAAAATGTACTTGACAAAAAGTGCAGTAGTTGAGGTGAATTAGGAGGAAACAACATGAGGAAATTCAAAGCTTACCTCCCCAAAATCTTCTTTTACTTGAAGGTGGAACTTTAGTGCAAGGCCTTACTTGCCTACTCTGTTTTCCTACAGAGATCAAATACTTGGTAACTACTTGAAACCGGTGTACAATGTAAGGCTAATCATAACAAATCAGTAATTAATAGTTCTATTAGTATTTTTCTAAATTAAAAAAAAAATCATATTTATTTAAGTAAAAAAAGTATACAAAGGCGGCAAAGTACCTTCATTCTAAACAAAACAGAAAAAGTCAGTAAAACTTGCATCTTCTTTCTTTAGGGTTTTAGGGACCAAAAGAACAATAGTACAGAAAAAATAGGGACTAGGATCATACTTGCATCTTCTTTCTGGTATAGTTGCTTGATTCGATCAACTGCTTCATTCTCAACCTGAGCCATTTCCTTTCCTTTTGCCTGTGCATAGAATTAGAAGTGAGATTAATTACTCCACACATTAATATATTGATAGTATGCAAATCGTAACATATTAAATCTAAGAGGAATCATTCTCTGATTTAGAGTCAACCAGAACAATCACCTGAGCCAATGACAGCTAATACCACTAATTATATATATGCTTAATAATAAAATTCAACTCTTACTACCTGTAAGGATGTTACTTAGTTAACACAACTGATAATTAGAGCTTTTTGTAAGGATAATGAAATAAACAGAAATTATATATAATACTTCTCTTTCATTTAAATTAACCAAGCCGGAAAAGACAAAACAGCAAAGCAAATAAAAAAAAAAAAGTTACCTCATACAACTGCATCCATGTAAATGACACTTTCTTTTCTTTCATCCTCTTAATCACTTCATTAGTGGAATTTGTGCCAAACTGCTTTTCAAAAAACTTCTTCCACAACTTATCAGTTATAGGGCTGAGATCTCTTCCCTGTAAAAGCACATCAAGCATATTAGATAACCACTTCATTCATGTTCAAATTTCATCGACAATTAACAAAAGCAACAAACAAAGCTCGTCTTACCTTTGTGGACTTCTCTACACGCATCAACTGGTTAGCTGTGCAGTGTGGCAAGATTCGCTCAAGTAGATGCTGTTCAACACATCCAACATTTCCAAGGTACCTTACATTATCAATGATTTTCTGAACACAAAGGTCAACCAGGTTTGGTATCTTAGGCGCACCAATTTTGTCTCTTCTCATCATAATGACACTGATCACCAAGAAAGTAACACAACAATAAAAATTTCATAAAAAATACTAACAACCATCAAAACAAACTAAATTCATTTGATATGTATAACTCTTATAATTTCCACTTCGTCAATAAGCTGAACCTGACATAGCCAAGAAGATGATTTGTACTAATATCATCCTTTATTACCCGATACATGAATTAGTATTTAAAATCAACCACAACAATAACAATAAAATTGAATTATAGAATACATTGACTTCAAATCACAAATTGAAGGTATAATCCCTACTTTAAAAATTATACCAAAGATTATATTTTTATTAATTGACAGTGCAAAAATGTTCAAATTGACAGTATATACAAATAATAATCATAATGCATGCTACATCAACAGCCTGGTCTATACTTGAAGGTATAATCCCTACTTTAAAAATTATACCAAAGATTATATTTTTATTAATTGACAGTGCAAAAATGTCAAATTGACAGTATATACAATAATAATCATAATGCATGCAACATCAACAGCCTGATCTATACTTGTGAAGAAAAAATATACCTTAAAAAATTTATAAAATCTGTCCAGTAAAAAAGCAACTGAAAAAAATTAACTTGATTGTATTAACCTTCAATTTAATTCAAAACATGCAAAACAGAAGATCTAGAAGGTTCCTCACCTTATTTCAGAAATTTTACTTATTTACCACATACAAAATAATCCCACAATACCCTATTTCCAATTTAAATCCATCAAAGGGAAATTAGAAACCCAGAAAGTCTATTAAATAAAAATTAAGAGAAAATAAAATGGAACATAGATCACTCAGATATTAAGAACTTTTCGATTTACTTACAGATTCGATCGAAACTGAAGATGATCCGAAAGAAGGAACAGAAACGTCGAGGAACCGAAGGTGGAGAGAGAAAGGGAGACCAGTGACGTCAAAGATTGCACGAGAAGGACCCAGGCGCGTGAGGCCCACGCGCTTTGATTTTTCTGGGAGTCAAAAATGCTAACATGCGTCCGGAGACAGTACCTATGTAGAAATTGTTGAGAGTTCCGAGACTTCAATAAATATGCGAGGCGCGTTTTTTCTTCTTCTTCTAACCTTAACCTTATCTTTCTTACAATAGGGAGAAAGAAAAAAAATCAAATAAATTTGATTTGATTTTAAGAGAAATAATTTTATTTAATCATTTGATTTATTTGATTTTTAATGTCAATTTTGTTTAATTGATTAATTTGTTTATTTGATTTTTAATGTCAATTTTATTTAATCGATTGATTTGTTTGATTTTTAATCTTAATTTTGTTTAATTTATTGGTTTGATTGAATTTTAATGTCAATTTTATTTAATTGATTGATTTGTTTGATTTTTAATGTTAATTTTATTTAATCCATTAATTTATTTGATTTTTAATGTCAATTTTGTTTAATGGATCGATTTGTCTTATTTTAAATGTATCACTGAGTAGTTGAAAATAAAAGGGGTAGGAGAATATTTGAATTGAGAGAATATATTTAATTAAAATTATAAAAGTAATATCCTATTTTTATTTTGTTGACATACAATAATATATATCTCAGGAAAATAAAATAAAGTAAAAATACATAACATTTATATAGTTAGTAATAAAAATGATGTATTTTTTTCAAATAAAAATTAAACTATTCTTTTAAATTAATTAATATTTTAGAAAATTAATAATAATTAAAGATTATATATATAATTTTAGGAATAGAGAAATAAATGGATTGAATATTTATTCAAATCAAATAAAAAATTATTAATTTATTCAAATATATTTACAAAATATTTTAAAAGATAGATTCATTCACGATGTATTTAATAAATATTTATGAAATTTATTTATTTATAATTTTTTAGTATTTAATTCATTCACAAAATTAATATTTAAAAATAAATATTTAATTTATAAAAAAATTATATAATTTAGAAATTAATATTTATGTATCACATTATTATTGATATTATACTATAATCTTAATTAAAGTGCCAATTTGATCATTAACTTGTCATACCTTTTTATATATTGAATGTACCACCAATATCTCTTTATCGATTCCTCATCACCTGATCTTATAGTTTATACTAAGATTTCATTGAATTCATTTTATCTTAACTCACCATACTAATAACATATTTGTATCTCTCTTGATACCATATAACATACAACCATCATTAATTCTAGGTAGCAACGCTCATGACTCAGTTCGGTCGCAACATTTACCATAGAACTAAACTTTTCACAAATCGGTCAAACACTTAACCCTTCAACAAGTCAATTTATACCTCAAACACTTAATCATCTCAACAAGTTGGTCAAAACACTTAATCACATCAACAAATCAACAAACATCAATCACTTCAACAACTTAGTTGACACCTCAACAAGTTGAACAGTTAACATTTCAATATATCGATTACAGACCTAATACCTCAATAAGTTGGCCAAAACCTAAAACCTCGAAAGGTCAACCAAAGACCTAATACCTTAGCAAGTCAATCAAACACATATTATCTCTTTCACTATCAAAACACTTTGTCCACTACCAAACACCTCTTCCACCATTAAAACACCTTTTTCCACTATTAAAACCTTAGGTTTGTCAAAAATTTATTACCACTCTCATTGTCGAAGCACCTCTTCCATCGTTAAACACCTCTTCCATCATCAAAACCTAAAGTCAACCAGGAACTTATAACTCAATAGATCAACCAAGTAAGCCAAAAATTTATCCAATTGTTGATAAGCCAATTTGGTCAATTTAAACAAGGACTTTACAACTTCATAGGTGAGTTCATTCAAGTAAATTGCCAAAAAAATTATCACTTATATCACACAAAATACCATTCATTTGAGGCCAAATTCAAAATAAAAAATCAGTAGCTATATACATAGATACACATGAACACTATATAATTTACTTGATCATTAGTTTTCATAGATATTATTTCCTAAATAATAGTTTTCCCTTATGTAGGTAGTTCTTAATTTAGTCCCTTCTTGAATAACTTTTTTTAATAATCACTTATTAAATTCTATAAGAAAAATTGAGTAATAAATCAATAAGGAAAATATATTTCAAACTCTTTAAGCCCTTAACTTAATAAATTTTCAAAAGGAATTAAACTACTTATTCGGTCAACTAAATAATCTAACAAAATTCTTCCTTACTCCCTCAAATTCTCAATATCATTACACAACCAAACAATTAAGAGCATTTATGGCTTACAACTAAGACTGGCCACTTTCAGAGGATTAATATGGAACATGAACATCAAGGATTGATACATACTCATATTTATTGGTTACCTAGTCATAGATGGACCTTAGAGCCTTTTTCATCCTCATGATCACTCTCTGTCCCAACATAGTGTAAACCCCGATCAATGTAACAATGACACACATTTAAAAAATTGTGGTGTAAACCTTTATTAATTTTTCATCACATGATATCTTATTTTATATGACTAGGATTACCATTGAAGTTTGGATATCCACTAATCACATCCATAAAATTTCATACTTACACTACATATTATACCAAATAGTACTCATTGGTATATACTTGACTCATGCATCAATCACCACATAATTTTATTGGCACACAGACTTATAAGAATCCACATCACACAAATATATAGAAATCATCATCACTGAGACATATACTTTCAACATTTTTCACTTAATAATACACATGTATACTTTTTAAAACTCAATTTAAAACATATAATTATTTTTCAAAAATAGAATATTTTCGCTTAAGCGAAATTCTTATCAAGAACATAAAGTTTTTACAGGTTTTCTCACTTAAATGAAATAGTTTTTTCTCAAGTAAAAATCTTTCTACATAATGTTGTTAATATATTTGCTTAAGATAAAATCACACCGCAAGGTATACATGATGCTGTCAAGATTTGTAGCTCAAACAAGAGTTTCTAACTTAAGTAAAAATTAGTCTGAGAACAAAACCAAGAATTTTTACTTAAATGAAGATCTTCTGTTCAAACAAAAGTAACATGATTTTTATGCAAAAACTCAACAATTCAAATCGTAAACCCTTTTCTACTAATTAACTTATCATTTCTCATGAAATTAACACAATTATCTTATTCAAAACAACATTATCTCAATCTAAATTCATGTAACTCATCCACAAAGTAAGTTTCTACACACACATGAAATCACAAAACATACATATATTAATTCTTTTATCAAAACAAACATCTTGAAAATTAACCATTATGACCTAGTCTCATCTTTACAAGTTTTTATCCTAAGATTTAATAAATAAAATGTAAATTCTAATAGCCTTCCTTACTTAAAATAACTTTTTCAAAATATTTTTCACAAAAATGAGTTGAATCAAGGATGTTTTATCTTATTCTAAAAGTACTTGATAAAAAAAATTAACTACATTATTATGAACTTAAACTACCATAGACTCATTAAAGATAAAAACACTACAAACTACATGTAAATTAGTTCAACTCAAGACTTTTAAGAAAACTTAAAGAATGGAGAACTTGTCCAAAAAAAACTTTCAATTAGAAAAATATGATCTACTATTTAAGAGCTTCTACTTGGTGTTCTTAAATCTTAAAAGAGATGAAAAATGGATGAAATATCTTAAAAAAATTTTTAAGAAGAAATGAATTTTTGAAAAATATAAATTTTAATAATGTTGATGAAATATTTAATTTTTTTAATATATTTTAAAAACTCAACTAAATCAATTTTCATTCTTTATTAAATAAAACTTTCCTATTTAAAATTTAATTCTATCTAATTCCTTAAAAAAATCTAATTATTTTAATTGAAATTGTTTTATTATCTTAATTATATTAATTAATATTTTTAGTTTTAGTGTTAAAATAAAGATAAAATTAAAAAAAAATATATATTTTATAATATATCCAAAATACTAGTTTATATTAATACATTTCATAATATTTCAAGATTTAAAAAGACTGATTCTATTACATTGTTCGGGAAACTAAATAAGACCTTAAGATATAAATTACAATTTTTTTTTTCATTCCTTAATATTCTAATTCCAGCTACAATCGTCCTACATCTACTGTCGCCTAGTTGATGAACCCTCTCCAGACCTGACATATGCTCCCGTGCAAAATACACGATCATAGTAGTTAAGATACATAACACAACAAAGTAGGATAAGCTAATGATACAAAAGAGCATGCATGAATTTATAAAATAGACAAGACATTCAACACAATCTCATCCAAGTATAAGGACCTACCTAAAGCTTTACACATAATAAAATTTACACATCACAAACAAGATTGATGCCTTTTGGAAGACTATATGGATTTCGGATATTTAGGCCTAACACCTGATGTGTACTCCAAGACCACAAGCCTAGCTGGCCGACCACTAAGTTTTTTTCACCCTAGGATCATCCATAAAACATCACCACACTCATCTCACATCAGGGTAGCCTCACCAACTATCAAAAAGACAATTGGTAAGACCTACATCGACCTTCACTACATGATAATCTTAGTCTATGTGACCTAGAGAGTCATTAAGATCTGGATACCCTATAACATATCCCTAAACCCAACATCATACTCATATCATAAAATCAAGCTCCCCTCAATAGGAGCACCAAGGCCTCATGCCAACATAAATATCATTCATTTCATTATAACCTTCTCGTTAATATGAACTACATGTCTTGCCCATTTCATGCTCAACATTCCCAATCATACATTCTACTTATTATTCAACTCAAATTGTATTATTCTACAGTTCAAACACACTCAAGCAACTAAACAAGGAATTACAGCAATTCAAAATCTCACTATCACAGTGTTCATTTAACATATTATTCTGCATAACAATCTCATCAAATACCACTAGATTTCCAATCAAGTTACATTAACAATGCGTTTAAAGTAATTCCCAACATCTCATATTAACTTCATTAATGCAACATAAGCACACTCAATCAGAACAACAACCAAACTCATGGTCAATTACTCAAATTACAACAATCCAATTTAACAGGTTCCTAAATCACAGTATTCAATCCAAGCAGGCCAGATTTCACATTCATTCAACACACCCAACATTCCACTCTCAATCAAGAGTAACAATCCAGAAACAAGTCACCTACTCAGTTTCTAATCTATGTTCCCCTAATCCTATTAAACTTAATTTAAGACTAACTTCCCTTATCTAGGTGTGATTGTTCAGATATTCCTTTTTCTTTTCTATTTACCAAATCTAGGCCAAGCTCCAATTGTTCTATTTAGAAATTCTGCAGAAAATCACTTTGATTTACTGGACCCAACTCATAAATTTGATACATTTAAACATGCTAAATCAGTTTATCTCATTTTCTTTTCAAGAAAAATTGATGGGTCGGGTAGTTCAAAATGGTTCTTCTACAAAATTTCACAACTGAAACAAGAATTCAATTATCTTAACTCAAACAAAATTCATCCCACACCAGTCAATTTGTTCCATATCAGATTATCACATTTTGTTCAAGGATCCAAACATAATTCATGTCATAAGTCTAGTCATAATAGAATAATTTTATTTTTCATAAATTATTGGGTTACTAATTCAAAGTATATTCTTCTCCAAAATTTCAATTAATCAACTCTAATTTATCACACTACCAAATCAACTCAAATCAGATTCATCGGTTTAAAAAAGTTCTACTCAATTGAAAGTTATACCCCCTTCCATTTCAAACACATCAATAAGCACAATTTGATACAAATCAACCAATCCATCTAACTCTTACTCATTCACAATAATTTTAACATACATTTCAATATAAGAATTAAGAAATTTCAGCATAGTCAAATTACAAGTTCCACACCCCTTACAAATCTGCACATTTTCATACAAATTAGAATCAGATTCTTATCATTCAGAATTCAGGCAAACTCAATTTGTAATAAATAAGTATACCACTAAACATAGACACAATACTCAAATCATCATAGTCTAATTTATCAATTTCACAAACCATGACAGTAATTCACAAGTGCAGATTCTTCAACCATTTAACATAAACAGATTCAATCATAGTCCAGGGTATATCAGTTCATAACAGACCCAAAATCATATTTCTCTACAATTCAAAACTCAACCCAACACTAGTTTCCCTTACCTTAGGTGGTTTTCCTAGAAGCTTGTTGTCTCTTTCACTGATTAAACTCCGAAATGCTTTAATTTGCTTTATGAGTACCTAAACAATAAATGCAACACATTACCACAAAATTCCCCTTGCATAGAGCAAATCAAAGCCAAGAATATTCACATGCAAAGAGGGGTTCTAAAACACCCAAAAACAACAGCCAATCTTAACCCTTAGGGCAAAATAGAACACAAAAAACTTACTCAAATGGAGATTCCAATTGTTGGATGTGATCTACTCTTCACAAGCTTCGATTTGGTACCTTTGGATCTTGAAAAGGATGAAGGATGAAGGAGATAAATTAGAGAGTAGAGAGAAAAGGGTATCTCGCACTAGATCCTTACATATTTAAAAAATGTCAAAAATTTAAAATTAATAAATATTTTTATAACAATTAAAAACAAACATAATCATATTTACAAATACTTTAAAATGCATTCTGTAACATACCCAAAATACTACTTTATACTAATAAATTCCATAATATTTCAATATTTAAAAGGGACTAATTCTCTTACATTGTTTGGGAAAACTAAATAAGATCCTAAGATACAAATTACAATTGTGTTTTTTTTTGTATTTCTAACTCCAGCTACAATCGTTCTACATCTACTGTCGTCCAGTTGATGAACCATCTCCAAACCTAACATCTACTCCCGTGCAAAATACACAATCATAACAGTTAACATACACAACACAATAAAGTAGGGTAAGCTAGTGATATAAAAGAACATACATGAATTTATAAAATAGATAAGACATTCAACACAATCTCATCCAAATGTAAGGGCCTACCTAAGGCTTTACACATAATAAAATTCACACATCATAAACAAGACTGACGCCTTCCGGAAGACTGTATGGATTTCGGATATCTAGGGTTAGTACCTAATGTGTACTCCAGGACCACGGGCCTAACCGGCCGATCACTGAGTTTTTTTTTACCCTAAAATCATCCATAAAACATCACCACACCCATCTCACATCAGGGTAGTCTCACCAACTATCATAAGACAATTGGTAAGACCTCCGTCGACCTTCACCATATGACAATCTTAGTCTATGTGACCTAGAGAGTCATTAAGGTCTGGATACCCTATAACATATTCCTAAATCCATACATACTACATTACTAATATCATACTCATATCATAAAATCAAGCTCCTCTCAATAGGAGTACCAAGGCCTCATGCCAACATAAATATCATTCATTTTATTATAAACTTCTATTCAATATGAACTATACGGCCTTGCCCATTTCATGCTCATCATTCTCAATCATACCTTTATACTCATTATTCATCTCAAATTTTACTACTCTGTAGTTCAAACATACTCAGGCAACTAAACAAGGAATTACAGCAATTCAAAATCTCACTATCATAGTGGCCATTTAACATATTATTCTACATAACAATCTCATCAAATACCACTAGATTTCCAATCAAGTTACATTAACAATGCATTTAAAGTAATTTCCAACATCTCATATTCACTTTATTATTGCAACTAAGCACACTCAATCAGAACAACAACCAAACTCATGGTCAATTACTCAAATTATAACACTCCAATTTAATAGGTTCTTAAATCACATTATTCAATCCAAGCAGGGCAGATTTCACATTCATTCAACACACCCAAAATTCCACTCTCAGTCAAGGATAGCAATCCAGAAACAGGTCACCTACTTAGTTCCTAATCCTATTAAACTTAAACTAGCTTCCCTTGTCTAGGTGTGATTGTTCAGATATTTTATTTATTTATTTCTCAAATCTAGGTCAAGCTCCAATTGCTCTATTTAGAAATTCTGCAGATAAACTACTTTGATTTACCAGACCCAATTCATAAATTTGATACATTTAAACATGCTAAATCAACTTATCTCATTTTTCTTTTAAGAAAAATTGATGGGTTGGGTAATTCAAAATGGTTCTTCTACAAAATTTCACAACTGAAACAATAATTCAATTAGCTTAACTCAAACAAAATTCATCCCACACCAGTCAATTTGCTCCATATCAGATTATCACATTTTGTTCAAGGATTCAAACAAAATCCATATCCTAAGTCTAGTCACAACAGATTAATTTAGGCCTGTTTCATAAATTATTGGGTCACTAATTCAAAGTAGATTCTTCTCTAAAATTTCAATTAACCAACTCCAATTTACCACACCACCAAGTCAATTCAAATCAGATTCATAAGTTTAACAAGGTTATACTCAATTGAAAGTTATATCGCCTTCCATTTCAAACACATCAATAATCACAATAAGCACAATATGATACAAAACAATCAATTCATCTAACTCTTACTCATTCACAATAATTTTAGCATACATTTCAATATAAGAATTAGGAAATTTCAGTATAGTCAAATCACAAGTTCCACACCCCTCTCAAATCTACACATTTTCATACAACCTGAAACCAGATTCTTATCATTCAAAATTCAAGCAAACTCAATTTGTAATAAAAAGTATACAATTAATCACGGACACAATACTAAAATCATCACAGTCTAATTTGTCAATTCCACAAACCATGACAACAATTCACAAGTGCATATTCTTCAACCATTTAACACACACAAATTCAATCACAGTCTAGGGTATATTAGTCCATAACAGACCTAAATACAATTCAAAACGCAACCTAACACTAGCTTCCCTTACCTTAATTATTCCTTCAAAACAACTCAATGCCTCAACCAAGGAGTGAAATCCTAAGTGCTCAAGAGTTCCTAAACAACAAATAAAAAAAACACTAGGATGAAATTCCTCTCACATAGAATAATCTAGAACTAAGAAGAACCATATGCAGATACTCAAACACTCCTAGGACAGCAGTCCCTTTCCAACCCTAAGGGCAAAATAGAGCATAAAAAATTTATCCAAATAGAGGTTCCAATCAGTCCAAAATGATCTACTCCTCAAGAGCTTCCTTGTGGTATGCTCAGATCTTTGATTTAAGACCGTGAGATGCTTCTCACGGGTAGGCGTCGACGGCCTTAGGAGCAACAAGGTTGAGATCGAAATGCTCACCGACGACAAGGGCATCAGCAACTTACGGGAGGGTGATGGCGTTGGTCGAAGGAAACGTCAGTTCCCTTAAGCAGCTCCCTCCAATTGTTGGCGTCGTTTGTTTTGCGGTGGAAATGATGGAGGGCAAGCTTCACCCGGCGGAGTATGACGAAGAACTGGTCGACCTCCTCCTCGGTGGGGCCATTCTCATCAAGTTTGAGCTTATGTGATTTCTCTCTTCCCCCTCCCTAACCCTAACGGTGACCATTCCCCTCTTCTTCTTACTCTTCTCAACATCTTCCATCATCACCGTCATCCAAAGCAAAGAAAATTTATTTATATACTTTAAAATTGATCACGAACTTTCATCCTTTATTTAAATCAGCTTTCCTTTCTCACTTAATTACTCTTTACAAATTTCTTACACCTTTAAACTTTTTAATCACATGTTTTGACTATTTCAGTTAATGTTAATGTATGAATACTAGAATGTTAAATATTTAATGAACATTAAAGTTTAAAGATGAAAATAATAGAAAAAGTGTATGAAAAGAATAGAAAAAAAAAGTATATTTTTATCCAATACTAGAGATGTAATTTTGTAAAATATAAGTGAAAGATTAGAGAAATATCCAATAATCTGAAATTGTAGAATAACCATTTCATCTTCAATCAGTTCAGATTGAAGTTATTAAACATTTACATCGATTTCTTAGTCTGAAGAGGGATAACTCAATATTCTTCATAATAATTTCATAACTGAAATAAATGTTAAATGGAAATGTATTTTTCTTTTTAAATATGTTTCAATTTCCTAAATTTGTTTTTGGTAGAAGTTAAATTATAAATCTACTTATTATAATGGGTACTTTTTAATACCTGGCTCAATTTAAATTTTGTTTTTCAAAACTTCTACAAACTAACTAATAAATCCAACATAATTGAATATTTTAATCAAAATTGCATTTATATTATTTGTAAAAAAAATATTTTATGAGTAATAATCTAACATAAAATATTGCACAATGTTTAATGTTGTCACCATTCATTCAATAACAAAGTTATTAAGAAGAATGAGTGTGTCAATAACAATAAATTATTAAAATAATGATTGAATTTCCATACATATTTCTATTCAATCTAAAATATTAAATTTAATATTACTAATAACAGAAATAATGATTGAATTGCCACACTATAATTGACTAATAAGAAAAGGGAAAAAAATTAAATTTGATTCACGTCGATAATTTGTGAACGATAAATACCCAATAGCAGAAATTAATTTAAAATAATGCATCTCATAAGCTTTGTTTATCGCTTAAACTTCTTTCATATTGAGTATAGTTCTTGGACACATTAGAGTTATTAACCTATTAGTATTAGAACCCAATCACTAGTCTGCAAAATTGCTAGATGAGTAAATTTTATATTTAACATAATTTAACCTTTCTCACCTTGTTCAATTCTAACATTATAAAAAACTTACAAATAGTGAAATGAATTGAGTTTTTCTTTTACTTAAATTTCCATTCGTAAATTTCGGTCTTTATTATATCTTTTAATTATTGGCCCTTAATGTTAATATTTAATAATTGATTCTTTTTTTAAGAAATGATTAAATATTTTTTTTCATTAATCCCTACAAATATATTACATTTTAGTTTTAATTATCGTAATTTTTTTTTAATCTCTACAAACATGACCAGTAGAAGAACTGTCTAAGGTAACATGACCAACAGAAGAACTATCTCCATGGGTGAGGAAAAACATTTGACGCATAAAATAATACAACTTAGACAGTAATTATTTTGGTTACACTAAAATTTGTATTTAAAAATAACTTTGAACAGATATTTTCATAAAAAAATTTAAAAATAAAAAACTTTATAAACTAAAATTAATTTATATATAAATTAAAAATAAAATTTTAAAGAAACTTAAAATATATATATATATATATATATATATATTAATTTATATAATTTTACCTTATAAAAAAATATTTTTTTCGCTACCAGTGAACTATCAAATCAACTCAAAATTCCTTTCTTTCATACATAAACTCTGATTATTCACAACACTAATTATAATAAAAAAATAGTTAATGTACTGACGATATAAATATCTTTTTTTACGATATCAGCTAATTGAAAATGGTCACTTACAATAAATACTTTAAAAGTCATATTTAACTTGAATTTTTATTTATCAATGAGATTAAATTCTAGTAACAATAAGTCCCTTTTGCACTTCACATTTATTCAAGTGTTCACAGTAGCTACAAACAAATTTCAATATGACCAGTATACTGATTAAAGCCTTTGTACGGAAGCAAATTTAAAAAGAAAATTAGAGATGTTAACTAACATCCTTATTCAAAAGTTTCATAAACCTAATTCAAAATAAATCCTCAACTATAAATTACAAGGCAAATTGTTTGGTAAGAGCAGAAGACCATTTGCTCCTTTACACTGATCAATCTAGCTAGTTCTGAAATGAATAAACACAACATTTGATAATTCATCCAATTGTTAACCATAGCAGGTGAACCCCTCATCAAAAAGCTAATTGAATGAAGGTTTATTGTGAACATATTCAATTTCAAATAGTGAACTTTCTCACAAAACCCTCTTTCAGTAGAGTGGCTAAAAAATTTGGAGAAGCATTACCGGTGCTGAAAAATACCTGCTCCAGCCACCTCATTGTCATGAAACTAAAAGATTATTGAGGGAACACCAAAATCTAGAATGATAAAACTATACTCAGAATGCAATGTCATCATCAGCTACAATCGGTGGAACGAATCTACAATTTTCAAGAGTTTGCTCAAAGATGTGTCCCACTCTCAACAGTTCACCCTGCAATTTAATTCCAAGCCAAACGATGATTCTGATGCTCAATGTCAAAAATATACTCTTGCACAGTATCACATACCACATTTTCCTCCATATATGTTATTTCACAAAAGTCTCCAGTCAGAATATCATTAGGACCACATTCGATAATTTTGGCTGTATGGTAATTTTCAATCTTATACAACTAACATAGCCCCGTGCCAAAGGCCCTCGTTATGTGAAGGTATGGAGAAAGATTACTGTACGCAGCCTTATCCTTACCTATGTTAACTGTTGCACCAAAGCTCGCCTTTTAACTTTCAATCTTATAAGCAAAGAATGATAAACTAGCTATCCTAAAAATTTATGGATATTTTCACACACACACACACACACAGGTGGAGTCACTTGTTCATTTGTACAAGTCAAAATCACTCTTACATCACCAATAACTTTTCAGTGAATAATTTTGTCCCGAAATCTGGCACAGGGTTGGGAGTTCCTATTATATAGATTATATTTATAAATTTTTACTTCATATATGTTGCTGGCATTATTTTTTAAGAAAACTTAATTGGTAATATTTCCTCTCTTTACTTTAAAATTTTTATAGTCTTTCAGCTCCATATCTGCTTAACTTGTACACATCCTACTTCATTCTCCAGCTTTGCTCCAAGTGTGTGGCATCACATAAAAAGGGAGTTTTTCTCTCAAAACTTGGTGCATATAGCAAAACCTCCATAGTCACAGAAAAGCAGAATTTTGGAACAAAAATCTTGGAACCATCCCAAGAGAGAAAAAAATAGGCACCATATCAAAACGTGGGATCAATGTGATTTGTATCTTTCAAACAAATATCTAATTTGAGGCATAAAAGGAACAATTTTTTTAGAAGTTTACATTAACCTTTCGCGGTTTTTATCTTTATTTTTTTCTTCCCTTGATCGTTGTTTTATCATTTTTTCAACTTAAAGTTCAAAAAATCTAAAAAGTATCAGCATCTTCCTTTTCAATATTTTTAAGAAATAAAGACTAGTAAAGAAAACAAAACTACCAGTTACACAAAGAGCTCCATCAACAAGGGGTCCATTGCAGAGGATGGAAAAGTCAATACCTCATTAAAGGCTGCACCAATCATTTGCAGACCAACAGGAAGGCCTGCAGGCCCACCCTCAACAAATCCACATGGCAAAACCAAGGCAGGTAATCCAGCTAGATTAACATTTACCTATAAAAAAACAAATCATCAATAAAGAAGGACAAACACTATACTTGGTATGTTACTGTGAATGAAACTTCATACATTACACACTGAATATCAAACTCTTAACCATTGGGTAATTAGCTATGCTCAATGGTGATTTAATTCCAATAGAAAATTCCCTAGTTGAGACTCTAAAACTCGAACTACTACATACTAGGCACATGTTGAGAATGAACTCATGCAATGCTACCAACCCGACAGTTAATGGTGAGCAAATATAATTCCTGGATTAATTAGCACCCATCTAGATTTTCTAACTCTTAATATACAATTTTTGTCAGATCTGATCACCATCAATTGAGTAGTTCATGTATGACTCAAACTTGGGCTAACTGGAGTTCAATAGCACAAGTCTAAGACCTCAAACTAACACTAACATTATCTGGTTACACACAATCAAAACTATGAGACAGAAATCTTGCTCAAGAATGAAATGCTTACAGTCATAATATCGCCTGCATACATAGCCAAAGGATCATTTTTCTTTTCACCTGCAAGTGCCAGCAATAAAGCAATTAGCACTGCAGATACTACTAAAGTGCAAAAATGCAAACGCAAAGAGATGTAGATGCTTACCAATTTTATAAGCAGCTGAAGGAGCTGCAGGGGAAATCAAGATGTCATTTTGACTGAGTGCTTCCTTAAAGCTATTCCTAATTATGGTCCTTACCTGTAACAGAACACTCATAAATATTGAATATAGTCATTAAAACAATAGACTTCTAGAAGATGAAATTGATTAACTCCAGAAACTTAAAACTTCTTAAAGCAACATGTGTTTGCGCCATTCTTATGAAACTGAATTCATAATTACTAAGACTTATATCAGACTTACGAAGAAATAAATAAAACAATATTAGTAATACCTGCTGTGCACGTTTGTAATATGCATCATAGTAACCAGCTGAAAGGGCATATGTTCCCATCAAAATTCTCATTTTGACCTGAGACATTTAAAATTGAAAGGTAGCTTAAGTAGCAATACCAACGCATATATGGAGCATTTCTTTGAACTGGTATATTTAAAGCTAAGCTACCAGACATCTTGTAGCCAAATTTGAAATTAAGGAATGAGAGGTATGTACCTCAGAACCAAACCCTTCAGCTCGGGAACCTCCATAAAGAGAATCTAATTCGTCAGCAAAAACTTGGTTTCCATATCTAAATATATACAAATGGTTAATTAAAAGCCAGGCCAATGGTTTATCAATGAAAATATGTTCCGGGGGAGAGATATAAGAAGGGTGGGTTGAGTCATTGACCTGATACCATCATAGCGAGATAAGTTGGAAGATGATTCAGACACAGCAAGGATATAATACGCTGGCAACCCAAGGGAAAATGATGGCAGTGAGACCTGTAATCAGTTCGAAGCAAATGAAAAGGACATCCTGAAAATTTAGTATGCAATAATACAAACTTCAAAAGAACCAATAGAATTTGTCATTCATAAAAAAGAAAATGATACGGACCTCATTCACAGAGCATCCTAATTCCTCAAAATGCAAAGCAGCGGCACGAATTGCAGAAATTACTCCAGCATCAACACCCTTGTCAATAGTTTCACGGATCAGACCAACTCTCAGTCCCTTCAAGGGCTTACTTTCCAAGGAGCTCACAGAGACAAAGTGGGATTGAAAGTCAGGCACTTCCTGAAAAATAAAATTATATATTGTTGAAAAGACATTGGCTTAATAACAAGAAAGAAATAACACGTACATCCACTGATTTCAGCAATCACCGATTTTATTGAGAAACAGATTTACTAAACGTTATTAACAACCTTTGCCAAAAATGAGAAATTGGATGGCTTAGAACAGCACCAAACTTTGAGAAAACTCATACTCCTACCTGCTTACTTGAGGTGGCATCAAATCTATCATGACCAGCAATTGCATGAAGGAGAATTCCAGTATCAGCAACTGATGAACCAAAGCAGCCAACGGCATCAAGTGATGATGCATACGCCATAAGTCCAAATCTTGAGACACGCCCATATGTCGGCTTCAAACCTACCACACCACAAAAAGATGCAGGCTGCCTCACACTACCACCAGTGTCACTTCCCAGCGATACAACACACTGTCTGGCAGATACTGCAGCTGCTGATCCTCCTGATGATCCTCCCGGCACCCTAGACTCATCCCATGGGTTGGCAGTCACCTATTGAATGAACATATGCAGCACCTGAGTAAACCAATCGCAGTTATAAATGGGCCAATAGAAATAATAAAGCTAGGACTCAAACACAACCGCTCTTTTTTTCCATTAAACTTTGCAATTACATAGCAGGAATGAAAATTAGCAACAAATTGCATGTAAAGTCCATCGAGTTCGTTGACAATTTTCATTCCTCATTTTCTCTCCCAAACGAACACTGAAATCCTGCTTTCAATATAAAACAGCTAATCAACATTTCAACTCCTAGACACAAAAATGAAAAACACACGTAATCATAAAGTCACTCATCCTCAAATTCATTACAAAAAATACAAACCGGGCATTTGACATTTTAGACGATACAGTCTTAGACACACCTTGCATCCCACAATGCTCTTAAAATTGCACCACTCAACACATTCAACATCAACCTTCTGGATGTTCAATCACCTTTATAACGTAATCTAACAAACTCTCAATTTCAAAACATCAACAATAGTGTCTGCATGGGAATGAATTCCGTGAGAGCCTTAACTATACCGATATACTCCTCTCTGTCCTCATTTCTGGCTTAAAATACTCCCTATATAATAACAAAAAATAAGGTTTACTGGAATTTTTAGTCCATAAAGAATTTCCAAATTTTGATTTTTGTCATCAAATTTTAGAACTGATAGTTTTTGTCCATGTATTTTTTGAAGAGAAAAAAATATGTACTAACATTTTAAAATAGTTTTACATTCTCAATTATGTGGCATGTTTATTGAATTTTACAATAACTGACTAATGTGGGTGGTCATAATTACTGATTGGATGTCTATGACGCCCATTAATCTCTTTAATTAAAAATCCAAAAAATTTCCAGCGTATGGTTAGGAAAATATGGGTAATTCAAAAAATGAAGTACCCAAAACCAATGTTTTAAAAATTAAAAGATTAAAATCAAATTTTGGAAAATTTCCAGAGAGTAAAACACCATTAATACTAGTATAACTAAATAATAATAATAATATTATTATTTTAATAATAATAAAAATAAAATAAAATATTTTAATAATAATACTAAAAAAAAGATTTTAACAATAATAGTAATAGTCCTACAATTTAGTTGAGCTCGAATGCTCATCCAAACCAAAAAATACATACCACATACTGAATAAGCTTCAAAACTTAACAAAACAAAGTAACTTCTAAACCAAAAATTAAAATTGCAATATAAATCATAGTAAAAAAAATTCTAAATGCAGTATTAGGAGAGAGAACCTGAAATGCAGAAGCTTCAGTGGTGCTTCCCATTCCAAACTCATCCATATTGGTTTTCCCAACCACAATGCCCCCCATATCCCTCACCCTCTTCACCGCCGTCGCGTCGAACGGCGGCCGGTAACCCTCCAGGACGCGCGACCCGCCCGTGGACGGCATGTCCGCGGTACATATGTTGTCCTTCACCCCAACGAGCACGCCGGCGAGGGGGCCGGGGTCGTCGCCGGCGGCGATGCGGGCGTCGAGGCGGCGCGCCTGGGCGAGGAGGGCGTCTTCGTCGGGTAGATGGAGGAAGGAGCGGAGGCGTGGCTCGGCGAGGCGGAGGCGCGCGAGGCGGGAGAGGGCGAGGTCGGCGACCGAGGCGCGACGCGAGAGGAGGGTTTGGCGGGTGGAGAGTATTTCGGAGTGCGGCGGAGGGGAGGTGGTGAGGGTTGGGGTTTGGTCGGTGAGGGAGGCGCGTGAGGTGAAGGAGTGGGAGTGGCGAGTGAGGGAGAGGCGCGAGAGGGAGCGAGGGGTTTGAAGTGTGGATAGTAGCATTTTTGAGTGACAAAAAACAGAGAATTTGAGAATGAATGAATGATGAAACGATTGAAATGAAAATGAATGAATTTGTATTCAAGAATGAAACGATAGGTTAAAATATAACCAAGTTTTGGATATAGTTCTTCTTTCGTCCAATTCAATTCCTTTTATCATGTTAGAAAATATAACCAAAACTTAACTATTATTATTTCAAAAATATTTAATATAATGCAAATATGATAATAAGTTAATAAATATTACTAAATATTCTCAGTCTCACATGCACACCCAAACAAACCCTAACCTAACCTCCTTCCCTTCACCCCCAGATCTCGTTCTGTTCCACTTACTGCACTCGATAGAAAGATAAACAATGGCGGTCGTGGCGGTTCACCAATTCGCGCAATGCATTACTCTGGAGCCCGGATCAATCCAGTAATTATCCTCTCTCTCTCTCTCTCTCTCTCTCTCTATATATATATATATATATATATTTCCATTTCTTTTTTATTTTCTCTTGGATTCCGTCAAAATTTCACTGTTTCAAGAGAGAACCGAGTACGTCTTTCGCTTTTTCTTTTACCAATTTAGGCAACCCGATTCAGCGGTGGTTTGAATTTTGGATTTCTTCTGTTCCTTGATGGACTTTGGAGTTTTGTGATTTTGTAGATGCGATTCTGATTGGATCTGATTTTTTGTTTTCTTTTGAGCTTTTCATTCGAAATCGAACTGAGGCTGTGGTTAGTGGAAACTTGAAATCTCCTGCACGAACATTGTTCGATGACTAAGCTGATAATCACTTCGTGTCGATGGTTTTTTATTTGAATTGCTAAGCGTTTGGTTCCTGAAACTTGGAACATTGTGGATTTTAGTGTGTTTAATAGGAAAGATGTGTAACTTGTTTGATTGTTTTGATTATCAGTTTGAATAATTTCGTTTGTGATTTAAATCTAATTTGAATTTATTTGAGTTTTGCTCTAGCTAGTCTGCTTTGTGATTTTGGGAGAATGTTATTTAAGAAGGAAAATAGACGTGGTTACATTATTGTAAACTTCAGTCGAGGATGTATTGAAGAACATAGAATGTGTTGAAGAACTCTAGTGAGAGGTACTACAGATTGTGAAATTTTTGGACAAGTGGAGGGTAGAAGTTAGGAGGTTGTGTTTTGTTCCCTTGTTTGAGCTTTTCATTTAAAATGGACTAAATTAAATTAGATGAATAAACAGATGATTAAATAAATAATTTACTCTACTTCAATTTTTTGTTCTCATGTCATCAGATACACCTTGTAGGGTATTCTAAGCATTTGCACCGTCTATCACACCAATGTTCTATGCTTTCACTTCTCAAATCGTGGCCACCTCGCAATTTGAAGCCCAGTTCCAGTGTCTTCCCACTGCAGCCATGGATTCACCAAATTTTTTCATCAGCTATAGGTTCTATCCAACAGATATCACATGACCGTGAGAACAAGAGCGGCAATGTCAATTTCAATGTTGTATTCCATTCTTGCACAAACATTGGTGCTGCCAAGCGGCTTCACGCCCTTCTTGTGGTGTTGGGTAAAGCTCAAAATGTCGTTTTGTTCACCCAGCTTGTTACTTTGTATGCCACTCTTGGGGACCTCTCATTGTCTCGCAACACTTTTGAGCACATTCAGAGGAAGAACATTTTCACGTGGAACTCCATGGTGGCTGCATATGTTCGGTGTGGGAGATACCATGATGCTATGGATTGTGTCAGTGAGATGTTGTCCAATTCTGGTTTAAGACCTGACTTTTACACTTTTCCCCCTGTGTTCAAGGCGTGTGTGAGTGTGGCTGATGGGGAGAAGATGCATTGCTGGGTTCTGAAGATGGGGTTTGAGCATGATGTGTATGTGGCTGCTTCCTTGATCCATTTGTATTCAAGGTTTGGTGCTGTGGATGTTGCCCACAAGGTGTTTGATGATATGCCTGTTCGAGATGTGGGGTCTTGGAATGCGATGATTTCGGGGTTTTGTCAGAATGGGAATGCAGCAGGGGCATTAGATATTTTGGGTAGGATGAAGGTTGAGGAGGTGAAGATGGATGTGGTTACAGTGGCAAGTGTGCTTCCTGTTTGTGCGCAAGTGAATGATGTTGTTTGTGGGATGTTGGTTCATTTGTATGTGATAAAGCATGGGTTGGAAAGTGATGTTTTTGTTAGCAATGCTTTGATAAATATGTATTCAAAGTTTGGTAGGCTGCAGGATGCACAGAGAGTTTTTGATGGCATGAAGGTGAGGGATGTGGTGTCTTGGAATTCTATAATTTCTGCTTATGAGCAGAATGATGATCCAGTTACTGCACTAGGTTTCTTTAAAGGGATGCAGTTTGTGGGAATGCGACCTGACTTGTTGACGGTTGTGAGTTTGGCCTCAATTTTTGTTCAGTTAAGCGATGGGAAGATTGGCAGGGCTGTTCATGGATTTGTTATGAGGCGTGGATGGCTTGAGGAAGATGTTGTTATTGGTAATGCACTTGTGAATATGTATGCCAAATTGGGTTCGATAGATTGTGCACGTGCAGTTTTCGAACAGCTTCCTAAAAGAGATGTAATTTCATGGAACACTTTGATCACAGGTTATACTCAAAATGGTCTTGCAAGTGAAGCAATCGATGCTTACAACATGATGGGAGAAATTAGAACAATAATCCCCAACCAAGGGACATGGGTGAGCATTCTCCCAGCATATTCCGATATTGGAGCTTTGCAACAAGGAATGAAAATTCATGGGAGGCTAATCAAGAATTGTCTCTATTTGGATGTGTTTGTGGCTACCTGCCTGATTGACATGTATGGGGAATGTGGGAGGTTAGAGGATGCAATGTCCTTATTCTATGAAATTCCACGGGAAACTTCAGTTCCTTGGAATGCAATAATATCTTCTCTTGGGATTCATGGCCATGGAGAAGAAGCTCTGCAACTTTTTAAGGATATGTTAGCTGAAGGAGTAAAGGCAGACCATATTACCTTTGTATCATTGTTGTCGGCTTGTAGCCATTCAGGTTTGGTTGATGAGGGTCAATGGTGCTTTGATATGATGCAGAAAGAGTGTGGGATCAAGCCTAATTTGAAACATTATGGCTGCATGGTGGACTTGTTTGGCAGAGCTGGGTATTTGGAGAAGGCATATGATTTAGTAAGCAATATGCCTGTACAGGCAGATGCATCCATTTGGGGTGCTCTCCTTGCTGCTTGTAGAGTACATGGAAATGCTGAATTGGGCACTTTTGCTTCAAATCGCTTGTTGGAAGTTGATTCTGAGAATGTTGGCTACTATGTTCTGCTGTCAAATATATATGCAAATGTTGGAAAATGGGAAGGAGCAGTTAAAGTAAGATCATTAGCTAGAGATAGAGGATTGAGGAAGACTCCTGGATGGAGCTCTGTTGTAGTAGGCAGTGTAGTTGAAGTCTTTTATGCAGGGAACCAAACTCATCCACAATGCACAGAGATATACCAGGAATTAAGGGTTTTGAGTGCCAAAATGAAAAACCTTGGTTATGTTCCAGACTATAGTTTTGTCCTACAAGATGTTGAGGAGGATGAGAAAGAGCAGATTTTGACGAGTCATAGTGAGAGGCTGGCCATTGCATTTGGACTTATCAGCACCCCACCAAAAAGTCCCATTAGGATATTTAAAAACTTGCGTGTTTGTGGTGATTGCCACAACGCAACTAAGTACATATCCAAAATTACTGAGAGGGAAATTATTGTGAGGGATTCAAACCGTTTTCATCACTTTAAAGATGGGATCTGTTCATGTGGTGATTACTGGTGACCAGCATCTATTTGATCTTATCTTGCAGACCAGCATCTGCTTGATCGTATCTTGCCCGACTGCACAGTTGACTTGTTGATGCATGTGGAGAGTCCAGAAAGGCAAGAAGGGCTTTGTTGTTTTGGTTAACTATCGATGAAGTTTGAACAAGAATGAAGTGGTTATTTAATATGCTTGATGTGCTTTTCCAGGGAAGAGATCTAAGCCCTTTAATTGATAAGTTGTTGAAGTTTTTTGAAAAGCAGCTTGGGGCAAATTCCCTAATGAAGTGATTAAGAGGATGAAAGAAAAGAAAGTGTCATTTAAATGGATGCAGTTGTATAGGTAATTGCTCCACCTATTTGTTACTTAATGCGAATCAGTTAGACAAACAAAGCGGCTCCACTTCTTGCTCGACCATATCTATCTAGCCTTGACAAGATTGTTCTTGTTATTCTATGGCTGTACAGAGTATGAAGGTCAAAATTTTGGATTAGTTATGACTTTATCATGTATAACTGCTTGTATCACGCTAAAAGTTATACCAAAGCTAAAATGGGGAGAAAAGCTCTAAATATGTTGATAATAAATTTAGAATCAGTTCGTATATAAGAGGAATTTCTTTTCGTTTATTTTATATAGAAAAAACAATCTCTTTTCCATGAGTAAGATCATTAAATATACGGAAAATGAAGACACAAGCTCTGCCTATCAAGATAAGCATAATTCTGGGGCCCATAAAACTCATCACTTCTGCTACAGTATACATTCTTTATTAGTTTTATACTTGTAACAATAAAAGTACGTTGGTTGGTCAATAACAAGATGTTCAACTTCAATCGAATACCAGTCTTTGTTTAGCCAAAATAATACCAGTAGGCCAGAGAGACCATCTTCAGTGAATAGAATGCAACTCTGACCTGAAGATCATGTAAATTTGTTTTGATTCTTTTTGGGAAACGAACTAGAGTAAGTTGGCAATTTCACTGCAGTGACAAATTAATGCCTGGTTTGCGATATCTCAGTAATTAAGGTATTCAGTAATGGTCAATCTTTCCAAGCTTCCATGATAGGTGACTCTCACCAGTAACCACCACATGAACAAATCCATCTTTAAAGTGATGAAAACGGTTTGAATCCTCACAATAATGTCCTCTCAGTAATTTTGGATATGTACTTAGTCGCATTGTGGCAATCAAAAAGACAAGATTTTAAATATCCAAATGGGACTTTTTGGTGGGGTGCTGATAAGTCCAAATGTGGCCAGCCTCTCACCCAGGAGTTATTCTCAAATCATGTAGAAGGGGATCATAATCTATTAATAGATGGTCCAATCTAGGCCTAACAACCTGTCAACCTAGGTTCATAAGTAGTCGAATTTAGGCCCAACAATCTTGTTAACCAGGTTCTGATACCATGTAGAAAGTGATTATCGGTGTCTAACTCATCCCCAAAACCGGTTCAGAAGGTGAGATTTACACCTCACTTATATACTATAGTTCGGCCTCATTTTTAGTCAATGTGGGATTTCTCCAACATTAGCATTCAAAATCCTTAATTCTTATATATTTCTGTACACTGTGGATGATTTTTGTTCTTTGTGATCGCAATGTCTTCATAAATTTGATGTTGAGAAATTCAATGGATCAAATGATTTCACTATGTGAAAATTGAAAATGAAGGTGGTTCTGGTACATCAAGGATGTGCGGCGGTGTTAGAGGATAAGGATAAGTTGCTTACAACTCTGATAGAAGAATAAAAGGAGATGTTAGAAAAGACGCATAGTATGATTCTGTTAAGTTTGACTGATGAGGTTTTGCGAGAGGTGGTTGACGAGAAGACGGCTGCAGGAATGTGAAACAAACTTGGAGAAAGATTTCAAAAGAAATAATTGACCAATCGGTTGTACCAGAAATAATGTCTATATACCATACAGATGACAGAAAATGTCAGTCAGAGATCATCTTGACAATTTTAATCGAATTATCCTGGATCTTTAGGGTGTCGGGGTTAAAATTGAGTTGTTATGCTCCTTGCCAAAATCATATGAGCATTTTGTTGATACTATGTTGTATGGTAGAAATAGTATTTCTGTTAACAACGTGAAGATGGTACGATGTAGTCTAAAGAATTAAAAAGAAGAATCTCTGATTCTAATGTAGACAATGCAAGTCTTACCGTTAGTAGAGGCAGAAGCATGAAAAGAGAAAATAATAGTAAGACCGTTAGCAGAGGCAGAAGCATGGAAAGAGAAAATAATAGTAAGAGTAATTCACGTTCTAGTTCACGCTTCAATATGAAAAAAAATGAATTAGTATTACTGTAAGGAAAAAGGGTACATGAATAAGAATTGTCCAAAGTTGAAAAATAAGCAAGATAAAGCCAATGCATCTGTTGCTTGTGGCGATAGTTCATATGAAGGAGATGGCGGAGATGTTTTGAAGTTTGTACTACTGGTTATGCAGATACATGAGTAATGGACACTGATACCTCTTATCACATGACTTTTCAGAGAGCATTGTTCACTTTATTTAAAGAATGGAATGACGACAGTGTGAAGTTAGGAGATAATGAGGAGCTTAGTGTGAAAAGAGGTGGATCTGTGCAAATAAAAATGTATGATGACATTGTCAGAATATTTGATGTTTGGTATGTTCATGGTTTGAAAATGAATTTGATTTCTGTTGATATCTTAGATAGGGGTATAGTTTTTCATGAAAAAATGGACAAATTACAGTTTCTAAAGGTGCTCTGATTCTAATGAAAAGAATATTGAAGTATGGTATTTATAACATGATAAGTAGTTCTATTGGAGAATAATGTCAGTATTGTAACATCCCTAATTTTAGATATGAATTTTATTTGTGTGTTAGATTAAAAATTAATAGAAATTAATATTATTATTATTATTATTATTATTATTATTTTATTTTAAAAAATAATAATAATAAAAAAAGGAAGCAATCGCCTAACAGATATATTATATATATATATATATATATATATATAAATAAAAGCACCACCTCAAAATTTTTTTTAAATGAAACTTTACATCTCTCAAGTTATTAAATCAACTTATGTAGAAGTGATTTGGTTTATATTAGTTACTAAATTAAGTTATGTATTTAAATTCATTTATAATTAATATAAAAAAATTTAATTTTTTTACATCATAAGGATCATAACAATTTGTAAAAGGTTATTCTTAATGATTTAAAAGGTCTTTCTTACAATAATAATAATTTAATAACTCGTTTAAATTTTGATACAAACTTGTCATAAATATCAAGAGAAATTTAATTTTTTAAGAAAATTAGATGAATTAAGTTTATATTAAGGTTAAAAAATATTTATAAAAATACTTATAGATAACTTATTGATCCAATTATTATATAAGTAAGAATAATTTTTATCTTAAAAATCAATACTTTAAAATTAAGTTAGGTTAGAATTTACACTATACTCATAAATATATTTGTTCTTATAAAAAAATAGCCCTTTATTCCTGACTTATTCTTTATTAATTTTTCATGTTTTTTTTTTTTTTCCTTTAGTTGTTTGTTTACATCTATATCTTTTAACACGAAATTATTTTATAATAATTTTAAAGTATGGTAATAATTATAAAATACATACACTTTGATTCATAATCTTATACTTAACTATAAATTACTTAATCACTAAAATATATTAATTTTTAATTTTCTTTTATTTAAAGGGACTTATAACTAAATCGTATTAATAATGTAAAATTGAATAGAATAATTAAAATGTTATTTCTGATTTTTAAGAGTTTGAAATTATTTTTCTATTAAGATGATCACTTCACTTGCATCCTTATTTATAAGTTTCATAATTTTTTACCAAAATTTCAAAATTAAAAATTATTTTTTCTATTTCTTTTTTATTTTTATCAAAATAAACCCATACCATACTATATTTTAGAAAAATTCATATATTTTTTTTATCACTTTCAATTTTAAATTTTAAATTTTCTATATATTTTTTATTCAAAATAGATCTATTCAAGAATTCGAATAAAAGAATTCTCGTAAATAATAATTTAAATTGAAAAAGATGAATTTTTGTTCAACTATTTTAAAAATAATAATTATAATTATTAAAATATTAAAAGAAAATTATATTATTTTTTTATCATTACAATAAATTTTATTAAAAATGTAGCTGAAATGCTTCTAAGAAACAAATATATAATATTTTGAAACAAAAATAGATTTTAAGAAAAATTAGGATCTCAAATTAATAACTGATCTTAAGCAATGACCGAATGTGTAAGTTTTAGTTAGCATGTCGCCGACGCATATACTCATTTTCGTCTCCTTAACACGCCAAGCCAAGCGCTGATTGTATGTTGTCTCAGTCTCACTTGCACACCCAAACAACCCCTAACCTAACCTCCTTCCGTTCACCACCAGATCTCGTTCTGTTCCGCTCACTGCACTAGACAGAAAGATAAACAATGGCGGTCGTGGCGGTTCACCAATTCGCGCAATGCATCACTTGCCACGTCTGGAGCCCCGATCAATCCAGTAATTATCCTCTCTCTCTCTATATATTTCCATTTCTTTTTTATTTTCTCTTGGATTCCGTCAAAATTTCACTGTTTCAAGAGAGAACCGAGTACGTCTTTCGCTTTTTCTTTTACCAATTTAGGCAACCCGATTCAGCGGTGGTTTGAATTTTGGATTTCTTCTGTTCCTTGATGGACTTTGGAGTTTTGTGATTTTGTAGATGCGATTCTGATTGGATCTGATTTTTTGTTTTCTTTTGAGCTTTTCATTCGAAATCGAACTGAGGGTGTGGTTAGTGGAAACTTGAAATCTCCTGCACGAACATTGTTCGATGACTAAGCTGATAATCACTTCGTGTCGATGGTTTTTTATTTGAATTGCTAAGCGTTTGGTTCCTGAAACTTGGAACATTGTGGATTTTAGTGTGTTTAATAGGAAAGATGTGTAACTTGTTTGATTATTTTGATTATCAGTTTGAATAATTTCGTTTGTGATTTAAATCTAATTTGAATTTATTTGAGTTTTGCTCAAGCTAGTCTGCTTTGTGATTTTGGGAGAATATTATTTAAGAAGGAAAATAGACGTGGTTACATTATTGTAAACTTCAGTCGAGGATGTATTGAAGAACATAGAATGTGTTGAAGAACTTTAGTGAGAGGTACTGCAGAATGTGAAATTTTTGGACAAGTGGAGGGTAGAAGTTAGGAGGTTGTGTTTTGTTCCCTTGTTTGGATGCTTGAAATCATCCAAATTGGTGGGGCCTAAAATTTTCATAAACGGTGAGTTTTGGAGGTTCACGTGATAAACCCTATTTTTCTTTCCTTTATTATATAAAACTCCCAAACTACAGGATGCTTTAGTTAAAATCTTCCCTTCCATTGTTATGTCGTCCATCCAAACATATTTAGCTCAATTAGAAGGGATAAAGGCTATCATTAACAATTTAGCTTCTCTGTTTTTCTTGTTTTCTTTCCATTTTCTTGCTCCCAAGATCAGATGTTTCTCCTTTTAAATGAATGACAAACATTGGAAATCTACCAAACCTAGATGGAACTTTTTCATCATGCATATTGACCTTAGATATCAATTTTATTTCTGGACTACATCAAATGTGATTCATGAAAGTAGTTATTAATCATGCACTATACCAGCAGAGCATGATAGCCCCCACCATGACTTCTAGGTGCAGTGAATTTCAGTTTGTGGAGCTCTTTAACATCATGTGTGTTGCATTGCAATTTAAAACTACTGCCACTCTCAGTGCTATTTTGCACATGAAGGGTAAAGCCCCATTTTGGCCCATTTTTTGACTTTTCCAACTCAATTATTTTGATATTTTTATTCCTTGAAGGAGTTTAAGGATAACTTAATCTCACAAAACTAACTTGTAAGGTGAAGTTTGTTTCTTACTTATATATTCTATTTTAGTCATGTACTAGCTGATAGCTTATTCCTCTCACACCAAGGATTGAACATTTCAAGTGTCTGACTAGATATTAACAGGTGGTCCAATAATTGTCTAATAGTTGGTAAAATAAGCTCTGAGATCATCTTAAAAAGAATTTAAATCTAACTTAACCTCGCAAAATTAATTTGTAAGTTGAAACTTATACCTTACTTATATATTATTTTATCCATATTATCCATTCATCAATGTAAAATCTCTAACATTTAACATTTTCCAGACATATGTAGCATTAGAATATTGAAAACTCTCCTTTATTCCTATCCAGTCATTATTGTTTGACCAAGCCCATACTTGTCTCGTCCACCTCATGAGCTCAGGTCCATCGATTGCTGGTAGTACTTGTGGTCATTCTTTTTGACTGTGACTTGTTAATTATGAATATGACTTTGATTTTGATTTTTTATTTTTTTATTATTTATGTGTATAATATTAATTACTTAGACTTATGATCTTTGATAAGTGGTATAACTTCCATCTCATTTGTCTACTATCCTTCTATAGCGTTTTTTGCGGTTGGCCTCTCTGTGCTACAATCCAAGATTGATAGACATGCTCATGAAATGTATAATAAAAACATTTTTCGACTTTGGAAGTTTGATCTCAATTAGCAAAATTATAGTGTTAATATTTTCTAATATTTACTTGCTTGTTGCTAATGCAGTAATAATAGGAAATTTACTTTATTAAGTTGTTGTTTTGGACCAAATTGGTGATTTGTCTGAAGACATAATTGCTGTAGAGCTCATCAAACGGTGGAAATAATTTAAGATGCTTCAGATTTGCTTTTATCATGCAAACATCATCTCCGGCAGTTTTACTGTTTCATGAATATGATATGCAAACATTTGAACATTTCATGTTCAATATTACATACTAAGATAAAAAGTAAAGTTTATGGGGCTTACCATAACAAATCTACTTGTTATTGTCTTTAAGGCATATTATTACTGCTTTTGTTAATTCTTCAAATATTATAATATATTTATCTCCTTCTGTAGTGGTGGCTTTATGTCCAAACAATAATGAAGTGCACATCTATAGGTTGGTTGAAGACAAATGGGAAAAGGTGTATGTTCTTCAAAAGGTAGTCTGCTAGTATTCCTCCTTTTTTCCATTTAAAATATTAATTCTGTACCCTTGCTTCTGGATTTGATCACAGTAGAAGATATTTAAAACTAATCTTTTGATGCTTAGTGATTACAAATATAAGTTTGATTGTCAGAAGTGATTGGACAGGCAGTAAGAGTGAATGCAATTTTTAAGTAATAAGTTGTATTATATTTTTAGTGTATATTATACTGTTCTGTGAACTACTATCCGAGTCTCTAGTAGCATTTGATTCTTTGTCCATGAAGTCAATTCATGTGATCAACCACTGAAGTTGCAGAGAACTATTAGGCATTAGCTATTGATGTACCCACTCATGCTTGATTTTCTTTGGTATACTTAATTATGTTGCAATTAATGACTGTTTCTAGAATTAACTAAAGAATTGAGAAACTCATGAGGGAATATTTCCCTGTCCTTCATTAAATTTTATCTTGACTGTACACACTTTCCCAAGTCAAATTGTCTTCAGTTAGGTCTAGTTCCCCAATTATCATTGTTTACAAAAGAGATGTTTATGAGGGGTTCCCCTGTCCTTTTATTTATTATCTTTTCACTATACATGATTCCCTCTTCAATTTTTCTTTTGTGTTCTAGCATCCCCTTTTTTGTGGATTTTTTCTCCCTTCTGTACAACAGCACTTTTGTTTTAACTTTAAACTTTGATGAATGTTGTTGAGCGTACCCTCTGACTTTGAAGCAGTTCTAATCGATTAAGTGCAGAGGGTTTGAAAGGACCAAGGAGGACAAAACCTTTTGCTGTTCTGCTAACTTTTGTGTCATGTCATGTGTTTGGTTTGTAAAAAATGCCTTTATTTTCCTGGATACTTCCATATCTTTATCTCTGTAATGGGATTTTTGGTTTTCTGGACTTCTTTTTGATGCTCTGAGATGGCTTCCTTGGATGTTTTCCAATCATATTTGCAGAGGGATTATTGGGTAATTTTTTTAGTCTTAGCTAAGGGTATCTTGTCCTCTTTTCTACATCTATGTTGATTTTTTCTTTCTCTGAAAATATTTATTTTTATACCAAATTAGGTTTGTAGAAAGAGTGGAATGCATAAAACATTTTTTTTTTCTGCCTCCATATATGCCTCTTTCTCATTGTCAGATTTGTTGTTAGATAGGTTTTGTAAATCCTTTGTTGCTCAGCCATTGATTGTTTGGCACCATTCAAACAGTTAAGCAAAAAATGATATCCAATTTCCTTATTTTATTTGTACTGTTTACTTATCTATTAAACTTTATTTTATATATAAACAAAATTCATGAAATAGCTTTCTATGCTGTTTTGTACTGAATCTTTCATCAAACAAAAAGCATGTTGTGAAAATTTTACAAGAAAACTGTAATCAAGAGCCTTAGTTTTATATAATCTCTAACACTAGACAATAAAGTTATGGCTCGTGAGCCTTGTGGCTCAGGTTGGAACAGCCTTAAAGGCTCTAATGTTTTAGCACTTCGACATATTTCTAAATTTAAATTATTCCATAGAGTTATGTATGTGAAATGTTGTAAAGACTTGCATTTACTTGTCTTTGCTGGAGATGAAAAATAGAACTCATCTTCATTGTTGGGGGGATGTCATGTCATACCTACAAGGTTGTCAATTCAGATTGTATCTAGGATCTGAAGGGGCAGGGGGAAGACACATATTCTGATTATGACACAGATCATAAGATTCTGCATAAAACAAAAAATTATACACAAGAACGCATTCTGAGATTAGTGTAAGACCTTTAGGATAATGCTTCCTTGTATGTGATTTTCTTGTATCTATTTATACGTGTATCTCAGTGCTTTGTATCAAGTCAATAATATATCAAAATATTCAGTTTTGCTCTGTACCTTAAACAATTCTTTGCTTATCAAAATAAATAAATAATTATGGATTCTCAGATCTTATGAGTAAAGAACAATTTTGACAACCTTCATGCCAATAAGATTGATTTTCTTTTTCTAATGCATTTCTGTTTATAATGGATTAACTAATTTGGTTGGAGATTGGTGAATAGTTTCTAAGTCATTTCTTGGCTTTTTTCCCAGCATGACCAGGTAATTTCTGGGATAGACTGGAGTGCAAGATCAAATAGAATAGTTACTGCATCCCATGATCGGAACTCGTGAGTGCCTGTGTGATTTGGAACATTAGACTTGTCACCTTAGGTCTAGGTGACTTTTAACATTGCATTTTTTATATACACTCATAATAACTAGCTAGGATGCAAACGATGTGTTCTTTGTAGATATGTCTGGAACCTTGAAGGATCAGAATGGGTGCCAACTCTTGTTATCCTTAGACTAAACCGTGCTGCTCTTTGTGTACAATGGAGTCCAAAAGGTATTAAGCATGTTGTCATGTTTCAGTTCCTCTATGCTTCCTTCTTAAAGTAGAGATATGTTTATATGCATGGAAAATAATTACTCCGATAGTTATGAGTTGTGTCTGCCCTCTATAATATATTAGCAAATTTTTGTGTCCAATTCATCCCAGAATTTAAAGTAAATGTATAGGAGTGAAAAATCTGCTTCCTTCTCCGCCGTCTGCACTGTTGGATTACACTTACTACCTGTGTTGGAACATGTAATGACTAAGTGGTTATCATAAGCCGACTCTAGTTATGCCCATGTTGCACATGTCTGGTGCAATTTTATATTTGATCAAATTTTTAGCAGCCCAAGTCTTGGGGTGTAATGTTAATATTGGAGGTTTGATCCTCCATTTGGCAACTTTTTCCCTTCCTTACTCAGGTGCTTGCACCTTCTTTGTAATATAATATCCTTTTTTTTGTGGTTTTTCCAGAATGATTGTCTAAACACCATTTTTGTTAATTATTCTGTGTGAACTGTTGTTAAAAGTTATATGTTATGGTTCTGATGCATTTTCAAATTCTGTTTTGGTAGAAAACAAATTTGCAGTGGGAAGTGGGGCCAAAACTGTTTGTATATGCTACTATGAGCAGGAGAACAACTGGTCTGTCATTGTTTCCTTGCACTTATTATTTCCCTAGTTCTTTAGCATTCTGGCTATATGGTTATTTGTTGCATTATAGATTCACCTTAGATCTACTTAGATTGTAGTTTTAGACTTGGCTGTTTAAAGGTGTTTTTTAGAGTTTAGACAATCGTATGTTGAGTCAAATAACCTAACATGTGAAGAATTTTTTTAATTGGTTTACAAGTCATTTAGTGCCGCACAATATATATTTCGTAGTACTGGTATAGCTGGTTCTTGGCCTTAACATGGTTATAAATCTTGCCTTTGATAATATTTAATAATTAAAATTGATGGGGTATGCTACTTTTTAGTTAATATGGTTGACTTTAGTTAGAGTTGTTATTGTAATGAATTTTCCATTTTGTATCTTATTTTAGTAATTAGCATGTGAAAATTTTCTTATTATATGACAGACCCATGAGTGGGTTGGGTTTGGATCTGGTTGAAGGAAAAAAGTATTTCCCTAACCTTAACTTGACCCAATCCAATCCACTGGCTTTCATGAGCAAGTTGGGTAAAAAATCCTAAACCCAGCCCTACCTGTGGGTTGATATGATTGGAACATCAAAATTTCGAAATAGTTCATGGATCTGTCTTTTCATTTCATTCTTTATTACTTTATGTTATATTTGTATCTATGTTGCAGGTGGGTCAGCAAACTTATCAGGAAAAGACATGATTCTTCGGTAACAAGTATTTCTTGGCATCCAGATAATGTTAGTTAGTCTCTCTTTCTCATATACATGTGTGGATGCTTATATATGCAAATATATATATATATATATATATATATATATATAAATTGATATTCCAAGTGTCTGTTATTATTTTATACTAGTTATTAAAATCCTTTTTGTGTACCAAGTCAGCTCCAAGTTAGATTGCACTTGCTTGGCTTGCTGAAAAATTCTCTAAATGGTTTTCTTTTTTCATATGGCTATATTTGTGGATTGCTATTATGATTTATCTGTAATCCTCTATTTTAAATATATAATTTTTATTTATCTCCTGTTTTCTCTTTTTCTTTCAACCAGATAAAGTCTTGACCTCTGAAATTATTAGTTTCAGGATCAAATTTAGATAATTGTGTTTTTTATTTATTTTTTTAATAACATTAGATAATTGTGTTTTGAAATATTTGTTACTTAATGTAAAAGAAGCCCCCTATGCACAACATCGTTGTTTTGATTTTGGTTTTCTTTTAACTGCAGATATTTCTTGCAACAACATCTACAGATGGGAAATGCCGAGTATTCTCCACCTTTATCAAAGGCGTTGATGCAAAGTATGATAAAAGGATCTTTGACTGTGGCCGACTTTTTCTGTTTATTTTTATTATATGATTCACGTTTAAATGTTTTTTTGGCACAGGGATTCAAAAAAGGGTACTTCATCAGATTCAAAATTTGGAGAGGTTCAATTTTAACTCTTATTCCATATGTAAATTTTGTTATATTTATGATCAGCTTAATGTAAAATAAATTTGCATACATATTGCAATAAATACATTTCTTGTTAAATGTCCAATGGATATATTATTTACCTGTTGTTGATAGTAAAGTTGAAACTGATACCATTAAAAAAAAACTTTGTAAAGGTCTTGATGTCTTGATTTATATATTTTAGCATACTGATCAATGGCTGAATGCAGCTGAAAGAATTTATGAGATTATAATAATGAACTGAATACTAGTTTTCTTGTTAACATTTTTTTCTTCCATCACCTGAAAAACAGAAAAAAAATTGAGAAATGAAATGAAAAGACCTATTGGCTAAGTGTATCTTCTGCTAATACTGACTTTTTTGTCCAACAGTTGATTGTTCAGCTTGATCTCTCATCATCTTGGACATTCGGAGTCAAGTGGTCACCAAGTGGCAATACTCTAGCATATGTAGGTGAGAAAATTCTCTCCTCTGGATGGTGTTACCCTAGGCTAGCTTAAGATTATGGCCGCAAG
The DNA here is from genome assembly GCA_016859785.1 of Macrotyloma uniflorum. Lineage (NCBI taxonomy): Eukaryota > Viridiplantae > Streptophyta > Magnoliopsida > Fabales > Fabaceae > Macrotyloma > Macrotyloma uniflorum. Next base: position 530,161 of record BDMB01000034.1, read on the forward strand.
TTAAATGCTTCTGCAGAGGTTTAGTTATCATCTTTACGTTTTAATAAAAGAGGAATATTAAAGATAAACTTATTGGTACTATCAGGTATTTTAGGTTTTCATGGTGCACTACTATATTTATTAATCCATTGTATTAAAATAAAATATCGGGCTCTTATATAAAATCACAGAATATTTTGAAATTATTGTATTTTATTTAAAGTCTGTTTTGTCGTGTACTTTTTAACCAACTGTATTTGTTGATATTATGCAGGTCATAATTCTATGATATATTTTGTTGATGATGTTGGTCCTTCTCCTTTGGCCCAAAATGTTGTGTTCCGTGATTTGCCCCTCCGTGATGTGGGTCAGCATCCACTCTGTCTATCTATTTTTAGTTTCCCATTGCCTTTTCGCAGATAATTTACTGATATTTTTGGGAACTGGTGGATCATTGCATGACATGTTTTCAGGTACTATTTGTTTCTGAGAGGAAAGTGATAGGTGTAGGATTTGATTGCAACCCAATGGTTTTTGCGGCAGATGAAAGGGGAATTTGGTATGTGAAATTTCAGATATTTCTGTTTTTTAAGATTGGCTTATCAACGTGACTTGATCAATTCATAAGCAATATTTCTACTTGAGCTAGAATTATTGCGACATTTCATCTCTAATAATGACACTTTTAATTATGTTTCCAGGTGGAAGAAAAATGTGTTTTGGTTCCTCATTTAATTTTACTTATCTTTTGATGTGTTTTTTTTATCTATAGGAGTTTTGTCAGATATCTGGGAGAACGGAAAGCAGTATCTTCTGGATCACGATATGGCTCGCAGGTAACTGAACTTCTTGGAATAGATTCTTCAATATTCAGCTATCAGAAACATGAATATTTGTTTCACGATATTGATATTTTTTTATATTTATAATAATATCAGTATTTTTGAATATGTATAAAATATCAATACTTTTATTTTTGAATATTTATAAAATATCAATACTTGCAATAGATTCTTCAATATTTATAAAATATTAATACTTTTATTTGTTTCATGATATTGATATTTTTTAATATTTCACCTATCCGAATTGGTGAAGTTTCCAAGCTTTTAAAGTATTTTATCTAATAGAACTAAAAAAAAACATAAAGGTATCTGTAATATAGAAATATATAAATATAATTTTCTTCATAAATCAATGAAGGAAATTGTTTTGTATCATTTATTTTTTTAAAAATGATAAGATAGATAGCTTTTATTCCTACATGTGAATAATATAAAATAATTTATAGTGACCATGATTTATAATTTTATATTTCAACAACATTTAAAAAATGTCATATTATATATGTATCATATCCTATTATTTCTAGAATCAGATATGCATCTTACCCGATAAGCATATGGTATCCATGCATCATAGATCTAGGATAACCATCCTAATTTATTGAAGCCTGGGAGCAAAAAATTAGTGAGGGACAAAATTTTCACATTGGTTAGTGAAGAGACAAAAAAATGTAATAAGTATTTTCCCTATTATCTAAATCTCATTAATGTAAACTTTGACAGCTGAATCAAGCTTTAGATAGGTTCGCACAAGGTCATAAGTAGGCTTCTAGCAATTTCGTTTATTCTTGTAGTATTTCTATTTATGGTATTAAATGGTCATTTGTCAAATTATGTCTTTTAATCAGTTCTCTGAAGCATTTGGGAAGTTTTATGGCCAATCAAAGCATGGAGTGAACAACGATGCAGTTGAAACCTCAAGAAGTCGTGGAACTGTTCATGAGAACTGTATAAAGTATATCTCTCCTTCATGACTCCGTATTTTCTCCAAATGTGATTCGTTATCTTACATCTTTTCTTTGTAAAATGCTAGTTTTTTAAATTCTACAATATTGTAGCGGTTCCATTGTTCTGTTCAATTTTTTTATGTTCCTATGCAACACAATGACAGTGGGATTCAGGCAACTTAGTTCTTATAACCTGCTAATGAATGGGTTGATTTTTGAGCCTTGTAGTTCTATTAGGCCTCTTGGGGATCATGGCACAATGATAAGGCGTTTCAGCACATCAGGTTAGTGGAGAATGGTGGTCATCTGAATTTTTGTGCTGATAATGTTAGTTTCGACTAGGCTGCTTTTGCTAATGCGTACTCATCAAATATACAGGATTGGATGGAAGAATTGTCGTGTGGGATTTGGAAAATGAGCAAGACCTGTTGGAATGATAAACTCATCAGTAAATTGTCTCATCTTCATGGTAAATCATCTGAAGCTGATTGTTGCGTGCAGCATTATACCTTGTAAATTAATTTGATTGAGGACTTGAAGTGATCTCTAATGATTATAATCAACTCTCGAAAGTGTCTGATATCAGCCCCTAGAATATGTTTATAAACTCTACCTGGATGTCAACGTATTCTCCTTTTCAATATTTTGGCTGTTGTTTTCCGTGCAATCACTCTCTCGGCAAAAGATATACATAACCAATAATATTCTTGCAAAGGCATATCAGTTTCATCGTTCCAGGACTTTAATGTTTTTCCTTATCTTATACATGATAAATATTTTAATTTGGTCCATCATATTTTAAAGAAGTTAAAATTTAATCATTGATTGTAAAACTTTCATTTCTCATGCAAAATGTAAGTTTGTCCATTAAGTATAATTTTCAATTTACGTTTTTGCCCTTTTAAATATAACAGTTTTTCATTTGACTCGTCTTTTCTAAGTTAGCATAAATGACTTTTATTTTATTCTTTGCAAAAGTTTTTCTTATTTTAAGATTGACATTATTTTAGTGTTTACAATAACTGTAGTTAGTTTAGTAATGACACGACTGACAAGATAATTAAGGTAATAAAGAATATTCTTAAATTTAGATAATTAGATTATTTTTCCCTTGCATTTGAATGAAGAACTTTATAATTTTTAAGAAATTCAAATATATTGAATTTAAATTGTTTAATTTTTTAAATGTTTTTTTATAAGAAAATTTTAGTTTATTTATTTGAATAGAGTATTTTATAAAATAGTATGTGAGTTTTTGAAAGGAGAAGAGGGAAGGAGGTTAAATAGAATTTTTTTTAATATTTATTTTTAAAATAAGAGGATAGATGGCCTAATCAAAACTTAGTAGGATCATCTATCGTGTAGTTTATAAGAAAGAATTTTCTAAAATTTTATGAAACAATTTGATATAAAACATAAAATATATACGTATAATAAAAAATATTTACTTTTATACTGGTTTGTTCTAATTAATCTATAAATAATTCTATTTTAATAAATTCCTGAAAGGTTCTATTATAATTAATATAATTACATTAAGTATTGTTTTCTGTTCATATGATTTTCTTATAGATAATATAACAAGAATGTCGAGAATTTTACATAGCTTATTTAGCACATTGCAAAGATTAATAAAATTATGTAATCTCTTATATTTTATGTATGTGAGAATCACTCTTTTATAGACATTCTTCAACAACTAACTGTGTGAGAGTTTGTGGGTTGGTTTCCACATTATCTAACAAAGTCAATTATTTTAGTGCATGTAGCATACAAGTTATTGATAAATTCATTTTCTTACTATTCTTTCTCATCTTATGCATGATTGTTCTTTTCAAATGGTAAATTCTTTGTTTACTATTTACTTATCTAGAAAATAAATTGTTTCTCAAAATTTCAATTTATTTTTTAACATAAAAAAAAAGTAGCGTATAACTTGTCTAGTCTATATCATAACGTTTTTAGATGTAGATCGTATAAACAATCTAGGTCTAACATTTTAATTACTACTAAATAAAAATATGAAATAAAAAATTATCACCACATAATATTAATAATGTAAATTGAAAAATAATCTTTATGATCACAAAAAATAACCATTATAAACTTTATCCCAAAAATTCTTTTTGACATCCATTGAAAATAACCTCATCCACATTGATAAAAAAAATTTATAAAAATGTCAATTGAAAAATAACTATGACCTAAGTATGTGAATAAACAATCTAAATTATGTAAACTAGAAAATAATCTTTATTAACATCAATTAAAAATCTTGACTTACATTAGTCAAAAAATAATTTCATTAGTGTCGATAAAAAAACTTTGGTTAATATTAGATGAAAAATAGTAATTTCAATGATGGTCAACAAAATCTTAATTAACAGCAATAAGTAAATAAGTTTGACCTACATTATTACCAAGGTTGGTCGCAAAACAACCCAATTAGTATCAACTGAGGATTATTCCAGTTAATGTAAAAAGAAAAACATATTTAACATAAAAAAATACTACTGATGTTAATAAAAAAATAATTCATAAGTAACTTCATCTAGTCTAAGAAATAAAATTAGTTTAAATTGAAAAAAAATATATTCATGGACAAATTTAAACTAAAAGAAACCTCAATTAAAAATAGTAAAAAAAAATATATCAAGAATCTTAATTAAATTAATGATGTCTAAATCAAAATTTAATAAAACATTTTAAATTCTTTATAAATATAAATTATCCTCCTAAAATTCTCTATCTATTAAAAATAAGATAACCTCATTTTTTTAATTATGTTTTGTATGTAAAATGTTTACTAAATTAAATGTTTATGCAAATTTGTGAAATTTAAATGTTCAGTGTTTATGCAAAGTAGCGAAGTTGAATGTAAACTAAATTAACCAAGAAAAAAATAAATGCTTAACCGATTATTGACCCTTAAATGCATATTTTATAGAATTTTCCTTTTGAAAGGCACATATTAAATATTATTGAAAGAATGATGCAGAAAAAGATATGATAACATATGATAAAAAAGTAAGATTTGATAACAGCAAAAAAAATAAAAAGTTACATATAAAAGATAAAAAATCTCTCATAATTCCTCATTTTCAAAATTCCTTTACTATTATTGTAGCCGTTTCCCTTCAACTGTAGTCACATCTCAGGATATTATTACAGGAAAAGCACCTTCCATTTGAACAAGTTCATTTGAACACGTTTTCATCACAGTTTATACTGATTTTATTTTTTTCTTTCATCTCATCGCTCTTTTCTCCAGGAAAAAGCATATTTATATTTTAATTAAATCAAAATGTTTATACTGAGTTTTACACTCATTTGTATTTATGATACATTAACCCTTTATAACGGATAGGAAGAATATCTAATATAACCTTTATGATGTATAGGATGGAATATTTAATATAATATTTGTGATTTATTTATATCTAAAAGTTGAGTATTATATTATGGAATTAGATAACATATCTTTTGTTGATAAAAAAAATTCACTAGATTTCATAACCAAAACCTTGAAGCATAAAATTACATTCAAAATCGATATCATTCATAATAAATTTTTCTGACACACGTTCAAGACACTCAGTATTACACAAACTTCATACTGTAACAAGCATATCCCAGAGCCAAATACCTGAGTAGCTCAATTACCTTTTGCGTGGCAACGATGAAATACACAAAAAAACAATCAAACATAGAAACAAACTTTGACATACTGTAGAAAACCAAACACTATACCAGGGTGTTTGTGGTTTAAAGACAAAATCATGATAGAGTGGAATATGAATTTCAAAATATCTAACAAGATGCTTCATAGTTGAAAGAGTTATAATGAGGACACAAACAAATCCTCGTAGAAGTATTTTTTGAAAAGCTGAATAAGTGCTGCCGGGAAGAATAGGATGACAACAACACCATCCCCATTTGGGCTTCCAACAATTACTGCTATATCTTCTGACTCGACACGAGCTATACCATAATGCGTAGGTTTTCCCCAACCAAAATCTGCTTCATACACTGGCATGGTCGTCAAGCTTGTGATGAATATGTTATGATTCCCAGCATAAGGGTTATTCGTAAAGTGTCCTTGTCCCTTAAAAAAGGACCTTATGTTATCATGTTGCTCTTGCCCTAAACTAGCCTTTAATTGTGACCCTATAAACTCATCCGTGACTGCATGAGCTGCTTCCCTTATCTTTTCAGCACTAAAACCTAAAGGCTTTGATATGATATCTCCCTCATAACATTTTGGTGTCACTACTTTGACCAAAGCATTCCCAAAGTAGTTCTGAGGGAGAGGTGGATTCAATCTACTGCGAATATTAACACTAAACCGAACAAAAGTTGGATGGTTCTCACCAGATTCACGAGCCTTGGCTGCACATCTCCATATATGAGCACCAACAACTTCAAATCTGCTATAAGGTTTTACCCCTTCTTTTGAAGGTTTTTCGTTAGCCTTCTCTTTTAGCCTCTCCACCTGGCTTGAGGTGAGTTTCAAAATTGAAGAACTTCTCTTCTTTCGCTCTGTTTGTGGTGTTTGTGGCACAGGCTTCCACTCAGGGAGTTTAACACTTGGTGATGAATGTTGGTGTGATAATTTTAGCACTGATCGATCTAGAAATGGAATTTCATCAGGCTGTAGTTCTTCTCCTCGAGCCACCTTTGCCCAATGCTTTATTAAGAGCGAAATTCCGGTCCCATCGGTCACAGGGTGAGAAATAACAACTCCAAGGGCAAATCCTTCACCACCATGGAACCTTGTTAGCTGAAGTAGCAGTAGGGGAATGTCCTCTATAGGTTGAGTGTAATAAACTTTTGGAACAAGTTCCTCCGTTGCATCCGAAGGAGAAAAGTCTCCGTAATCACCAAGTGTCTTTGTGCTTTCGGCTTCAAGGAGTGTGACTCCCTTTGCATTGCAATCCACTTCAATTCGATCCTCTTTTGTCAATCTCAATCTGCCCGCTACTGGATAGTAGTGAACTAAAATCTTGCTAAGAGCGTTCTTCATCTTCTCAATGGGATTGTGGTGGTTTTTTGCTTTGTAGATGGTGATAGTGGGTATGTGTTCTAGGAACCCGGATTGGTCACTATCTGATAGCCATAAAGGATCATTGGGAGTTGGTTGATTTGGAACGACATTGTAAGAAGCCACAATGGTTACCATTTTTTGGTTGAAGGCTTGAATGTGAGTGAGGCTGTATATGCCTTGTAGCTTTCTCAGGAGCTCTTTATAGAGCTCTCAAAACATCATCAATCTACCCTTTCTAAAAATTACATATTATTCTTTTTTTGGTACGGAAATTCATTTTTGTTAGAGAGATGGTAAGAATCATCTGTTAAATAAATTTTAGGCCACTTAAAAATAGTTTATAATTATTATAATTTAACATAATTCTTTATTTTTTTACAATATTTCTGAAATATTATTTTTCTTTTTTTTTTCTAAAATCTTTCTTACTTCTTTCTAAAAATTATCCTCTTTCAATTTTTATATTTTTTAAAATCTAAAAATACAGAAAAAAAATATGAAAAGCAAATTAATTTTATCCTAACAAAATCTTGTTGTTTGAATAAATTTAAAGTTTCTTAAATTTTAAAACATTTTAATCCAAATGTATAAAATATTAATATTTAAGAATAAAATTTATAATAATATATATAGTTTTATATTCATATTTAAGGTATGATATTTTTCATCTTTCTTAACTTTGAAAAAAAACTTAATTACGCTAAAAATTATATGATTAATATGATTATTAAATATAAAAGTATGAATAAATTTCACTTTAATATTCTAATTCTATTTTGACTTATATTCTTATTTTCATTTATTTTTATTTTAAATTTTAAAAAGTAATATTCACAAAAATTATAGATCTAGATTTTATATAATTATAATTTTTATATAATTCAAGATAAATTTTTATTTTTTATAATTAAAGATCAAGATTAGGAAATTTACTTATTTTAAAATTACGAATTTTTTTAAATATTTTTGTTCTTGAAAAAAAGTTCATCAAATTTTAATTATAATATAAGTATTTATTTTCTACATAAAATAATTATTCTATTAATTACAAATAATATATTTGAAAAAAGATTAAATATATTTTTATTCCTAAATTTATTCTAAAAATTAGATTTAATTTTCATATTATATTTATTATTTATTGCGTCTTTATAATGAAATTAGAAATTTGAAACTTTAAGTTGTCTTTTTCAAAAAAAGTAAAGGTGCTTAGATGTTACTTGTATATTTTGAAAATACCTTAACCCTTTACAAAATCATTATCTAACCCTACAAAATCATTATCTCAATAATAATAATAATTTAATCTATTTATTATACTTTTAATATTTATCAAAATTAATAATTATTATTTATAAATTTATTTATTTATAAATAATAATAAATATTTTTATTAAAATAAACTATAAATAATAATAATAATAAAAATTATCTATTATATTTTTAATATTTTAAAAAATTAATAATAATTATTTATAAAAAAAATTACTTTCAAAATATAATTTTATCTTAAATTTTTTAATTAAAAATAAAATTATATTTTTATAATATAACTTTTTTAAATATATAATATTTTAAAAATTTACCTATTTTAATAAAAATAAAAAAATAAATTTAAGTCATTTGAACGTAACTGGCTGTTATAATTTCGAAATTCGTCACAACCTGATAACAAATTTAATATGAAGAATATATATATATATATATATATATATATTTATAAATTTAAGTACTAATATTATATTTAACTCGATGAATATGATAATATCTTCATTCAATATATTTAACTCAATTATTTTGATGTGAAGCTTACTTACGTGAAAAAGAAATAATAATAATTTAATAGGATGACACTTTTCACCACAATATTCTTTTATACAACCTTTTATTTATTTACTTTTCATATATATATATATATATTTTGATAAAATCAAATTCCTCCTCTTTTTAATTATATTATACTAAATAATAAAATATTTCTCACTTCTTCTTGATTTTTTTCTTTTATTTATTGTATTCTAATTCTATTTCCTCCTATCAAACTACGTTAATAAAATAATAATAAACAGTTTAAATATATTTATTTTTTTACCTGATGGTTTAAAATAATTTTTTTTAATATAAATGAAAAATTAAATATACACTTTAAAATTTTTAATAATATTTTTTATTTTAATATATATATATATATATATAAATAAAAGCATAAAAATATACTAATATTCAATTATTACTTCCAATAAAGATTATCTAAAATGTTCTTACAGTTTTAAATTTTAATTCTTAAAATATAAAAACTTAAACTCGCACAATTCAAGTTTTTTTTTTAAAAATCTATCTATTTTATATTGTAGGGTTAACAAACTATCTCAATATAAATCATGGAAGCCATCAACTCCACTCCAGGAAATAAGAAAAAACAAAAAAAACCTATTAAAATATAAATGTGAGTTATAACGAGTAAAAATAAAATAAAAAAATTAAATAATATATAATTGAGAATTTTATATTTTTTCATCATTCTTCACTTTATAAAAAATTATTAATAATATTATTAAAATAATATTTTTTTTCTTATTAAAATATATATCATTCTTCCAACTAAGTGATTTAACATTCTCCTAACTAAATTATTTGCTAGTTTCATATACCATCCACATAATTGACTCATTTTGTTTCTTGAATAACTATGCTATGTTTCTTCACCAAATTGCTCATACTATAAGAAAGGACTTTCAATTATGAATAATTTCTTTCACAGCACCTGGGATAATGATGTTTCCAGGCACCAACAATCAGTCAAAAAGTTATTTTTCTTTCCATTTCTAACCACCAATCCAATGTAGTCTCTTATTATTACTGTGAACAATTTAGATAAGACAATTGACTCAGAAGAAGCCCTATATTGTTAATGCTTAGTAGAATTGGAAATTTATGAATTATTGGATAAAGGATTAATAATAGTAGATAATAGCGGATAGTTTAATAGATTTAATAATTTTATTAATATAAACTATTATATTATATTAAAAGTAAATTTTAAATTTAATTTATTTTCTATAAAATTAATTTAATAAGATAAAATTTTTAATAGTTTTTTTTAATAGACAATAATAAATATATTAATAAAAATTATAGCAGAAGTACAAAAAATAATTACAAAATATAATTAAGTAAAAATATATAAAAAATTAACTAGATAATTATCCCTCCCCCTATTGAAAGTTAGATTGATTAATAGATAATCACTAAGTTGATTATCCAACATATAAGAAGTAAGACCAGGGATCCATACATCATTATGCAAAAGATCCTATAGTCAGACTTGACTCACAACTAGGAGTTCAATTGAGTCAGAAAAAAGATTTCTTCTGGATCTACCTTCTTATAGTGAAACAACGCGTCATTCCTATGTTTCCACAAACTCCACATATAAATTATTATCAATTTTTCATTTATATTCTTATTAATATTATTAAATGAATTAAATGAAATATAATGAATAGTCTTTATGAATAAATTGTTTTTTTAATAAAACTATAAATTGAAATTATTAGAATAATTTTTGAATATTTTAAAATTAGAATTCAAATAGTTTCTAAGGTCAGAATGATTTTCAAATATTTTAAAATTAGAATTTGAATAGTTTAACTAAATATTTTAACCAAAAATTTGAAATCTGATTTTAAGATGTCAATCAAAATTTTCAATTTCCACCAAATTGTAAATATAAATACTAAAATTATATTAGTTGTTGTAACTTCAATCTGTATTTCAATTTGAATGTTAGTTGATCTAGATTTAAACAGTATTTCATCTCAAAATGAATTCAATTTATTTTCATTTGAACGAGAACTAAATAGCGATAATAATTATGAAATAGAAAATGAAAGAAATATAAAATTGAATGATATTATACTATCTTAAGCAATTATAAATATTGAAGGTATTAAATTTTTAAATCATGTTGCTTTTCTTAAATTGTTTTAAGTTTTAATTATTATTATAATGAACAACACATATTAATAATGAACAACACATATCAATATCTCAATTTTTTATTTAGGTTGCATATAATGAAAGATTCAGAAATGGATGATGGTTTTGTAAAGAATTCAGAATATCCTATTTTATATTTATAATATTATTATTAATAATATCAAAATATCATAAAAAATAAATATTCAAATATATAAAATATTCATTTTATTTAAATAAAATTTATCACTTGAAAATAAAAATTCTTACACAAATCATAACAAAATTTATGCTTCTTTAAATAAGACTTAAAGTTACTTCTTAGTTTTTAACTGTATTATTATCTGTATTATTATCTGTTCCCATATCAAGACACAATCATAGCAGTATCAACAAAAATATAATTTATATAATCCACATTCCCATCATCTCAATCTTATATTCAAGTAAAGTCAAGTACTTAAGTAATTACAATAAAACAACTCAATCACATACACTCATCACACACATTCTTTCACATACATCTAAAGTTGTAAACAAACTCTTCTAAAAAATTATATGAATTCTTTAATCTCAGGCTAACACCTGCTCATGCCTACTAGTTACTGAATCATAAATACAACTCTTTCAGAGTCCTTTTCACCTCAAGATTACACTCTATCCCCATTATAGCAACCACACGTTACGGTGATTCTCACACACACCTATAAAAGAACTAATGGCTCCTTTCACCTAGTGATAAGTGCAGTTGAAATATCCATCAACTTCCACCACATGACACCTCTGCTTATGTGACTAGAATATCATTGAAGTCTCGATACTTCCTTTGAAACATCTAGAATTTCATATGTACAATAAAATTACACTAAATATTATCCCGTAGTAACTATCTAACTCACATACAAACAACACATAATCATTCATACTATCCAGTCTCACAAACACATAATCCAATTCACAATCCATCACAATCTTGTAGACATTTTTTTTAGATTAGCAAAAACAGATATATTAATAAAATTGGTACCAGAAGTACAAAAAATAATTACAAGTACATAATTGTACAAAGGTGTGCGGAAAATTCAGCAATTAACAAATAATTATCCCTCCCATTACTATTGAATGACTTAACCTACCCAACACAAGATAAAGGATTTATACACCATTGAGCAAAAGTCTCAAAATTCTTGTTAACTCTATTGATGATCCATGACCAAGTTCTGACTTGAATTAAACCAAAAATCTCTTCAGCACTTACTTTTTCATTCCGAAATAACACCTCATTTCTATGTAGCCAAATAGACCAAATTACTCCAACCCAGAGTATATTCCATACACTCTTAAGATCTTTATTTCCCGTCATCCGACAATGTTGAAGTAAATGCCTTTTTAGATTACTTGCCCTACATGTACTTATTCCAAACCACAAATAACATTTATCCCAAACAGCACTAGCTACCTTACATTCAAAGAATAAATATTCAACGTTTTTACTTTGTAGTCCACATAAATCACAATTAAGATTTGCCAATTGGATTCCTCTTTTTTGTAAGTTGTCCTTTGTTGCTATTCCTCAAATTGCCGCTCTCCAAACCAGATGTACTATTTTAGGAATTGCTTTAATCTTCCATAGCCTTGTGAAAAATTCTTTATCCTCCTCTTGCAAGTCTTGGTCCTGTTGAAAACTCTCCCATATAAGATTATATGCAGAATGTACAGAGTAACTTTCTAGCTCACCACTCTTCCATAACCATTTATCTTCGTCACCCTCTTTTGGCTGCTTAGAATTTATAATATTTATTAATCTTTCCAATAGGAGTTCTTCCCACTGAAACCACCCCCTCCTCCACCTCATATTCCACTCCCATTCACCTTCCTTCCAGCAACCCATTTCCTCAATAGTCCCATTCTGATTGATAGAGTTGAGATACAACCTATGGAATTTGGATTTAAGTGTTTCATCCCCTACCCATTTGTCATGCCAGAACTTAATCTTCCTACCATTCCCCACCTTCCATTCAATTTCATTTTGAAACCATTTCCCTTCCACTTCATTTGCCCCACAAATTTTTCTTAGATCTCTCCACCAAGTAGAACAATCATTTTTTCCTATCAAATCATCTAGACCTCTCCAGCCCCCAACAATCTTGTAGACATACTTCCATCTCTGGCACACAGTCATCTTAGGCATACAACCATCCCATCTCATTGGCACGACTATCATCCCAATCTCATTGGCATTACTACCATCACATATCTACTGGCACCATTGTCATCACAATTCCTTGTTACCTTAGTCACAACTCATAATTATAATTCACATTACTATCATAATTTTCATTTCACAATCAAATTCCAATCATAATAAATCACCAAATTTCACATAACATAACTCAATAGTTTAACTATACAATAAATATCTATCATATTTTATCACATTTCACATCTACATACACTTTTAATACAAAATTAAAAATAAATAATTATTCATAAATAATAGAGTTTCACTCAAGTAAAAATAGTTCCGAAAGCAATTCGCTCATCTTGACAACATGAATTTTAATCACTAAAAATTTCATATATTAAGTTTTACACATTATTTTTGCGTGAAACAAAAATCATTGGTTAACTAATATCTAGAACTAAAACTTTTATAAAAGACATTTTTTCAAATTCATAACAAATATTTCAAAATGGTTCGTAATTTCATAAAAAATTAGTTTTATGATAGCTCGACCTATAATTACAAAAAAAAAAAAATTGTATCTTGAGTTATACATATCTTTTTTTTGTGAAATAAAAGTCATGAGTTAGATATCATTTAGGGCTACAACATTTATGAAGATCATCTTTCAAAATTAGAAATAAAAACAAGCCAAAATAGGATCGTAAATTTATAACAAAACTCAATTCACACTTTCACATCTAATATAATTCTCATAAATTTCACATAAAAACACATAAGCATACATAATCATTCAATCAATCATGAATAATTTTACTTAATTAATTTTCCTTATCTTTAATTCAAGCCTTAATCTTCAAATTCTAATATGATTCTCAAAATCCTACTAGATTCTATAAAATTTCAATTGATGATTTCAATTTGTGCATTTTGTTTCTTACATTAAAATTAATCCTTTGGTGCCTTTAGATTTTTAAGCAAATATACAGTACACTAATACGCATAGGCATAAGCAAATATACAGTACACTAATATGAATAGGCAAATATACAGTACACTAATATGAATAGGCAAATATACAGTACACTAATAGGAATAGGCAAATATACAGTACACTAATAGGAATAGACAAATATACAGTACATTAATAGGCATAGACAAAGGCAAATATACAGTACATTAATAGGCATAGGCAAAGGCAAATATACAGTACACTAATAGGCATAGGTAAAGGCAAATATACAGTACACTAATAGGCATAGGCATAAGCAAATATACAGTACACTAATAGGCATAGGTATAAGCAAATATACAGTACACTAATAGGCATAGGCATAAGCAAATATACAGTACACTAATAGGCATAGGCAAAAGCAAATATACAATAAAATATACAGTACACTAATAGGCATAGGTATAAGCAAATATACAGTACATAGGCATAAGCAAATATACAGTACACTAATAGGCATAGGCATAGGCAAATATGCAGTAGACTAATAGGCATAGGCAAATATATTGTAGACTAATAGGCATAGGCAAATATACAGTACACTAATAGGCATAGGCAAATATACAGTACACTAATAGGCATAGGCAAATATACAGTACACTAATAGGAATAGGCAAATATACAGTACACTAATAGGAATAGGCAAATATACAGTACATTAATAGGAATAGGCAAATATACAATACACTAATAGGAATAGGCAAATATACAGTACACTAATAGGAATAGACAAATATACAGTACACTAATACGCATAGACAAATATACAGTACATTAATAGGCATAGGCATAAGCAAATATACAGTATATTAATAGGCATAGGCATAGGCAAATATACAGTATATTAATAGGCATAGACATAGGCAAATATACAGTATATTAATAGGCATAGACATATGCAAATATACAGTATATTAATAGGCATAGACATAGGCAAATATACAGTATATTAATAGGCATAGACATAGACAAATATACAGTATATTAATAGGCATAGACATAGGCAAATATACAGTATATTAATAGGCATAGGCATAGGCAAATATACAGTATATTAATAGGCATAGGCATAGGCAAATATACAGTACATTAATAGGCAAATATACAGTACATTAATAGGCAAATATACAGTACACTAATAGGCATAGACAAATATATACAGTACACTAATAGGCATAGACAAATATATACAGTACACTAATAGGCATAGACAAATATATACAGTACACTAATAGGCATAGACAAATATATACAGTACACTAATAGGCAAATACACAGTAATAGGCAAATACACAGTAATAGGCAAATACAGAACAAAAATTAAAACAAAAATAAGATTAAAAAAAGATTATACAAAACATAATTTACCTCGTTCGCTTTCCTTTCGTTAATTGCCAAACAGAGCTTCAAACACAGCTTCAGATTCTTTAACTGCCCTTCTCAATTGAGCTATCTACTTACAAAATAAAAAATTGAAACGCTTAAAAATTGAAGCACTCAATTTAAGTGCTCAAGAAAATCAATAATTACAAGATTGAGCGCTTAAAAAATAAAAAATTAAAACGCTTATACTTACAAAATTGAAACGCTGAATTTATTGTACATATAAAGAACAAAGATTAACAAGATTAACAACGATTATATTCAGAACAGAAATTAAAACAAAACAAGATTAACAAAGATTATATACAGAATAGAAATTAAAATAAAATTATGTTTTACCTCATTCGCTTTCCTTTCGTTAACTGTCAAACACAGCTTCAGCTTCGTTAACTGCCCTCCTCAATTGCTTCAGCACCGCTCCAGTTATGTACTTACAAATAAAAACTCTCAATTTAAGCGCTCAAGAAAATCAATAATTACAAGATTAAGCGCTTAAAAAAATAAAAAATTGAAGCGCTTAAAAAATTGAAGCGATTAAAAGATTGAAGCGCTTAAAAAATTAAAGCGCTTAAAAAATTGAAGCGCGCTCAAGAAAAGAAAATTGAACGCTTAAAAAATAAAAAATTGAAGCGCTTACACTTACAAAATTGAAGCGCTGAATTTAAGCGCTCAAAAAAAATAAATAACTAAAAGATTTATGAGCTTAAAAGATATATTTCAATTTTCCAAATACTCTATTTAAGCGTTAAAAATATCTCATTTTTATTTACTAAAATATTTATATAAAAAATAATATAAAAATATTCATATTTATAATTAATTTAATTTAATATATTAATATTAAAGATGAAATAAAATATATTTTATATATTTAAAAAAATATTTAGATTAAGATTTTATAAAATAAATATTATATACATATGTTTTAAAAAAAAAAATAATATAAAATATATCTATATTGAAAGTATTTTTTATAAACTTAAAAAACTAATAAATTTAGGCTTTAAAATAATATAATTAAATTTTTTGAACGTTAAATTTATACACTAAAAATATTTTATTTTTATTTATTAAATTTTTTACATAAAAAATAATATGTATATATATATATATATTTAATTTTTTAAAAATAAAATCAATAATATAAAATATATTTTATTTTTAAAGATATATTTTAGATTAAAATTTTATAAAATAAATATTATATACCTATCTTTTAAAAACAAAAAAAAATATAAAATATATCTAACTGAATATATTAAAAGTATTTTTTATAAATTAAAAAAAAAACTAACAAATT